>JAKEEE010000003.1:8880000-9480000 GCA_021498325.1 Bactrocera minax
AATATTGCATTTATTGCGTTGAATATGCGCATTTTTATAAGTATTTAAGTATGCGTACAATACCTATTTATATTTATTAATTATTTTGAAATCCATTGTTTACATATTCTTGAATATTCTGCATCATTTGCTAATAATAATAATACTTCCAATAGAATATATACAACATAGAAATAATATAATAACTGCAGCCTATCAATATCCCAGGTCTATACGAACTGAGCAGTAGCTTTATATAACTTAAAACCAGAAATAGATCTAGAGACCATGAACCAAAACTAAACACCCTTTTAGTCAAAACTTTTGTACAAATTGTTTATTTTTCCTTCACACCACATCAAATGAGATCCCAATGAATATCATGTCAAAAAATTAAATATTCCGAAACGTCAAACAACTTCCGTGAACATGTCAAAAGTACCTTAGGCTCAGCTAAAAGCAAAACTGATCCGACCAATTTTATGAACGGCTACTCATTGCACCAACTGACGAAAGTCAGTAAAGGTCGAGGTCGAAGATCCCAAAGTAACGACCCAATCACCATAAAATACTAAGTGCTAGATTCGATTGCCCTCTCTCCATATCAGGACGTAATATAGCGATACGCAATAAACTCCGTAGCGGAAACAAAATCTCAACAAAAACGATTAAAATAGTCTCCAGTACTATCTTCTCCACAAGTATTAGAGAGTGCTAGATCAGATCAGGTTATGTTAATATAGTTAAATGTTAATCCTTTGAGCTTGCAGGTATCTAGTTCAATTGTTGTATAGACTTTCGCTAGTATTTCAAGATATCAAAACTTGTCTAGTGTCTAAAAATTTCTAAGAGATCCTAAGCTTCCAAGTTAACGAAATTCTATATAAACGTATAACTATCACTGCTGGTTAGGCGTGAACCTCAAGAACTAAAGTTTCATATTTAGGTATTATCTGATGTTAAAATCATAGAGCTTGTACCTCTTGGCCTTGGTCTTGGAAGCAGTCGAAATTAAAGTGATTCCTCGAAGATTTTGTATCATAGATCGTCATGGATGATCGGCTTCTACAAATTTTTATATATGGTTATAAAATTGTGCGAAGTTGCCAGATTTCTACTTCTTTACTCGTAGAAAATAACTAGGAAAACAATGAAAATATGCGGTTTTTATAAAATTTTTGTACAATTTATACAATAATTAACGCTGCATTTCAGCGCCTAAGGGTTATATAGGAATATATTTTGTACGTGGTGTTGGTATATATAAGGAAATATTTCACATTTGTATTGCCTTTGCCGCTTCTAGCTCCGTCGAATATTGTCACGTCAAATTCATGTCATTTAATTAAATTTAATGAAATCTTTAATTTTTTGCTTGAATGTATGACATTCTTTAAATTTGTTTACATATTTCGTTTATTTCGGTTGTGTTATTTGCTTCACGAAGCAGCGCGGCCATATTTCACAAAAATTGATCGCTAACACGAAAAGCATGTAACATAAACATAAGTGCATTAAAGCCGCCAAATTGCCAAATGCCGTGCACAAAAACAAAAAATAAAAAAATAAAAATTACAGAAATAACAGAAATAACGAGCAACAAGCAGATATATGTTTGTATGTAGGCATGCATGTGTGCGCATAAAAACATTTCACGGTAATTCGCCGCAATTGATTTTAAGGCAAAAATGGTATGCAAAATCCAAAGCCAACAACAAAAGCAATGGAAAAAGACGCTCATTTAATGTGCCGATTTTTAAGAAGTCTTGTGTGTGTGTGTGTGTGTGTGAGTGTCTGTGCTTGCATTCACTAATAAATTTACAAGTGCATTTTCGTAGCTGCCGCTACGGTAGAAGTGTGTGTATGTATATATATATATATATGTGTGTGTACCTTAACATCTCGCGCTAAGCTGGCTAAGCAAATTATGCAATTTTATAGCGAATTTCAATTTGGCATTGCAATCAATTTTACCTCAATCATATTTTACACCGGCCGCGCACAGCACTTTTATGCAAATGGCATTTAGTGAAGCGATTATGTGCGTTGATCTATTAAAAATCGGTTATAAAAGTCACACTTCATAGTTTGCGTTTATAGTTTGATGGTGGAGGATTTCGTAAATGGTTATGAGTGGTAAGAAATTCAAAATTTTATGAGCTGTTTGTTTGTTGTTGTAGCTTTGACCAATATCAAAACTGAATTACGTAGTTTTTCACCACAGTGATCTTCTAAGTGGTTATGGGTTCATAATAGTAAGAACTAGGAAGAACACAGTAAAGAGCACAGGAGGGACAGGGAGAGCGCGAGCAGAGCAAGTAAGACATACGAAAGTTGGTTGAGCCGTGTAGAACCAAATAAAAGCGACAAGGGAGCGCTGAACAGAGCCAGAAAAAGTTAATGAGAGCAGGGGAAGTGAGCCACACAAAGCTAGAAGATACATAGTGAGCCGGGAAGGGCCAGTGATGCTCAGAGAGAGCTAAAAAAAACTGCAGAGAGAAGAAGAGAACATCTGAACGAAGAACCAAAAATAATCGGGTACCAAAGAGAGCTGAAGAAAGCCGCAAAGAGCTGGGGTCAAGAGCCAAGGAGATATGGGGGAACAAATAGTGCCAGAAAAAGTTCAACCACAGTGAACGAGCCCGAAGTAATTTCCTTTTAATATCATAGCATCGATAAATGGTAGTAAGTTATTTAATATGAATTCAAGTTCACAAGATTTAGGGTCGCGTCATAAATTTTACCCTCGAGGACTGAGATGAGGACCATTTTTAAATTGCGACAGCTGACAACATAATCCGAAAGCATTTAGTTAAATATGTTGCTTAAAATGTGTGCTCGATCAAACAAATGAAGTTCTTAGACTAACAAACATATAGTAATATATATCAACTTTTTCAGTTTGTGTTTTTGGTATGCAAGTGGAACTGTATGGAGGATTAAGAACTTAGATTTGAAACTTCTAGCACGCGGACAATTTTACCTCTACGTGAGCGAAAAATAGCAGCTATTTAATTCGAAATTATGATTTTACAATATATAATTTTCTAAAATTAAAACATAACATCACTTTTATGCTACTTAGAGGCGACGCTTATCGGATCGCAATTCAGCTCAATCATTGTCTATTTTTTAAGCTCTTCTATTGAATTTCGCTACTCAACCACTCACACCTCGATTTTGCTTGGCACCCTACTCCACTCCGTCCAACCAACTGCTTTCGCTTACAAACCAGATTTCATGATCGCAATCACCTATAAATAAACAGCAACGCTAATGAACATTTACAACAACCGAACAACAGCCACCAACACAAAGCAAAAACAAAAAAAAATATAAAAATAATCAAGTAAAGCTGTGACAACAGCCAACTTGTCGCCAGCTATGTTTTGGCTGTTGTACGCGCACAATTGTTGCTAAACTCTCACACAACCCAGCAACAACAAATTGCCTGCGGCTATGGCTTGTATACAATTATACTTGTTTTTGTAATTATGATTGGTGTTGATTGTGTTATTTATTCAAATATTTTTTCTTCGATTTTCAACATTTAATTGTAAATAAGTGTACTTGTCATTCGTTTTCCGAACGTGAAAAAAGTTGTATAGTAATATTTCTATAAATTTATTATTGACATTATTATTTTTTATGATTATATTTCTCTTTGTTGTAATGAATTGCAATCACAAATCACTCAATTAATGAATTAATGAAAATCAATTTATTTTGCTAGGTGACAATGAAGTCACTACCAGCATCAAGTAGGGCGTGGCGCAAATGGCGGGCGATTAATTTATGGCTGAGAGTAGAAACGCTTCGAAATATTGTACTCGTAGTATTTACAGTTGTAATACATATGTACAAATATTGTATATAAATATTGATACCGGTTGGAGATCGTTAAAGTAAGTCAGTGATGGTACAGAGTGTTTTTAGAGGTATTGAATTTCTTAGAGGGATAGCTGTCAAAGTCAACACAAGTTTCTGACATTTATGTTCATTATGCTTTGACAAATTACCAGGCAAAGACATGCACCGAAGCGACGCTCAAAAACAGCGAAAACTTATTTCCGAATCCCCCAATCAATGAGGAAAACTTACATTAAAATATTTATCGTCAAATCATCTTTGGCCTTGAGGCACATTTCGGATTTAATGAGAATGTAAATAAGAAAAACTGTCACATTTGGAGTACAAACTACCAAGAGGGGCTCTCCAGTCTACTTTACATTCAGAAGAACTTTCTGTCTAGTGTGATTGTATACCAAGGGCTTTATTGGTTCACATTTTTTTTAAAACTGAAAATACAGCCAAGATTACGTTACGTCAGCGATGAACACTGCAGGCGAACGAACCGCTAAGATTTGAAACTTCAAACCAATTAAGCTGCCTTGATCATGTGTTTAGACATGACAGACAGACAGACATCTTTCTAACACTAGATGTTATGAAAGAGGGTCTAATAAAGAATATTGTACTCCTATTGTGTATGTATACTAGCGCGAGTATAATAGCCGATAGGCAACCATATACTAAAATATACATTATGCATGGCTAGCTAAGTCTTCAATTGCCATTTTTTGTTTATTATCTATTCTTATGACCTCTTATTATAGTATACAGAAATGTCAAAATCAGGCAACTGCTCAAGATCAAGAAACTCTGCGAGTTTTGGAGTTTGAATACATTGAGTACCTTTATTGAAAATTGGTATACTTAGTTTTATTTATCTACGAATATTTCCTGGTGATTAATTTACAAAAATGTATCTCTGAAAAAAGCAGAGCAATATTCTGTTATAGTAGCCGGCGCAAGTGTACTGGCAAGTATAATCTAGTAGCTTTGCACAATTAAGGTGTTAATTGTTATTAAAAATACTATATCTAAAAAAACCCACTTCATATAACCGAACATTTTGGGCTTTTCCTACTGTAGAAGGTTAAGGTAACCTGCATATTGCGCCGCGCCTACAAAAAGAAGCGGTCGAATTTCAAGAAATTTGATGTAGATGTTTTCTTTCCAAATTTAAGAACAGCCCTTGTGTTTCTATATGTGTTAATAATGTAAATATCAAATAAAGCAGCAGGATTCTCACTTGACTGCGCTGCAATAGACGATTTCAGACAGTGAGTCTGATATGACAGCGTTCACATGAAACGCCTTGGCGTTGAGCTCACTCATTGTCCTAAAGGAAGTTTGAAGCCTGTGATGTCGGTCAAACAAATGTCGCTTTATTCGAATTACCATACTAATTTTTAAGTTGTTCTTTTGATTTTTGATAATTATTTTTATTATATTGTAGCCTCGCGGGATCTTTAATACTCATTGTGTCCTTACATTAACGCAATTGCCTAAAAAAATTATTTTTTAAGATAAAAGGTTAAGCGAGTGTGATTATTGCCGCACGAAATACGAAAAAATTCCAAAAATCCAAAAATCCAAAATTACAAAAAGAAACGCATAAAGCAAACCAAAAGTGGAAGTGATATTGAAAACTTCCAGAAGTTGTGCCAACAAAGCGTTGCCGCCTGTCCACTTCATTGATCAAATCTCCAGCTCGTTTTGCACAAAGTGAATTTCGAGTGCAGCTTCGAGTCGCACAGACTTTCTGTCGCTCAAAGACTCGTACATCAAGACTCAGCTCATTTATCAGTCAATGCGCACAGGTACACAGCGAGATCTTCATTGTTGCGCTTTGAGTTCGCCAATGACGAGCTTCAATGTCGTCAATCTACTCTACGTCTACATACTCTCTGCTCTATCGTCCGATCCGTCAAAATCAATGGTACGCTGTGCGCAGCATGCCAAGCCGACATGCAGATCCGCTTAGCATTGTGTATGTGTTTCTTGCTTGCCGTCCGTCTGTCGGTTACTGTGTGATCCTTTTGTTTTAAGCAATCCACTGACTGATCTGACTGTCTAACATCCGTGCGGCCAGCTTTTCATTTCGCATAAATCTTAAATCCTTTTCTTTCACGGCTCGTTTGATTTTTGAGTTGTGTGAATTACAATCGCGGTCGGTATTTGATGTGACCACAAATTCGGTGGAATGCAGCGCGATAAGATGAGAAGTGTTTTTCGAGCTCTTTTTTCATATATATAATATTTGTTTTTACTTTTGTCTTTTGTTAAGTAGCCAAAAATTTCCTGCTATTGGTTTCAAATTAATAGCACTCAATTAGACACGAACATTCAGTAAGATTTTTGGCAGAAGGTTCTGAGGAGATTTTTCTACATGATACAAGCACAAGAAAAACTTGAAAGAAATATAGAATTAGTTCAAAAGTATTGGAATTAATCGAGAAAAATAAATAAATTTTATTTATAACAGGCGAGTGAGCAGAACCTCAATTTGGAGGGATTGTAAGAAGAGAATTATATCTCTATCTTTCATCGTAGCTTAGCCTTGTGGTCTACGTTGAGCATAATTTGTTTCTGTAATGAGTCTCCTCAATTAGGTTTTATACGTAGGTTGCATCGAATTGTGGAGATAGGCTGAGTATATGACTGAGGGATTAGAACAAAAACTGTTGTGTCTTGAAAGAAACTCAGCCGTCACTTCGTACAGGTAGGTGATCCGATCAGCTTTCGAAGAAATTTGTTAGCATTACAAAAGCAAACTGCTAAGAAGTTCTAGTTAGACAAAATGTAAAGGGACAAGATAAGACGATAATATTTAGACAATTTTCTCATAACGCGAATCCCGAACATAACAATATACTTAATATTAGGAGCTGCTGAGTACGTTCTTAAAACCTTTTCGGATTCTTGCTATAAAATCGAAACTAAACTGTCGCGATTGCTCAGGCAAATCAACAACATTGAACAGACGAAAAACTGAAACAAATTTGACGCCAGCGCAGTGGCATTTCCCAATAGCTGAAAAAAGAGAGATCTGTGATGATTAAGCTTTGGTCTGACAGAAACCGCGTTAGCCAGCAGGGCACCGGATGTGTGCTAAACTCACCAACACGCTATGCGCATGCGCAAACACATAAATACGCAAAGTAAACTAAAAAAAAATATTAAATTCAATCAAAAAATATGGACAAAACACTGAAACCGCAAAATGTTAAACGGATATAAAATATCTACCGCACAGATGACGCGAATGAGTTAATTAAAGCTGTCAATACCTACAATGGTACAGCTAAGCACTCCGTGCAGCCGCATACAAACGCATTAGCTGGTATTTAGGCTTTGTGTAGCTGCCATCAACGCTATAAAATGACAGCACTGCCACCAAAATACAACAACAGCAACAACAACAACATCAACAGCAATAATTGCAACTAAAAACCACGGCAACAAATATAAAGTCATTTCTCAAAGCCCAGCTACGAAATGTCTGTAGACTGAGGAGCAAGCAAGCAGGCGACCACCACAACTGACTTCTTCAGTGATGTCTACGTCGCTTTGGTGCATTGCTTGGTCGAACTGTCGATCAGGTAAATTGTATGTAACCTGATTACTATTAACTCATCAACTCACCGACCGAACTCAAAGGCAACCGAATGGCAACCGAAAGGCAGCCCAAATGTTGTGGCTAAAGGCGCTGATTGAGCCGAAATCGATGTGCTTTCAACATTTGCTGCTACAATGCCGTTCACTTTGTTGTACAAAATTTGTTGTAAACTTGGGCGACTTTGAATTTTCGGACGTTTGCGATGGAGTTTTGGGTGTTCGCGCGCGCGCTCGAACCAAAAGCGGTAAATTAATGGTCGTGTTGTTGTGGTGTGGTCCTTTGGCGTGCGGACAACCAAGCTAGCTGACGTGCGTGTATATGCGCGTGTGTGTGTGTGTGTGTGTGTGTGTGTGTGTGCATGTTGTAGACTCGCACACCTTACTAATAGGCCATAAATAATAACCAAAGAGGTCACTTTATCATAATATCGGCTGTTGAGGGAACACACACAAGTGCTGCGTTAAATGGCGTGCCGGTTCATGTGCCTGTGCGTGTATGTGTGTGCGTGTGTGCAATCGCCGCATGTGTGCCAGCAATGCAATGTAACAAAAAGTTATAAAACGAAATATGCGAAAAATTAAGCAAACATTAAATTCGATCGACCGAAACAGAGCAGAGCAGAAAATAAGGAACGGCAGAGATGGGCAAGCCTATGATGCACTGAAAACAATGATGCGGCTCAGACTGCATCAAACTCCAATTTCATGAACCCGAGATTGTGATTGCGTAAAGAATTGTCACTTCTGCTTTCGAGATCACTGATAATTGAAATTTATAAATGATATTGCCAAGAAATAAGACTTTATAGTATTCTCTTGAGGACTTCATAAGCAGAGGTCACATAAACTCATATAGAAATCTCAATCGTTAAACTATGGTTTATAGATCCTGCAAGCCTGCAACTTTTCAATATCATTATCATATTTTTTCAGTGTACATTTTGTGAGGACAACAAATTGCCACAAAACCATAGGGACAACAGCTAAATTACGTTTAATGGAGCGTTGTGGCATAAAAACCGCAACACAACTTAATCACATTGCGGACCACAAGGAAACGAAAACAGGCATTCGCCGTACATATGTACGTACATACATACGCATATAAATACACGTTGTGGATATTTGCGTTTTCCAATTGACTTTGGCCACCTAATGAGCCTGATTAACCACACACACACACACACACCAAGACAATGTTGCAATTTCGCAAAATGTTGTAGCGCTGAAGAAGCAACAGGATAAATTGTGATGGTAAAATCCATCTATGATACAGTCCCGAAATTTCGGGATACCGAAAAGTGAAAAATTAAAATAATAAGTAATGTTCGAAATCTCTTGTTAGCACAATTGAAATAACGAGTCCTGAAAAAATACCGAAACTTCGGGATTTACAAATACGTGTGACATTGGGTACGTATATATATGCTGTTTCTGTTTAGAGCTTTTCACCGAACTCGATCAGACGCGCTCTTTTGACCTCCATCTGTTTTAGATATTAATTTATGTTTAGTATGTGAGCGCACTGTATAGCACACCCGGTTGGCATCTCCTTTTAACGTGCATTATGACATTTGGCTGTGGTTTTCCCCTTGAATTGTTCAATTTTACAGCTAAAACTGATTTTACTCATGCTATTCTTCAAAAATATTTACTCTGTTACTAAAGCTGCGCACGGCTACTTCCGCTGTTGCTGTCGCTCTACTCTACTACTCTTTAGTTTGTAGACCATCCGTCTTTTACTGGCCCTTCTCACCTTTCATCTCTCCCTGTCCCTATAGCTATTAATATATTGTCTCTGCTGTCGTAAATGATGTCATTAAATCGGTTCATTTCGCACTGCGGTGGTTTCACCGAAACCAACACCAACACCGTTACCAATACAATTACCAACTTGAGACCCGATAATTGTATGCGCAATGTTGAGAGCATAAATTTTGCAGACATCTGCTGACAGATGTCTTAATTGAAATTTAAGGTGCTGTTGCTTTAACATACACACCAAACTATCGATAGCAAGCTTGCAACACTTTTGCTTTGGTATAGCTGACTTTGGTGTGGTCTTTCGACAAGGTGTGTGCATCACCGCTTTACTAGCTGGGAACCTTTTTGCACATGCTACATTCTTCTTTCATTAGTCATGGCTAAAGTTGTAGTATCCTCAAAGTATGCATAACCTCATGTGAATGTATTATAAATTATATGGGGATTGTGAAAGTGTATTTAGGTCATAGGTATACTTTTGAAAAATAAGAAGAGAGTTAATATGTTAGAGTCATGGCAAGTTATGGTTAGCTGAGAAAACAGTATAATTACACAGCTTAGAAATATTTCATAAACCTGATGAGAATTGTAAATGATTTATGAAGTCGGGAACGAAATTATATGAAATTCTGTGGAGAAGTCATCAATCGCTGAAAGTTCCGTTTTAAAGAGCAGAGTTTGAGTCCTACAGCCGATGTCCGATATTCTTGAGAGATCTTTAGAGTCTACTTTAACAAGAAAAATAGTTTTGGAATGTTGTAAAAAGCTGCATTGAGGTCTATAAATGATGAAAATTAGAAAAATTTTACAAAAATACTATCGAGAATGGCAATGGGAAGATGCCAGAAGCATTCGACATCTCTTATCGATCGACCCATCGCATTTTGGTAGATGCATTTCAAATGTAAAATTCTTACATTCTACCAATACCACCAAAATCGTTTTTTTTTTAAAAACATGGAGTTTTGGTCTATAAACTGATTTCCAACAAAACACAAACAAAATGTATCGCCTTTTAGCCAGATTCCGCTATTTGCAATTTCCTCCTGTTCGGGATTGTGACTTAAGGCATTTGAGTCAAAAAACAAACTGGCTGGAGACAATATCCCACATAAGATCTTTAAGTTGAAGGCAACAGTAAGGATTCTTAAGAAAAACAGACAGAAAACAATGAAAATACCTAACTTTTTAATATTTAAATTTAAATATTTTTGATGAATTCCCAAAATACACTCTTAAAAACTCTCCGGGGAGATCTAGTCAATATTTAATTGAATGAATTCACAATGTAAATTTCACTAAAATAGCATTAGGAAGAGGAAGAAGTGAAAGAGAAGATTCGAAAAACACATACTTAAATCTCTGAGCAACCTATGGCAATAACATTCCGAACGGCAAATTTTCTTTTTTTTATTTGTTTTTATTAATAAAATCGCTTAAAAACTGAAACATCTTGCATGCGAAAATTTTTACTAATAAATTCAACTGCACTTCACTTTTCCCAAACTTCAATGCCACTCCTTGCATATACAATTAGACAAGCTGAACTTGCCCCTGAGGGATACATTTTCACCGTGCTCCCGAGCCGCTGATTTCGCGATGACTTCGTTATCGTAATTTATGCACTTGTTTGCTTCTAACTCGATAACTCAGCCCGCAACAAAGGGCAAAGTCATAGCGAAGAATGGAAATTACAACAAGAGCAGCAACAAAATGCTAGCAAAGATAAAAACACTTGAGCATTAAACAACAATAAAAGCGGTAACAAACTACACAGATCTTATCACGCGGCGATCATCAGAACCAGAGCATGCCACAATATCGCTTTCATATACACACACACATACATACACGCAGGTGAGGAGAAAAAAGGTAGGGTGAGGTTGTTGCAGGGGGAAATTTCAAAAAAAAGGTACACGGTGCTGCAGCGCCCCGACAAAGCGCTCACTTTGAATTTGGAAAACTGTTGCTACATTGTTGCTTTATTATTATTATTGTTGTTGTTGTTGTTGTTGTTGTTGTTGTTTTTATGTGGTGGTGTTGTCGTTGTGTTTCGTTATCGATGGCATGTTCTTGGATAATGGCTGAAAAGGATCCCCCATTATGCGCTACAATAACAGCTTCATAAATGTAAATTAGAGCTCGTTTAGCAAGCGATGGCAAAGTCATCCCTTCTTCTTCTTCTTCTTCTTATTCTTCTTCTTCTTCTCCTTCATCGCGATCAAATTCAATGGCCAGTGAGCTCGTAAATAAATGCCAAATGACATCATTATCGGTTGTTCGCGTTGTGTTGCCCCCATTGCTTTTGTGCGCCATGTTGTTGTTGTTGTCGATGGTGTTTTTGTTTTTAGCTGCTTCTGTTTCATGTTGCAATGATTTTAAATGTTGATGCTACTGATATGATGCAACGGGCAGAGCGATAGTGACATGCGCTGGTTGTAGTGGCTAGTTGATTGTTGTTGTTGGTAGTAGCGGGAACCCTAACTGCGGTGTTGCTAGCTACGTATGGTGGCAACAATGACCGCACAATGCGACAATACAACGGTTACGCAAGTGGCATGCCACCACCAACATCCGCGACGCTATGCGTGTGTGTATGTACGTTCTTGATTGCGACACGCGCGCTTATCACTCGTTCACATCAGTGGAATTGGTGATAATGGCATGTAAGTACAAAATGGCTTGTCAATGCGTTAGTCAGTCGAAGGGTTCAGAATTAATGGTGGCTATGCAGTTGGACTTACTAAAAAAGTGTACATATATTTGTATTTTCACATGGAATGAAAATTTCTTCAGAGCAAATAGTATTTCGTAATTAATGTATGCAAGAAGGGCGATTAATCAGGCGAAGCATTGGCCTACAATAACTGCTTTTTTGTTAAATTTTTTGACATTTTTTAATGTTTAACTACTAAAACTAACAATGAAACATATTAAGATTTCTACAAAATCATAACTTTTTGGTTTTTTTCTTTTGAATGTTGTTTTTTACTATAATCCGTACCTTTTCTCTGTCACTTCACTAATAAAACTGCACCCTAAATGTAGGCAACGTTTTACTCATTCATTCTAACACTCGTGGACTCTAGCTTCAGCAGGGAAAAAAATCTGAAATAGAATTATAATTCGTTCAATCAGTCCTAGCACTACTTCTAATATTTACCCAATGAGAAATGGTTAAGAACATTTAGAGTCTTCGATTTGTAGGAAAATATGGAGAGGCAAAACATAAATTAATTAGAGAAGTTCGACTGTTCGACTACATGTAACAACAAGTATACAAGTGGTATTACCGCCACATTTTCTATGCCATATTAGTGGTAAATATAACTAAGCCTAAAGGTAGGCAACATTTTTTAAGGTGATTATAGTAATATTCGAACACTGCATAAAAGATGTTTGTAGAATGAAAATACTGATATATGGATTGCATCCATATATATTTGCCGATTTCGATATTTAAATAAACAAAGAGGAATAACTTTCTTCTGAGTCCAACATGCAGACGTATGTGGTTCACTGTTAAAATTCTTAAGAGAATCTGTTAGAGTACAAATTTCTTTAAAACTAGATTGAATTATTGAAAACTTCTTAACTTCTACTTTGGTTAAGTCATTTTATATTTAAGATACAGCACCCTGAAAAGATTTAAACATTTATCTGAAATGATCATTTAGGCTAAGCATATATTGAGGCGAAGGACCAAACATGTTTTCAAAAAAGAAGAAAAAACGTATACGATAATTCAGGATAACAAATAACTTCAGCGTCGTTGTTTATAACATTTTTTCATATCTTTTATTCCGCAATTATCATATATAGTAAGTTCTTCACAGATCCAAAGATTTTATTTTGACACATTTTCATCTGGTCACTCTTTACTAGTTTATCAGAATATACCACTGACTTAAGGTACCTGCACAAAAGGTCGTATAACTAAGTCAAATCATACCATCTAGGTCACAGTTGACAAGTCCATTTATTGATATGATTTGTTCACTAAAAATCTGTTCGAAGAAATTGACAGTTTTCAGTGAGTCTGAAAGTCATTTCAGGATTGTTCATCCTCCAAAAACTGTCATTTTTCTTATTTATGATCCATTAAAGCAGAAATATGCTTCTTAAGTTGGTGGTGAGTGAGATGATCAGTAAATATATAAATATAAATTTTTCGCACAGAAAATTATATTTTTTCAAACAAATCCTCTGAATTTTTCATGTTCTTGTTTAAGTATAAAGTATACAGAATATAAATGTCAAAGCTGTCTTGACAGCTACCGCTCTAAAAAAGCCTATACCTGTAAAAACCCCCTATAATTGCCAAAAATACTTAATTTTTTACAGCATACACAAGTTAAGTTCAGGTTAAATCAAAATTTGCTTAACGAAATTATGATTAAAATCACGTTTCCCCCCTGGACAAACTCGTAATAAAGCTCCCTATTCTTCAAAAAGTATATACAGTCATATGAATGTAAAAACTTCAAATTAAGTACTCATCTATTTTGTATGCTCCCTAGCGAATTCACTTCGTGCCATGATTTATGTGGCAGTCAACACCGAAAGGCACAAGTCGACCACAAACTAAAAATAAAACATAAAAACGGAAAACGAAAAACGAAAAACGAAATTGCCTCACAATATTTTAACTATAACTTTTTGGGTGGCCGTGCACGAAACAATGCGAATTGTTCTTTGAAAATCTGCACAATAAAAAAATAAAAAATAAAAACAGTAAAAACTCTGCAGCAAGCTTCTGCTCTTCATCCGCCGACAAACGCAGCAACACGCCACAATCCCAGCTCGCATTTTATTTATTATATCTTTGTGTGTGTATATCGACAGCGCAGAAAATGCAACTGTGTATGTGTGTGTTCTTCTTCTCCTTGTGTATCAAGTGTGTACCAAGCGATCAAATCAGCAGCAGCAGAAGAGCAGTCGAAGAACGGCAGCCACAGCAGCCACAGCAGCCATCATCAACGACGATTGACCACCGCGGTCAGCCAGAAACGAAGCCACACACCAACACGCACACACCCATACACGCCCATATTAAGTGCTTATTGAGTGGGCGTTACGCATGCGCAGCACATTTTACTTTGGCTCAGATCTTTTCGAGGGCGAATGCGTGAAAAAAGCTCATCCATTTTAAAAGATCTGACAACTGGATACAAAACACTTGGATTTGTTTGCTCTTTATATCTTAATTTGCCGAGGCCACCAACATAAACACTTTATTGTGCGCATTGTGTGGCTTGTTTGCAATATTTTCATGATTTTCGTAATTTCTACTTCTACTTCTTTGCCTCCGGCGTATGTGGAACAGTCAAAAAGGTTGATCATTGCTTTTTTCTTCTTCTAGGAATTATCCAAAAAAGTTGCCATAAAGCGTGTTCGAACTGAGTGGAACTCTTCTTGCAGACATTCGAGATATGTTCAGAATGAATATTTTTACCCATCGCTTTCATTAGGATTCTCCGTACAAAAGTATATAAAGGAAAATTGAGGTTAGGATTGGACATAAAAGCTCCAATTATTTAATGCTCTTAACTTATCTGAAAAATTAAAAGAATGAATGAAAAAACTAGCTCAGCCTATTCTTCTCAGTTCCATGTCAACTTACAATTTCAATACAATGTCAATTTCTTCTTCTTACTTTACGCTTCGTTTTCGAAGATTTTTACAATTGTGGTTTCTATTGTACCACATATTGTTATTGTTGTAATTGCATTCGTCTTTATAGCTACTAGCTTGTAATAGTTGTTGTTAATGGTAGCAATATTGTTGTTTGTGTAATTGTTGCTGTGTTGTTGCGGCTTGTCGCTGTAAATGCCACAATATTAACTATGCAGTTATGCCACAAATGTGCAAATGTTGCAGCTTGTGCTTGTGCTCATCAACATGCTTGCGTATTTTTGTAACTGAAAAAAAAAAAAAAAACGCATTTGCACACACACGCACACACACATGACAAACAGAGTCTGGCTTGTCTGGCAATAAGTACAAACCTGCATACACACATGTGCATACGGCAAATATCAGCTGCATTTCAGCCAGTCAAGCTTTCTATGCCCATCTGTTTGTCTTAACCACACTTAAAACCATACAACAACAACAGACAACAACAGCAATAATAATACAACAACGGCGCTGGAGTGCAGGAAATTTCAATTTCAATTTTTACTTAACAACCAAATCGTGCAATGGCGTCCGTTTGTCTAACTCCGACCATTATTTGTGGCGGCTGTTGCAGCGACAGCAAAAACAAGCGAGTTGTAAAAACGAAAATAACAAGTGGCCATGCAGCAAAACATAGAAGCAGCAACTGCAAACTCATCGCCAACTTAATTTGCAGCTGTAAGCGATGCAGCAAACGGCAAATGTATGCAACAAATCGAGCAAAAGCAACTTGCAACATTATCAACATCATTATTATTGGCAACATTTTTGTCATGATTATCATTTTTATGCGCATCCAAGAGCTAGGCACCCCTTCACCAGCCACACATATTTTGCTACATCATGTCACATACACATACATACACACATACACACATACACGCATACAGATATTTGCTGTAACTACCTTTTTCTGTGGCTGAATGCAATGCTTACATATATTTGTTGGTTGTTCGCATCATTGTGTCTGCCGCAGCATGAAAAATGCAATTTCAATTTTGTTTGAATTGCTTTGCCCCACCTTATGCCGGACCGCACCGCGCCGCGCCACTCCATCACAGTGCCAGCCAGCGGCTCTTCCTGCATCTCAGTCACTATAGCGTTCGCAACCTTACTTAGCCTTCGTTTATTATTATCTGCTCGTATTTACTTTTCGCTTATTTAAGCTAATGCAGCAGCACATCTGCCATTCAACCGTTTGGCCATTTGGCCATTATTGCTGCAACAGACTAACAGTCTCGCTACAAAATGTCTAGTGCAACATGTGGCTGTGGCTTCCAAGTGGATGCATCTGCTATAGTCACATATGTGAGTGGCGATTGTTGTTATTGTTATTTTTGTCGGTGATAGTTCTCATAGCCAACATATGCCCGTTGATGCCGCATCATACATACATATGAACAGAGTAAGGTATTTTGCAACAGAACCTTCGTTGATGGGTGTGTGGTACGCTTGGTTCCAAGGCATATAGACATTTAACCCGTTAGGAGTGAAGTCAAATATTTTCTTTTAAAATCTTTAGTTTAAAGGTGAAAAGGAAAGAATAACTTTCCAATTCAATAGAAACAGGTACAACCAACTTCATTCAATCATTTTAGGAATACTGCTGGGGAGTGGATTCTTATGGCGTAGGAGAATCTGATAATAGCGGAAGAGAACTCTCATCAAATTTGTATTTTGTGTATGTATATATGTATTCTTTTCGGCTGTCATTAGATCTCACTGCAACTAGAAAATCTTCTAAACATGATTTCGAAGAAATGCAGGGGTCCTCCTCCATTCATTTTTTCTTCTTCAAAGTACCAAATCCTTTTTGTGAAGCCAGTGGTATCTGATAACCAAAATGAATAACTGCAGGACCTGTTAAATGAGGAAGTATTTCAGAAAATTTAGGAATTCTATGGGAAATTTAATTTATACTATAACTTCTGTAGGAAAAACTAAATAGAATTTTCAATAAAGTGGCTGCTTGTTGTTCTAACCCTATGTCTAAGTCAGTCTATTTGATGTATACGAGTTGATTGTTCGATTCACCACTTGCCAAAGTGCGCTGAATCACTGTACGCTGTGGTGGTATAAATTCCTTCAACTTTCCTAAGCTTATTAAGCTTGATAATGATTTGAAACAAAGAGAAATATTTCACCATCCAAAAGTGATCCTCCCCCACACACAATGGGGTTAAAGAATGCACACAACTGCTTATCCACAAGCTAGACCACCACGGAATTCTTGAGGCTTGTAAGTGGCGTTTGCAACAAGTCACTGCTTGCTTACCATCAAATTGTTATTTTAATTTATTTTCTCGTATTTATTTAACTTTTATAAGCACTTGTTGTTATCCCTGCGCCACATGCCAATCGCATCACCTGCACACAAATACACAAGCACACGCACACTCACATGCACTCGCATGTTGGTGAGGCTCCTAGTTTTTTGTGCACTTTGTGCATTTGCTGCCTCTTGCAAGCGTTTAAGCACAACATTCCCTATTCAATTTATTTCTGTTTGCATTTCGACTTTTGGTTTTAGCTTTTTGTTCAACAATTCAACTCAATCGACCGCAGAAAGCAAATAACATTATAAACACACAGGCGAAAGAGAGAGAGTGAGAGGGAGGGAGAATGAGGGAAAAAGAGACAATGAAGAAAAAAGCCTCCGTATAGAGCGACACATGCGTAATTGCGCCCTAGAGCCGAGAGTGTCAGCAGTTGAGCGAGCAGCAGCAGCCAAAGGATTGTGCTGTACGCTGCGGTTGGAACGGAGGTGAGGGGGTACGAATGCGGCTAGCGAGTGGCCACTCCAAGCCTCAGCAGCAACAGCATCAGATTCAACTTCAATTCTATTTGTAATTCTCTGGCATTTGTAATTCCTTCCAGCTGCTGCCGTGACGACGACTGACGCGCTTGGCCTGTTGTGGCATTATAAAACAATAAGAACAACAAATCTTGGTGAATCTGCAACTATTCTAAAGTGCTGCTTTGTCTTAAGCCATGCACGATTATGTGCAGCTAAGGCAATAAGCATGAATATAAATTGCCTTACAACAAATACAAAAACTATTAGTGCCAATTGGGTTGCCGTTCGTTTAGGTATTTTTTTAAATAAAATTATCATGTAGGATAACCTTTCTTTTCGTTGTAATTTTGTTTGCTATCTCAGGAGTAAATTATCAATATTTTTTGTTTTACTTAGTAGTGAGCTAGTAGCAAAATACAACATTTATATTAGTAGTAGATATTTTGGACATATACTGCTGTTTAATGAAAGAAATTGGGGTGTGCGTCTTGGATAGAAGACTGACGAAGAGTTAAAGCAAGCGGACAGCAATTATATGAAAAATTAGTAGAATAGAAGTAGATCAACTACTTTGCTTAACATTTTCAGTTCTTCAAATAATACTAAGTAGTTTGTAGATAAGTAGTGAATATGCTACTCTTTTTATACAGGATTTTTAATTTTATATAAATTTTTCAGGCCATATAAATTTTTTTGTAAAGGTTTTAAAAAAAAATAGGAGTAGGTAAGTACCTATTAGTTTTACTAAAGCATATTAATAGTTGCCGAGCATTATATTCTAACCATGGGCAAGAATTTAAACACATCATTATATCCATCAAAATAATAAAATATTTCAAAATTTATATAGAGGTTCATTTATTGAACCCCTTTAGTTCTGCTAAGAATAGTAAATACAGAAAGCAGGTCCGTGAATTTATACACCTTTTTGTATATGCTAAGAGGTCTAATGCAGATCCATGGATAGAACTATAGGAAATAAATACCATGAATTTGTTTTAGCCATTATTTTAATTGACTGATGGCAACCCTCGAGTAGTAACAACAACAACAAAAGAATTTTATAAACAGAAAATGTTACTGACATACAGAAGTTGACAGCAATTTCTTTTCAGTCATGCAAAACTAATACTACAACAACTTTAACAGAAGTTTAACTTTAACATCATATACTGCTACATAAAACTACTACTAAAAAAACAACAAGTCAGGAGAAATCAAAGTAAGCAAACAACATTGCTGTTGAAATAAGAATTAAAAGTTAATGATGCTTTTAAGTTGTTACAAATGGATTTGAAAATAATTATGTCTGCACAGACATGAAGCATGTACACAGAGATTGAAATGGCGAATAATTTTTGCTTTTAGACATGTATATAATTATGGTTGAGGGGGCTTTAGGCGAAACCAACTGTTTAAGCCAGACGCGCTGAATATAACTGTTTAGATTATGGTCTAATGAGAGAGCGCTTGAACATATCGCTCTGTTGAAGTTTGTGGGTATGTGGGACTACATTTTTTCAGAGCCTTGAAATTCCGAATATGGACTTGAATCAATATCTTTTCTCAGCTTCAAAGCGTCTTTATTCGGTCTTCATTCAACCCTCGCAATCGCAATCCAAACAGCTTATATAACAAATATAACAAAAATGGTACAAGGTAGGATATATAGAAGGTCTATAAAGGTCTATATACATGCTTTAAATTTTACTCTAGAAATTTTGAATAATTTCGGATTATTAGCCTGTTCTTATATATCTAACGAATATACTGATCTACATCCATCCGGTAAACTTGATCGTATAACTTCACCGATATATCCAGCAATACGGGAAGAGATGGTACCTAATATTCGGTTTGTACTTACTACTTAGTCCTCTCTTACCGTTATTATTATTGGCAAGCCCTTTACAAAAATTCTAGTTCTCTTTGTATTGACGCAGGATATAAAGGATTCGGATAATTATACCGATGTGAAAGCAAGAAAAGGATAAAAATAGAAATTGCGCTAGGTATTATATGAAGAGATTATCCATAAAACAAGTAGGAATACACAGAAATATGTTCATACAAGCAAATTGATACACAACTGGGGCCAAAGCGTCTGCATTACATTCATAGGTAATTAATATTTGAAAGCAAATTACGTTGGAAATTAAGTAATAAAAAACTAAATTGAGTTGAAACACACAAATATGTCTAGGTTACACGCCCACTAAGGTCTACTAATTGATTGCAGGAGGAAATACAAAATTATAAACACAAAAAAAAAACCAAAATGAGCGCTCAATCGCCAGCAAAAATTGTAAATGGGAAAATGATAAATGATAAATGAGAAATGAAATTTTATAACTGAAATGAAATGCAAAGTAACCTCCCGAAGGTTCGGTTGGGACACTAAAAGACGTGATTAATTACACATAGCAAGTGACGTTGAAATTTTCCAGGAGTTGCATTCGCTTTCCGCCCTTCACACACACACATAAATACGCACACATTCTTCAAAAAGCGCCGCTTTGCGCTAACCGAAATGTAGAAAATTTAGTGGAAAAACTATTAAAAAAAACGACAAGTGAAAAATAAAGAAATGAAAATATTACACAATAGTAACAACAACAACAACAACAGAAAATGATAGTCATAATAAAAATAACAAACAAAATAGCCATTAACTGTTCGATAATTTCACTGATTATGCGCGGCTAATTGCCCCGAAACTACCCCAAACAGAGCGTGGATATGGTGAGCAACAGTAACAGCAGCAAGCGCTGGAATTCAGTTTGCGTCAGGTGCACATGCGTGTGCACTACATGGTAGCTGTGTGTGTGTGTGTGTGGGTGTGTGCATGAGGTCAAACATTCTATGCATACCCACGCTCCCTGCCTTGGGTCTACTAATTTAGTTATAATTATTTTTTAAATTTTATTTCAGAAATGTGCAGCTCAAGTCATTTGTCTTGTAGAAATTTCATTTCCTTAAACCCTCTTTTCCTTACACTCTTTTTTCAGTTTTTAATTTCTGCTTTGTTTATTGGTTGTTTTACTGTGTAATTTGTACGCTTAAGTGACCAACGGAAAATTGAATAACAAAGTACTGCAGCCGGTGAGTCAGTTGTGCGGGGCAGATGCGTGCTGCAGCTCGTTGTGGTACAAAAAAAATTACTTAGTGCACTTCTTCAGAATTTTACTAAAAATGAATAAGCTTCTCATTCATGGAAGTTCTCTTTTTCTAGCAACGACGAGCGCTCCAAGACAATATCAAACCCCCGAGTGGGACAAAAACTTTTTATTAACTTCATCAGCGGTTAGAACTTGTAAAACTCTCTACTATAAACGAATACGACTAGACTCAGGGCTCATTTAATCTCCTATTAGTGGGTTAATATGTTAATGTTTTTAAGCAGATGGGTTATTCTCTTCACTCTCTCTTTTTCAGATATACTCGTATTTGGATTCAAGACCATATGAGACAAAAACTAACCACCGGTGTAGTACAAGTTCCCCAAATGGTTGAGATTCTCTGACTTTTAAATTTTATGTTTATATTAAATTAAAATTAAAATTAATTAAATTTATTAACTAATTCTATCAACCCTAAACTTGAATAAAACCTTAATATGATCTAATTTGACTCAACCATCTTTATTAAGCTAAATGTAGTTCAGCTTTTGACATAACCACTTGCCATTATGTCAAGCCTAACCTAACCTAACTTAAAAAAACATAACATATTTTCACCTTATTTAGCAAAATCTAACTTCACCGAATAAAACAAACCTGACCTAACCTCGTTTAGCCTTTCCTAAACACAAGTATATTAACTAAATTAATATTTTATTTAACCCAATTAATTAATTAGGTTAATTAATTAACCTAACCCAACTATAACATTTAAAAATTTTAAATCTGCAATTTCATATGGAGTTTATATAGCAACTTCTAACGATTTTTAAAAACTCTTTTCAGCAAAACCTGAAAATTAAACGAAACTCTTTAATTGTTTCTGCTCCAAAAATAAATATGTTTTCATAAGAGTGCTTTCAAATACATTTATATAGCATATATATAAATATAGCACACCAAAAAACCACGTTGTTGCCTTTTATGCATCCCAACCGCTTGCGAGTCTTATCAGCGCCAAAGATCGCTTAATTACTTAATCATAAAATTCTCTACTCGTTTGCTTGCCGTTTTCGTTTTCGTTTTCTCCTTTGTCCCTTTCTTCCACTTAAATTTCCAACATTTTTTTTCCCATATAGCAGTCACTAATTTACTAATTGACTACCAATAAGATGAACTGATGAAATTAATTGTTATGAGCTTGCAGGTGAAGGTGACATTCCTGGCGAGACAGTGCCCCAATGAATATGACAGCAAGAAGAAGAAGATGAGGAAATATGCATATGAATAATATACATATCTACGAGTAAATGTTAAAGTGCTGTTGTATACTATTAGCACCCTATACAATATTACGGAAACAAGGAAAGAGTAGCCGACTTCGATTCGTACATTTTCTGTTAGCTTTGTTTGTGCTCTGCTCTCTTGTTTTTTTTTCGAAAAAATTTCCTACATTTAAATTAAATTTTAGAGAGTATGGAGATACATTTTTTAAGTGGTATAAGCACTTGAGACAGAGTGTTATGCCAGTCTTATTGATTTATACAAAATTTTAGTACAATTTGCCACTCTCCAAAGTTTGGATAGTGCTGGTAAAAGGTAAGACAACACCAGCTATTGTGATGTGAACTAAGGGAGCAATTAAACCTAACAGTTAGTTACACGATATGAGTATTAAGTATGATTATTATGAGAATTTGCTTTACTTTAATCTGCATTAAGCATTAGAGTAAGGAGAGCTAGAATAACTTTTACACCTATTTTCACTTTTTAAGCTCTATTTTGTGCTCCCTACTACCCTAACCTCAAAATAAACGCCCTAGAGGACAACTTTATGTGAAGTTAGAAGTACCATTCCTATATCTAAATTTTACGAAGAAGCCAGCTCACATTAAAGCTGAAATTAAAAAGAAACTCGCCGCTACCGCAAGTTTGCCCTTACCGAGATCATTAGCCAAGTGCGCGCATGTTGAAAATGCCAAAATGATTTCCAGATAAATTGCATGTCAAACACACACACGAAATGAAATTGTTACAAAACGTAGCAGTGAAGAAACAAAAAAAAACAAAAAAAACTAACAAACAAACAGAAGACGCGGACAGACTGCGCGGCTGCCACAGAGAGAGAGAGAGAGAGAGATAGATGCTTGTGAAAAAGTAGCAGGGCATAATGAAGAGTACAGAGGGCAAAGGACTACTAAGGCCAATATACAACCATGCACACACACACACATATTTTCGAGTTATCTTGCTCCATTAGGCCTATTAAAACAAATAAAACGTAATGCGATCTACAAATGCCATAATGGCTACGGGCCAACTGCGTCATATGATCCCACTAATGCGCGAGTACGGGCGCGAGATCCACCGAAAAGCAAACAGCAAATCTATCTTTTTTAGCTGCAGAAGAATCAACAAAGCCACGGGAACCTCCCAAGCGCGCCGATCCCGTCTACAGCGCGGCTAAGGTTAAGGCTGTGCGCCCGTGAATGAAGCGAACTGTGGCTGACCGCGAGTTCGCTTCACTTTATGATCGCGTATCTCAAGTTTATCGCTTCATTTTCCATGTTTTATGCGCATTTTATGCTCGCTTGCGAAAGCCACACACACACACACACACACACATACACACACAGATATTGTCATAGCTGCCACGGCAACTGTATGCCATAATGTGTCGCGCACTTACCGCGCCGCACCTTACTTTGCCCTTCACGCCGCTTGACGACCGCAACCGAAACCAAACTGTCTGCCATCCCCGGGCGACTGGTGGCCCCAGTCGTGGCAGGGCAAATGCCAGTCACAGCTAACAGCCTCAAAAAATACTCGTCTGCACAGGTATTATGTATGAAGGCAAGAAAAGGAAAATAAAATAACCTAAAAACTGAAATAAAATTACAGTAGAAATTCACACTCATAGAAAAAATAAAAGCTGAAGCTCAACTCTGCCTTACATTTCGGTTGTGATTTCGTCCAAAAAGTTATTCAGAACTTTATTTGCGCTTGGATGAGTACTTTTATGTATGTGTGTGTATGTTTGCATATTTTCGCACAATAATTCTGTAGCGATTTCGATTTTTTTGCGCATAATAAAGTTGGCCAACATGTGCCGTCATCTGCCCCTTGAGGGCGAATGTTGAATGTTGAATGAAATGTTCGGACCCACCAGAAGCACCAACACCACTTTAAATGTGAAATGAACTAATACAAAAGTGAAGATTGCATTCCCAAACATTTGCACATCGTGTAAGCTCGACTTTATAAATGGTAAGCGGAGATTCTTCTTTATTTATGTATAAATGTATAAAATACATATCCATGTATTTTGATGTGTTTCCTGGCTAACACACTTTAAGATACACTAGATACACTGTTAAGATACACTAAAAATTATTAAAGGTGCTTTATGCAAATTGGGGTCATAGTCAGTAGCGGACATAGTGTCAATTCGACCAACAATGGCATTTTTCATCGTACAAAGCTCTGCTCTAAAAGGCTTTCAGTCAAAAATTTATCATCTTTCAGAAAAATTTTAGAAAAGGTGTTATATGATTGCGTGTGATGTGATATCATATGATGAGATCTGAGGTGATGTGGTGTATATAATGTGATGTGATGTTATGTAGTAGATCGAAAAAATTATACAAGTGAAAAATTATACAAGTGATACAAAATTATACAATTATACCGTATGATGTGATATAAAAGATGTGATGTGATATATACGATGTGATATGCTACATGTGATGTGATCTAGTAGACCATATAAACGTGCCTATGGATCCTCTTCCAAATAAAAAAGTACTATGCGATACATATGATGCGATGTTTTAAATATGATGTGATATGGTACATGTGATTTGATGTACCATATAAAAAATATTGATCTCTTTTTCAAAAAATACAATAAGTATTATCAATTACATACATTACAAAAACTGTGATATAATGTTATATGGTATACTTAACATTTGCAGAAACATTTTTAAAACATCATTTTGCGTTAAAATCATATGATATGAAATAGTTTATCATATGATGTGATGTGACATCACGTGATTGCTTACAAAGTCTAAGCAGACTTTTTGCGACAAAAGCGACATTAGATAATGTAAAAGTAAAAGTTACAGTGCACGTTATTTAATATTACATATATGTAAAAACTTTACTGAAAACGATGTTTAAACATTTAAAATTCTTAAATTTTACAGCAAACCGAAATATATACAGTGTACTGAGCGAATTACAAAACCAAACATTGAGTCACTATTAAAAGCACGACAACTAGTCTACCATCATCCATCTGCAGTCCAACTTTGCAACAGCCACCAGCAGATTGATGGTTACTCACCACCATCGATGAGCAATCGACGAAAGAAATGTGTATGCATGTATGTATGTTGATAGGGTTTGCCAATGTGCGCGTAAAACTTGCTGGCCCAACCTTATCCTGAGATAGCATGGCATTGAGCCACAATGTTACGGTGCGATTTTCCATGGACAAAGTGATTATTTGTTTTATGGACTTTCCCAGCGAATTCTGCGCTTCTTGTGAAGTTCTTCCGCAAATGGAAGTATTTGCATTAAAATACCACAGTTAAATACGTACACAAACGTATACTCTTAGACACAGATAAAGGGTGTTTTTATGTTTAATTGATATGTATTCAAACAAATGAAAAAACAAAAAAAAATAAAAAATTCAAACTTTTCGGAAAATTTTGAAGCAAAAGATTGACAAGTAATAAAGAAATTGAGAATATGTTTTTTAGTACGAGCAAATTAATAAGTTCTTAAATCTGGGTTTGTGGGATATGAGAATTTAGCAATTCCGCATATAGGACAGTGTGAAATTGCCTAAGATGACTAAGTCCATATGTGGACTAAAAAAACGTGTGTGTTAAAAAAGAGAAGACGATTAAGACAGTTAGCGAAGTAATGGAGCCGCACTCTCATGCGCTGAGGTGAGACTTAAGCACAAGAGATGAGAGCAACAGAGCCGAAAATTTTAAAATCGCTGGATAGAAGCTTAAGCCTCACACCTGGATTTTCGGAATGAGAATCATGATGTCTACACTAATAGAAGAAGCTGCGCTTTGGTAGAGGTCTTGATCTTTTACCATTTTATAATCGACGAGTTGTACGACATAAAGACCCATGAAGCTCCCTCATAACATACATTGTCTTCGAAATACCTTTCTTCCGAAATATTCGGCGTTTTAGTACCTCATTCTGTCACAGTGTCCGATATCCAGAACTCAAAAACTACTCCTACATAAATTATGCTACAAAAATCAAAAAGGTTTAAGCATGAGTTCACAAAGAGATCTATCTAAAGATCTAAAGAGAGAAAAGCAGATGTAAGTTTAACAAAAAATATCTGTAGATTAACCGGTATATGTATTGTATATGGTCAAAGCTTAAAATATTGTACACAATCTTCTTAACCTGTTGTAGTCGAGATGTACAGGAATCTTTGCTGTATAAGGTATTGTTTTCTTAGATTATTCCTACATTCTTCCATATGCATACATATATATTAAAAGCAGTATTAAAAAATCAAAATTATACATTCAGTTATTATATATGTACATATCAGTATCATAACTACGTACATATATACATATATAATTGGCTGCCAAGCATTCCAGCGAGCCATTCAAAACTTCAACACTACCGCCCATTCATTTTCAACTAACCGCAAATTTATACTGTTTTTTATGTGTAAAGGAAATGGCCAAAGTCATAAAATATCTGCAAAGTAACATTCTATATATGCAGCTGTCAGTGTGTATATTTATGCATGACTACGTATGTGTGAATAAGTCGACAAAATGGCTAACAAGCTGCTAACAATATGATCATCGTCACTGATACAAAGCAAATTGCCACGTACATACGGCCACACGAACATATAACTCTACACATGTTAAATATATACATATATTAGTATGTGTATATGTGCCATCAAACATCTCCTACAAACGATTGGTGCGCATGCGCAACGCCATAAATACTGATTAAGGCGGCAAATAAAACGCAGCTTACTCACACGCACACAACAAAGGAATAGTGGAAAAAAAAAAATAAACGCTAAATGAGCAATATATGAAGGAAGAGACATTTATGGAGCTTCTCTTATACTTGTTTGGCGTAATAATTAACGAGTTTGCACAACGGTTCCAAAAAAGGACCACCAACAGATTCAAAAAAACATAAAAAAATTATAATAAAAGCGAAGAGTTTAAAATGCATACGGTGAAGGATGCTCCACCAAACGGAAGCGTCTGTGGCAATTTTGAAGCATGTACAAATTATTTGTGCCAATATTGATCTAAAAGCGAGTAAAAATTTGTTGACAAACCGATTGACGTTTTGGCTTGCTGCATTTGGTAAGATGTTGAAGAAGGAGCTAAAATGAATACAAAGAAATGCGCTGCTGTGACATATTTTCTGAAGTGATTCAGTAGTGTCAGTCTATTACCACACATTGTGACACATTTCGTAAGATTTATTAGAGATAGGCTGGCATCAGAGCTCGTTCCACCATGAGAAAACTATATTTGAAACTCTTCGGCATATAGTTGAAGCTTTCAGATCCAACCTTTATACATAAGATCGGCACTCTTTAGACCGTTTATACAAAAGAGAAAACTGCACACTTCGAGGAACAAGTAATCAGAGAACCTTCGATTGCAGACGGCTTTGAAAATCGTTGTCAAATAGATATGTACGTCATCCCTTATACCATCCTTAATAAGTTTACAAATCAAAAAATAAGGACAAGCTAACAAAAAGGCAGCCGAGGCTATACAAATCGAATATACCTTTAAAATGCATAAGCAGATTTGTGATGGGTGCAAGGTGCTTCGGCAACATATAAGATCTAAATACAGGAATTCTTTTTCCGGCTTGACAAAGAACTCTTTATAGTAGCCTAAGTGCGATCCCCACCTTGAGGATCAGCCGTAGAACCAAATCTAACACTACTACTGGTTTTTAAACATAGTTAGTTATCGCTAGAAGTAATAAAATTCAATAAAATTTTTAATAAAACTTACATTTGACAATCCTGAAGAGAGTCTTCGAGCTCTCCTATGTTCAGAAAAATTTGCTGTCTGGTGCGGTTCATGCTTTTTTAAAGCTAAAGCTAAATGCCTATGATTTGCGACTGCGTCAGTATCAATGGTCTAAGTGTTTCCAGGCCAAACTACTGCAAGAAGCTATAGAGAGAATTTAGTCTGCCAATTAGTCACTTGATTTGGTCTGAGTTAGTCGTCTATGCTGATAAACCTATAGATTCGAAAACTTCCTACACTGGTATAGACTTGGAAGAAACTACTAGCACTAAAGGAGATCTCCACTAAAATCATGCTACATCAAAATGTTCTAAAATTTCTTTACAACACTGAACTTCATACAAGTGACCGCCCTTTCTATGACCCATCACTGCAACACTGCATCACTATCCTTTTCGCCACTCCTTACCGGCCAACAACAAAACGCAAAGCGCCAACTATTTAAGTATATTCGCACAATAAGCGCCAACCCATGTCACTCCACTCACACAGAGTGAGCTACACCGCCAGCTCACACACACAGACGCATAGCAACATCGTCAAAATGCGAGAAGCTATCATCATTTTGTGTAGTGTTTTATTATTGTTAACCAGTCAGCGAACGCAGCAGTTGTATTGGCATTTAATACAACAAACAGGCACTTCACGTCAATGGTGGCGCTTGTGGAATGCAGCACCATAAGAACAAAACGAAACAGAAGTTATTAGTGGTGGTACAAATATACATACATACATACATACATACATACATACATACATACATACACATGTGTGGCTGTGAAATATATTCAAGGATGGACGGTGATGGGTAGCGGATGCTAACTGCGTTTGGGGTCTTGCTGCACCGTTTCTGTGACTCAATGATTTGTTTAAGCTCTGTTTGTTGTTGTTGTTGTTGTTGTTGTTGTTGTTGTTGTTGTATTTGAATTTCGGAATTCGTTCTGGCTTGTTAAGAGTTGTTAAGATTATGATATACAGCAGGCTGCGGTCGATGATGCCAGCCACGCATAAGCACGGGACTCACACACACATACATATACACTTGTGTGCGAGTGTGCTGAAGGCACAATGCATGCGGCGCGCGGCCATTATGGCGCACAGCAGGCTTGTGGGAAACCGTGGTTTCGTTGAGTTGGACATGGGAATGAAATTTTTATTAATTTTTATTTCATCTTTTTTTTTTGTGATTTTAAAATTTTTCCAAATCTCTCTTTTTTGCTTTTTTTTACTTTTTTCTGTAGGTTATTCGAAAATGTGTCGTTTTTTCCTAATTTGAATGAAGTGGATATGATTTGTATATTTATGTGCAGATGTATATGTGCTTCTCCATTATTTACCCCTTCGACGCCCTGTTGTTGCTGTTATGTTTGTATCGCACAGTTGCAACATATAATCGATTTATAACATTTTTTTGCTCTTCGCTTCGTTGTTAGTCAGATTTGGCTGTTGTTGCTATTGTCATCACCATCATTCTTATTGTTATTTTGTTTTTTCTGGATTGGTGGATTGGCAGCCTGGCGCGCGGCGCGCGGGGTACTCTATGATTTGTTTGATTATTTCTTTTGCTTAAGGTTTGGTGTTGTTTTATTATGATTATTGCCTTCACTTCCACTATTGATTTCGGACCACCAGCGCTGTCGGCCGCTGCTTCAGCTTGTTTGCCATGTTTTATTAAACATTCTCCATATCACTTTTGTTACCTTTATTATATGATTGTACATATGTATGTACGTAAGTATGCATAAAAGTCAAATATTGTTGTTGTTGTGGTTGTTGTTGTTACTGGTGAATTGCATTCGTTTCATTCGCCACCACTCACTTTTAAATTACTCTTGTTTATGGTAACATTTAAATTGTGTGTGAGCGCCTGCGCCGGCGCTTGGGCCTGGACCTGGCCTGGGCCAGCGTCCTCAACCGGTGCAATTGATAATCATGCTACTTTTATTTGCTTGCATATACATATTTTTTTGATTTTTTTTTTTTCATTTTGCTTTGTAACGTATTTCCAGCTCCCTGGGTAGTCAGTCATTATGGCGTTAAAAAAAAATCTCTGTGGCATTTGCGTCGATAGCACTAAAGTGCTTACGTTCCTGTTCCGACCACTTTTTCTTCTGTCTCTGCCTGTGCTTCTGCCGCTTTTTACATTTTCTTACCGCGCTGCTGGGACATTGCTAGTGGTTTATGAATAATCATTGGCCATCAACGGCATTTCATCGTCGCAATCACTCTTCGACAAGAAGCACCATTTCGTGCTTAAGTGTTAATTAAAACCATTATGGCAGTTGTACGATTTCTAGGAAATGCATTTTTTTTTTTTTTTATTTCATTACTGACATTTGCTGAAAGAGTTTTGTGTTGAGATTTTGTTGTTGTACAAATTTTGAGAGGCGCACAGAGTTTAGTACCTTACTATCTTGAGTTTATACCCGCAGAGTGTGTAAGTACCGTCGCATTTGGGGCGATAAAGATTTACAACCCTGCGCCGAAGCAGCAAAATAGTCAGGAATACCAGTTTGGAACTAGAAAATCTCGATAGTAAAATATTAGTTTAGAACTCTAAGTTCCTGAATTAATTTGAACTAATCAGAAACAAACATGTAGCCGGGGCTGAAATCGAACTGATCCGATAAAGCGCAGACTTTAACAAACATAAACGATTTATTAATGACTTATGAGTTATGAAATATTACTTTTTATTTATAATTCTTTTCTTCGATTGATTTTCTCAGCAAAGAATAGAATAGAACAGAAATATTACTTAAGCCTAATACGAGCCAATACGAACAAATAGATTTAAATGAGTTTAGGAAGAATAAAATCACTTAGTATCCATACAAGCTGACTAACCGTTAGTAGAAATTACGTAAAATCTGCAGAATAACTCAGTCACCCACATTTACTTATTTACAGCATCCGCACAGTGTTCATTGCGTTTGCCAAACGTTTCAGAAGTATTAGTTTTAGTATACACAGTAAAGCTCTGCGTTTACAATAACAGCTCGAAACTTCGCCTTACCACTTCTAAGAAATAAAGTTTAAATGAACAGCAGCCATTCTGGGGGTTGCAAACGGCAAAGAAGCTTTCAAAACATATACTATTATAAATGTGTGTGCGTCTAAATATTCCCTTACGAAGCCAAGCAGCTGCAATTTGAGCAAAAAGTTTGCAAAAGCTTTCAACAGGCTCACAAATTGCAACCACCAGACAAGTAAAGGCTACAAAAAGTCTTTTCTCATTGAATTTTTCATTGCTCTGTAATTCATAGTGCCTTTTTCGTCAACAAGTCACATTTATAGCAGCACTGTGTGCCATATTTTCGGCGGTCCGTGGTCCCATGGTTGCAAGGGTTGACTGCATACCCCTCCCCAATTGCAGCGAGAGTAACAAAAGCCAATACATTTCAATACATTTTCTCGCCTTCGTGGACCATACGGCGGTGGCGAAAGCTTCACCGCTACCATCGCAGTGTGTGAAAGCCGTGCTTTGGCAACTTTTAAAATTCATTAATTGTGTAGGGGAGAGCACTCGGTGGCGTCCCAAGGCGTGTATTAAACATAAGCCAAGCTACAAGCCACAAGCCAAGCATATACAACCCAACCCAATTCGCATCTTCTACTGCTAAACAGTGGCAACAACAAGAGAAGTAAACTTAGCAAACTAAACCATCTGAATAAAAAGTAATTGACAAAAAATACATGCTTACAAAATCTCAAGAATTGCAAAAATTAGCAAGCAAACAAATTAATAAAAACATTGATATTGATGCCGTGTAATCCCACTCATTGGGAAACGGCGCCAATGGGAACCATGAAAATTGTGTGTGATCGCTTTTTTGAGAAAATTAAAATTAATAGCAGAAAATTTTTTATTTTAGATGAATCTGCGAGAGAAGACAACAACCATATTTAAACTCAAACCTATTTCTCATATCTACACCATATCAAGTGTATAAATATATAGCACATTCAGGGAATCACATTTCAGGGATGATGGAAATCTTCGAAGGGACTTTTGTTGAGAAGGCACACAGTTAGGAAAAATATCGGTGAAATTCGAGACTTATCAACTGATCAACTGTATTATATGTTTTAGACTAAACTTTAAACCGAGTAGACACGAGAGTGCTATAATGGAAATTTCGTTTTTGCCAGTATTTCTGTTTTAGCAGGACTTTAATGGACCACATAAGTTTGGAGGTATTTAATGCGCTTGTCATATGCAAGTTTGTATAAAATATGGAATCGAGTACTTCAAATACTTGAATGATTGACAATACGTAAATTTACTCCAGGTAAATAAGGTAAAAAGACCCTTTCAAGTAGACCGAGAAGATAACTATGATAAGCCTCGCTCTGGACGTAAACAAATCATAGAAACGTTGAAGAACTGTATGAAGAATCATAGAAACAAAGGGTGTTGAAGAATCATGAATAACCACTAGAGAATTGCTGACGCCATAGATAGTTTACTTAACTGATGACATGTGAGTCAGCGGCGCTTGTTTAAAAAGCCTTCTTCGAGCATCGAGAACCGTCGCACCATCATCGCATCGTCGCATGTTGAATGATGTTAGCGATTATACTATTTTGCTATAAAGCGTCAACTGACAAAGTATCATTGGTTCAAGGTCAAGAATTTTATTTTTTAATACAACATTAATATTGACGAATAAGTGAAGAGTTTTTGGAAAAATTATTATTGTGAATTTGGCGGAGATAAAAAAAAAACATAACAAATCATCTAAAACCATTCCAGTGACACAAAAAAAGGAAAAAAAATATAAGAGTAATTAAAAAATAATTCCTTCCAGTGCCAATTGTGTAATGACTCATTCAATTTAAACATAAATTGTTAACTACATCTATACAAATATGGGCTACTTAGTGTCACACAAAGTGCACATTGCTTAGGCATGAAACGATTACACTTGAAATTCTTCAATTAACCAACTTGGAAAGGCAAAAATTCCCACCAGCGCAATTAACACCAGATCAACGATAGCTCAAATGTAAACTGAATGCACTCAAATCACACAATGACATCCACTAAAGGCCCACAACAACTGCATTTGTACTTATGCCCAACTATGCGCCAGTAAGATTTCACACTCCAAGTATTATTGACTGTCATCTAGGTCCAAAAAAGGCACTCCGCTTGCCGCATTCCATTTAAAGAGTTAATCACGTTTGTGGTATGTGGTAGCAACGCCGTGGCATGAGGTGTTAAACACTAGTCCCACACACCCAAATAAACAAGCAAACATATGTACGACTACTATGTATGACATATGTACAAACATACATACAGATGACTTCAACAACATGTTGCAACAACATTTAGAACACTGATATTTACAATTGCATACACGACGCTAAACAACAATATAAACATGCATACATATTTATATTATATAAGGGTGCGGTTAGACATGGCAAAGAAAAGTGCTTTTTCAACGCATTTCATTCAGCAACCAAAAAGTAGTTCTCGAAAATGGGTAATTAATGCGTAACAGTAAGATTGAATGAAAAGAAAACATTGCTAAAATTTCATTTGAACTATTAAAAGAAAAACCATAAATAATAGTAAAACAATAAAATAAAATAAATCATAATAATATTTAATACATATATTATTTTTAATAATAAATGTTATTAAATTTAATATTAATTTTTGATGCTTTGTAATATTTGATGCTTAAGTTATAATCTTTGGCCAGCTTTATCATTACTAAGTGTTTTATATTGACAACATGTTTTAGATCTTTATATTGCTCTCTGTTGTGAAAATTTTGTGAAGCAGGGAACGAAAAAATCGAGAACAAGAGTCACAACAGTCAAGAAACTGCACGCTGATATCCAAACGCAAGAACATTCCTGGGAAATATGCCAAATTTTTTGGAAGAATTGGTCGCCATTGCCCTTAGACCTCACAGCAATGATATATAAATGGTATAAATGGGATTTCTCTCTTGAGCACGAAACAAAATTTTCGAACTCTGCTATTTTATGTACAATTGAATTATTTATTACACATTCTCTTATATCGAGATCGCAGTTCGAAGTGAGCAAGATTTAAGGGAAAGTAAGTGTTCAAAAAATACTTTAAAAAATGGATGTGCGAACAACATTTCGAAAGTGAAAGTGCAATTTTTAAAGTTACTCTACTTGCACCATGTTTTGCTTCTGCAATCACTTTTCGTAACTCATCAATTCGTTAGCACGTTATTTGCCTTGTCTAAGGACACCTTAAACTATGAGCAGCAAAAAAAAACACAAAAAAGAATTTAGAATGCTTTTGATTGTGAGAGCGTTTAACTATTTTAGAAAATTGCAGCAATGAATTACGTTTGGGGGAAAAAAAAAAGAATTTGCCACAGCGTGCACATAACATAAAATCCCCCAAAGGATAAGCGCCGTTGAAACGGCAGATTATCCTAGCCTGGCCTGCATGCACTTGCATGTCAACATACAAATGTTTGTGTGTGGAAAAATGTGCGCTATGACAGAAAAAGTTGGCTGCGTTACGTCGGTCTACGCTTGCGCTTAGCAGGAACTTTAATGCATTAAAGTTCCAATTGTAGTTGAAATGAAAAATTCCAAAACATTACACCACATTACACTACATACATATGCCAGTATACATACGTATGTCAGTAGTTGAGTTTTTGCCACACACAGGCCATAAACAATTTGACGCGTTCGCCTGATATCTACAACCAAGGATGCTTGATGCCGCTACTTATGCACGTGTTGGTAGCAAAAAGTATCTTAAAGTACTAAAAATGCGCACTTGATGTGACAGTGACAGTTTTCACATTTCAAATTACCTGACAATTATAGTTTGTTAATTTTTTATGGCTGGCAAGTGGAGCGAAACGAAATGGTGTGTTGTTGTTCGCATTGACTTGGCGTGTTAACAAATTGAAACACTCTTTAATGTGTTTGACTGGAATCGAACTACTGGCCGTTGGGCATGTGAATAGCGTGTGGTTGTAGTAAATATGTTTAGCAATTTATTGAATTGGTTGTTATGGTTGGTGTGCAGTGGTCATAAGTTGGTTACTTTATTGCTGGTGAGCGCCTGCGCTGGTGCTACATAAAGCTCCACATATAGCCATTCGTATAACACTTGTTTCTAATTTGAACGACAGTTTATGGAATCAGTTTTATGTATGCAGATATATATATATGTATTTATGGCAATCTAAATGCTTCTGAGCACGCTGTAAGAAAACCTCCTCCAAATAATATTGAAAAAAGTCGTGTTTTGTGGTGAGCTCGAAAACCTTTGTTTACTTTTTGTTTACCTTTAGCGAAGTCCACGACCTTTCCCGAGTTCAATCACCTCTTTATTTGCTTTTAGCAAACTCTACAAACTTTAACGAAGTCAATAACCTTGCACAATTTTGAAAAAGCTGCCAATGAATCTTTTTTCGAGATAAAGTTATATACATAAAACAATAAATCCAATGAATTACTTAATGAGAGTCTGGAAATATATGCGATCTAGAGAACTTTAAGGAATCAAAATAAACAAAACACACAAACAACGAAACTAAACACCTTTAAAAAATGTTTCACATACATATGCCCCTACCCACTACGATTCTCTATACCAAACTACACGTTTATATCTTAATTTGTTGCTTAGTTATAGCACTTTATAGGTTTTCGATTAAGAGCATTTTATGGGCGTGGCAGCAGTGCTATTACGCCCATCTGCCATACCAACCTTCTTATGGTCAATCGAATGGTTATCAAAACATATTTTCGAGCTTTAATAGTTTGCTTTGGTATAAAAATTATGAAGAAAATCATATTTCTTTTTACAAAAGTTTTGTATTTTGTAAATAGAGGTATTTCTTTCTGACAGAATATGTTTAATAATATTATTTTCTGTGAATTTGTGATATTTTAAATTACTATATTACATAACAATTTTATATAACTCTCAGCAATAATTCATTTTATAAAATAAAAATCCAATAAAACAGCCAATGAAGATTGTTTATTTACAAAATGTGTTTATTGCATGCCTTGCGACAGTTTGAGTGGCTTTGTGCCCAATTAGCATAAATCATCCCAATGATATTAAAAATGTGAGAGCTCATCTTATTCGTGCGCCTTTGCACATACCTGTACGTACATGTACGAACATGGCACTTTACGGCTACTGCTCGCACATGAATTCGAGCACTGCTTCGATAATTCGTTATTAAATATGGTTATTTTTGAAATTCATCAAATAAATATGCACATTTGCATATTAATTTAAGTATTTTTGTACATAAAGGCAAATGTATTAATCTTCATTTACTCGCATATTCATGCACAAACTTCACTATCACACAGCCAAACCGAACATATCAACCGAACAAATTACGCATTGAAATTCATTTGCACATTTGTTCACGTTTTTCATTTAAGCGATACACTTAACTATGATATAATTTTGCAAAAATATCACTTACCGTGATGTTTAGTAAAATTTTTGCGCTTTTACACATTTTTTAAACAAAAAATTTCGCCCAAAAGGAAACTGTCAAATAGCGGTATTTTTGGCAGCAGCATATTAACAGCCACTGGATTGGTGGTGGTGATATTGTAGGGATGATTTATTTAAGAGTAAATTTAGAAACTTTGTAACATAAAATTTTTTTTTAAATTAATATTTATGTATGTGAACGTGCATTTATATGCATGTAAAAGAAAAACAACTGCATATCAAGAAAATTATATTATTTGAACTACAACAAAAATTGTTACATATAAAATATAAATGAATACATGTATATATTTTAGTGGCATATTTTTTCATAAATTAAAATTTATTTATACATATTTATGTATGTATATTTATTTTTATTTATTTAACCCGTTGAACTTGTTTTGCACTCGCTTCCCGTTAAAAGCCCTAAAATAATGAATATACGTAAACACCACAGATGCATTTTTTATATTTCTTTTGCTATAAATATTTATTACTTCCTTTCAATTATTACATAAAATAAAATGTAAACAGGCTACATACTCATATAATAAGGCGTTATTTATAAAATAATTATTTTTAAATGTAATGTATGCATATTTTTTATGTGGACCCACGCAACTCTGTTACAACAGGGCTTTTATTAATACATGTATGTATATATGTCGTAAATTGTATAAAATAAAAAGACATTGCTTCCAAATGAATAACAACGTAGCTAGAAGGGTTAAAGCTCGGTGCGATGGTCATAAGACGCCAACAACACTACACAATATGCGCTAAGTTTAATTTAAAAACATTTAGCAATTTATTCGTTGATAAAAAAAAAAATTAAGTAAGAAATTAGCAATTGTTTAACACTTCGCACGATACAAGTTTTTTCACCGTTCAACAGCATTTCAATTTGGCGTGTACCCTGTAATTGCTTTGCCGTTCCTAACTCAAGACGGGCGCTTGTATTTCTCTCCCCAATGCCGATAGCTCTTTGAGGAAAAGTTTCGCATTGCTCAGCGTCGACGAGCCATAGATGATGCGCTTATTCACATTCGCCGTTTGCTTTTGCTTGATGTAGTCAACTAAGTTTTGGTATTCAATATAATTGCCACCACCTACTATGAAGACGACGGCATCTTGGAATGGTGCACGATTCTTCGGCAATACATCGCCGCCTTTTAAGAGTTTGGGATCCAAGTAAAGATAATCATCGGTTTCCGAATTGCTGCGACATTCCATCACCTGTTCGGTAATTTTCGTTACCGGGAGACTCTAAAATTAAAGAAAAACGCAGGTGAATAAATTTATACAAATAAATTTTGTCACTCAAATATTTTCTGCACTTACATGTCTTTTGACGACCAAATTCTTTACACCTTCCATCACAAATGATGAGCCCTGTGACACCAATTTCGAGAACATAGATACGGTGCGTGTACCACCGCCCTCATATTGTGCAGCTTGACTCAATGTCGGTGAGCGATTCATAATACCCTTCCAACGCTGTACATACGCAAGTGGCGAAAGGTCACAGCCGGCCTCTTGCAGAGCTTCTTTCATGCGTTCAAATTCGTATTCGGGTACATTTTGCGCACATATATAATATATAATGAACAGGCGCATCTTATCCTCAGGTAAACCGAATTCGGGATCTTTCAATAATTCCAACAGCGGCCGATCGAGTGTTTGTTTCGACATGATTTTCTCCTCCAACTCAAAGTATGAATCCAAACGACGCGATTTTATATAGTTTAAAATTGCTGTAGCGATTTTTGTGTGCATATCAATGAGACGCTTCTTTTCCATCAGCTGTGGCAATGAATTGACAGCGTTGGTTAGACGTGCGGTAGTATCGTTAACCATGGAGAATACTACTTCAGTTTCACCATCGATACCCATAGATGTTTTTAGGCGTTTGATTTCTTCTTCTGAATTGCGGTAGGATTCTAACTCTTCTTGTATTGCTTCGGCCACTGTGGGGAATGGACTGCCTTTATGTGTCACCCAAAATCGATCATTGCGATCAAGATCACAAGATTTTGGTTTTTTCCGTGTACCTACAAGAAACAATAAAGTTAGCCAATAAACAAAGCTTAATATCATAAAATTATAACCAAGTACCCGTGTTCGTTGCACTATCATCCTGGACGTATACTAAATTGAGTCCCAATTCGAGTACGTCATGCACCAACGCTTGATAGGACCATGTGTGATGTAATGGTGTTGCTAAATCTAAATTTCTATCCAATAGTAGTAGCACGGGGCGCTGAAAACTAAATACACCACCACCGGCTTGCGTAGCATCCATATGGAAAAGATTGGAGCGTGAATCCCAGAGATTCTCACGCAATTTCTTCTCCAATTTACGTGCCACCATCTCTGCAGCACTATTTCGTGGACAACGTATAATCGGTACATTGCCTAATGTGACAAATACGGCAAATAGTGAATCAACTATAGAATCCATTAATGCCTCCATTTCTTCATCACGCGTATTCGCACGATTTATGGAATAATAAGACAATTGCTCACTCTTCTGATGTTTCAATATAAAGAAGTCATCTTCTAAGCTGATAAAGTTCACATATTGATCGTATACACGATGTATGTTAGCCACACAACCAGCTTGCAGCGCTGCTGCCGCTAAATCTTCAATTTTTTGTCTTGTGATGGGCGCCAAGAAATTTAAATGGTAAACATCGTACAAGCCGTTACCAAAATCCTGCTGTATACGATCCAAATTTTCATCAGTTGGCAAGCAAAAGTATACGGCAGGCACATCTGGTATAGAATCGCGGTCGGAATGTAATTGCCTAAAATGGTATTTTCATTGGGTTAATTTTTGTTGTGGAGTGTTATAAAAAAACCATAATTCAACTTACACATGCAAAGTCACGCCCAGTTCGCGTAACTCCTTAATGGAAATTATCGGCGAAATGATATCCTGTCCCACCCGGTCGAATATTAATATTTTCCAAACGGGCTCTGCAGCTAACATTTTCGGCTGTTGCGCATTCAGATTGAGCATCTGCTTTATGGCATCTAAAATGGATAATTATGAACTCGAATTATGTTTGTGCAAAATGGTCAAAGTGCAGAGGCTCCATTTTGCTATTTCATGCCTCGGTATATATGTTTTCACCGATGGATTTTGAGCTATAAACCTTATAACTGTCACCAGCTTAGTTATACAGCTTACTTACTTATTTGTCTATCACGTAAAGTTAACATATTGTAGGGATTATAACCAAGCCTTCTTAATAGAAATTATAAACACTTTTTATCTAAAAACAATTTATAATCATCAACGACTAAGTTTTTACTATTAATCAACTTTTCACATATTCGATACAGCTGTGAGCTGTCAAAACGACCATACCACGTATTCATTCTAACAAGGCGCAGGGTTGCCAAGCTCCAAATTAATAAAGTTTAAAGATTTTCAGATTTTAACAAGAATTTTTTGTCGTTTCTTGCATTAAATTAGTAATTTTTATAAAATTGCTGCTAACGTCTTACGTACAACATGCAAATATATTGTTTATGATAGTATAATCATTAATACGCGATTATATATGCACATTTTACTAGGCTGAAAGTCGGAAATATCACGCAAATTGATATTACTTAGACATCGGCTTACATTCTTTAAAAGCAATTAAACATTACTTATTTCCAAGCCACCGTAATAATAATGGCACTTTTGCGCTTACCCCCAAACGGGGTTTGAATAGTCGCTACAACAACCACAACAACAGCATAGTTTCACTTTCTCTAAAATCGTTTTAGGTCAGCCAAATACACTTTAATTTTCTCAGAGCAAATTTGTTCAATAATTTTAATTGGTTTCGAAACACTTCCTAATCGCTACAAAACATGTCGAATTGGCAACCTACCTTTGCATTAGTGGCTCTCAAACTTAGGGACATGCAATTTTGGAGACTTTTGAAAAGACTATTTTACGTGCATTGAAATTTCCTGCCAGTCTATTGGAACATGGCGTATTAGTAAGACATGTGGTCAAATCAGTTAGCGTTGCGATTTTCACTAAAAACCGAAGAATAAATGTGGAATAATTGATACGCGGCTTATCTTTACGAGTGCGCATAGTTAATTCTAACTCTTCCTTAATAACACAGTTAAATCAGTGAGTTATCGTAATGATTTTAAAATATACAATTTGTCGTGAAATTGGAATTATGATTGTCTCGTGTTAAATTATGCTTCGTGTACGGAAGACATGCTGCATTGAACTACATAGAATTAAACGCCATTAGTGCGTTGAAATGCTTTTATTACTTTGCTGAATCCTAAGTGCGCCTTCTATAATAATACAGTTATAAATTAGTAACAAAAAATATTCCTAATTCGGTAAATAATTGTATGCATTTTCCTTAGAAGAAATAGTGGAAATTTTCTGTTACAGTTATTATATGCATACATATATAATAACTGAATAAAAAATGTGTTTGTATATAAGCGGTATATGCAGCATCACCCCACTGTCCAGCGTGCCATGCCTACGGAATGGAGTCAAATTCAACTTCATATTAATAATATTTCTAAACCTTTTGCTGAATTCACGCAGTCAATTGCTCATCAATGTACAAAATCAAGTGGGTTGTGTAAAATATTAACAATTAATTTAATAAAAAATTTTTATAATTTTTATGTATGTACGTATGCGGTATCTTTGAAAGCTTAGGATTTTTTTTTTATATAATTTGTGCCGATAACGGAGTACGTTATCTCCTACTTGATCGGCTGCAAAATAATAATCTCACTGTAATGTTTCAATATATTTTTCGAAACATGCTTAGTTTATGTATGCGAATATGTAGGTATTGCTAGTTTTTGTAGCGCTAACAATAGGAGAATATAACAAAATAATAATAAAAATAAAAGACGAATTTCTCTCAGCTGACTGCGACAATAGCGCAAAATTTCCAGCTCTCCAATGCAAGCAAAAGTCTCCATAAATTTTCGGAACTGTGTATATTGACGAAAGAGAGGCATAAAGCAAATTTGATAAATGAATTTAGACCAATTTTTTTTAATAATAACGAAAAATAGATATAAATACTATTATATAAAACTAAGTTTTCATTTCTTCCTCTTATACGTTTGCTAATGGCAGACAGCATATTTTATGACGCCGGCTTGCCGATTTCTTCTCTTTTGACACCCTGCTATTGTCCGTATAATCTTCTGCTCCTTCCTTATTAAAGGACAAGGATAGTATGTTGAGAATTGAAATGAATGCATATGCATGCTGTCCTTGAACTTGTGCAATTGTTAATTCTTTAGAAGCCTGCTTGAGGGGCTTTAGAATAGCATCCGCCGGATTTGGCGTTAAAATAGGTAGGGGCGGATAGAGGAGATTCTCCAGATCAAGAATACATATATATATAGCGACACAAGCTTATAGTTTTTAAGATATTTGTATTTAAGTTAAAAATTTAACAATTTTATTTGTGTAATCTTCCGATTTATAATTAATTTTACACCTATATTAATTGGTGTATTGGTTGTTTTCTAACAATTATTAAGTGTTATCATATCTATATATTTTGAAAATTAACCAAAATAAGTAAAAACAAAGATTATACACCAAATACAGGAACCATAATCCTGTGATGGGTAATGAAAAAAGTTTCAGTATTTTTCTTCTGAAATCTCGAAGTTGGATCGACCAGGGTTATTTTTTAATGCGCGGCCAAAGGCCGCCATTGCAGAAAGGAATTCTAAACGAAATAACTGAAGACAATAACTGCAATGACGAAATAACTGCAGAAAGCAGTTCTAACCGCAAACTAATAATGCCATAGAGGGTATAACTCCCTCTTTAACTCCCTCTTTAACTCTTACTTTTCTTTAACGGGTGTTATTACTGTTACTTTTGAGTACCAGTTGAGTACTGTACAAAATATCGTTTCGCTATTAATTTCGTATTTGGCAAATCGAATTGACTTTTAAGTGTGGTTAAGTTTTTATAAGTGAAAAATAATTTTTATTTAAAAAATATATTTATTAAAATAAATGAAGAAAATGAGTGCAGATTCAGCAGGTACGTTGTTATACATAAAAAAATATTTTTTTTTTAAATATTTCTTAAGAATTATGTTTAGATTTTGCCGCACCATCCACCAGTCGCGTACGTACCACAGGTTCATTCACTAAATTTATTGAAATACTAAAATATTCATATGACCCATAAGATTTTCTTTCTTTTATTGAATTTGAAAAGTAACTTTATCTTTTGATTTTACTGGGTATTTGTTTCCTGCATTTGGATTATAAACTTTGTTTTTACTTATTTCGGTTCATTTGCAAAATATGTAGATATGTAGACTTATTATTTGTTAGAATGCAACCATTTTCTTATTGTGTGAATAAATCATATCGGATGAAAATTGAAATGTCGAATTAAAGCTGCTTTTACAATTACTAATACAAAATAAATGTGTAGCAACAATTTAGTGAAGTGTTAGTGTATGAAAAAGGCACGATATAAGTGGAAAATTAATTTAAAATCGATTATATCAATAATTATATAATCGATAACCATACAATCGATAATTATATAATCGACAATTATATAATCGATAATTATATAATCGATAATTATATAATCGATAATTATATAATCGATAATTATATAATCGATAATTATATAATCGATAATTATAATCCCGAATTTAGGGTATGCTATTCTAAAGCTTACCTCAATTTATTATTAAACTAGTTTTTATTGCGTCTTAAATTAAAGGCTTTCGAAATGTGAGCTTTTAACTCATTGATAAATGAATATAGCGTTAAATTTTACTGGTTTGATTGGCTGATAGCGTGAACCTCTGTTTTAGGTAAGAATATAAGCTAATTTTATACTAGTTTCATACTACCTACTTCAATCATGAAATGCAGCAGCAAATAGAAAGGAAAGCTTATCCACATGTTAAGAAGCACTTCTGTACTTTTCGGACTTAAGGCAACATATTACTTTCGCATATCGCATGTAAAAACTGCATTCAAGGTCACCTTTTCTATATGTATTTCCTGCCACCACTTTATAAGCTTGAAATTTACCTGCTTTTCTTACGCACTAAGTATATAAATGAAACGAGCAGCCATGAACTTTGCGCTTTTTCGCTTTTCAGCAGTTCATTTATTGCATTTGCTTATCTGGTAACGCCTAGTGTACACCGCCTGGTGCTGCCAAACCCATTAGTTTGGACCAATCCAAGTGCTTGTGGCTTTCTTAAAGAGCCTATCACACATACGCACAACTTCCTCTTTTAACTGTTGTATGTTTTCATTTCGTTGTTGAGTCCTTTGTTTTGTTGTTTTGTAGCTACTAGTTGTTTATTGTTTAGCTAGGGTCATCGTAAATTAAGCTATCGTATTTAAAATAATGTGAGTATATGTATGGTGGGTATACATATGGTGAAATAAATAAGCACATTTTGGTTTCTATGTGAAAGTGTGGCAAATTTTTATATATACAGATATATGTGTGATATATATCGTTCCCGGTTTCCTATTAAGATCGAAGACCTTGGTGGGTAATGAGTTAAATTTGTGTAGGCTACTTTATGGCTACCTTTCAAGGATTAGGTTTCACCCAAAATATCTGGATTCAATACAATAGTGGCGCCCTCCCACAGTAGGCCTTATTTCTTTACCAACTGTCTTTGAATTTGTCATTAATTTACATTTTTTTTACATTTACATCTTCAGTTTTTCACCTTTTGGCTGCATGAATTACGGTATTTTAATACCTTCTTTTGTTTCGCTTTCTTTTTTATGTAATTTTTCCTAAGATTTAGTTCACGGACAAGTGTATTGTTTAGCTTTTGTTACCACTATTGTTGCTACTGTACGTGGGTATTTATTTTTTTTTTTTTAACTATTCTCATTCGTTTCTTATATTTATACATATAGCTTTTGTAAGTATATTTTTACCTAAATATGTAGGTATGTTCTTGTGTTTGACCTTTGGCTGTGAGCTTGGTGAAAATGTGTAAATGTGTATGTGGGAAAAGCACGTAGTGCAGCTTTAATTTGTTTCCTGTGGCCAATTTGCGTTTTACTTTTATGTGTGAAATTAAATTAAATCTGCGGTCTACTCGGTAAAGGCTAAAATCGATATTTTGGTTTTCGCAGAATGAAAGTTTATGATTAGTTGGATTACTGCTTTGAAAACAGTTTCATTGTGCATAAAAATATTTTCGAATTAAACCATTAATATTTCATCCATTAATATTTCAAATGATTATTGACAAATACGTTTAAAAAATCTTAGTTTTACTATTTACTTTATTTTAACTATATGACATCAATCAAGTGACCGACTTTTACTGTTTGCTTATTAATTTTTTCGAAGCCCTAGGGTTTTCTTGAACTCGGCGAGAGTTGGCTTGAGCTTTACTTGTCACATAATTCCACCAAAAAAGAGGTCAATTGGATTAAAATCTAGAGATCGGAGTGGCCGGTCAATGTCATCTTTTCTACAATGACAGACGTCGTATATATTGTTATATACTATATGCACAGATTATTGTTTTTTCGGGTTTTGAAGTAGATTACTCGAGAAAATATGGTTCATATATGTCTATCATATATGCCTATTTTCGACGCCTCATTTTCTCTTCCATTTTATGTCCGGTCTCGCCCGAAATAAGCCATTTCTTACTTGTTTTTTTTTTACATATTTGCGATTTGATTACAGAGTTTAGTTATAACAACTTTTTCGCAACTTTGTTGTTGAAATATGAACGTACAATAAATAGCTACAATTAACTTAAAATAAAATAAAATCTCTTATAATAAGTTATTTTTTAATCCAACTTATAATTTATTTTATATTTGTTTTTCTATTTTCTTTTCATGAAAAGGGCGGTGAGGTCATACAAGAAAGCATCACCTCCAATGTCAGCGAAGACATAATTACTTTAGAGTTTCAGAAAACAGACGGCACACTTATCACACAAGTCATTGATTTTCGAAATGTGAGTACTCGTAAAATACCTATTTAACACATATAGTATTTCTATAACAAAAACAATAAGAACATATTGTTTCGCAATTATTTACAATTTGTGGGCATTTCCTCTTGGATAGGAGGTGAAAATCGTGAAAGCCCTCGTGTTGGGTGAAGAAGAACGTGGCCAAAGTCAATACCAAGTCATGTGCTTTGTGACGAAATTCAATAAAGGTGATTTCATTTCATCTGATGCTATGGCCAAATTGCGTCAGAAAAATCCCAGCACGATACGTACCCCTGAAGAGGATAAGGGACGAGAAACATTTACGATGACTTCGTGGGTACATCTTAATCGTTCGTTGCCAATAACACGCCACCTGCAAGCGTTGTGCGCGGAGGCGGCAGACGCGACCTATGTGCGTAGTGTGGATTTGAAGGCGTGGTCTGAATTACCAGGTGTGTAAGCTTTATTAAATATAAATTTTTATATGTACAATATGAATTGTTAGATTTTCAATTGAACTTACTTAAATATATATTTTTCTAAATTTGTTTAGTTTGATTTTATATGACTTTTCAATAACATACTATCTAAAATATTATCAATATATATAATATGTATACATATTTTTTAATAAAACGTTTTCGTTTATTTGATTCTTTACTTTCAGGCTCATCCATATCCAGCCTCGAAGCGGCAACTGAGAAATTTCCCGATACGCTTTCCTCACGCTGCAACGAGGTTAGCGGCTTATGGGCACCCTGTCTTTGTACGCTCGAAACCTGCATTGGCTGGTATCCATGCGGTTTGAAATATTGCAAAGCGAAGACTGGCGGCGACTCATCGGCCGCACAATCAAACTATCGTTGCGGCATTAAGACGTGCCGCAAGTGCAGTCAATTTACCTATTACGTGCGACAGAAGCAACAATGTTTATGGGATGAATGACGCGAGCTGCATATGGGCTTTGGCAGTTACTGCAATCATAAAACTTGCACAGTGAATCAGTGGCCAACGACACCAACGGCAATAACGGCAGTGACAACCTCAATCTCAACAACAGCAACAACAACAACGGCAGCAGTGGCAGCCGCAGCAGCGGCGGCGTCGGCGGCGTCGGCGGCGTTGGGCAATCGTTATCCGCTGTCTGTGTCGCCACATCGTCGGTGGTATGCAAATAAGAATATATATTGTGGCAGCAATAAACACTGCGTTTCGTACAACAATCGCGACCTTGCCACAGCGGTGGCAGTCAATCAGGAACAAATGCTTCTGCTGCAATTGCCATTGCTCTTCGTAGTATCGTCTTCATCGGATGCAGCAGCAGCGACGCCTGTTAACTACTGAAGCCGTTCAAAATCAAGTAAAATTTTCTTTTCCTTACATTTAAATAGTTTTGACTTAGTTGCGTATCATAGTGTAAATATGTAGATATACATATAAGTAGTTATCTATATAAAGCAACTGATTACTTATTATGCGACAATTGGGTCATTTAAAATTCATATTTTCCAAAATTTTCGTGTATTTCTTGAAACGTCTTCTTGTTTAAATCCCAATCTGCTTTTCTTTGAAAAAAAAAAAACATCGTCAAGACTGTTAATGTGTTAGTGTTATAGTATATGATAATAATTGGTATTTTACGCCGAGCACGCTGAATATCGCAACATTCGAGTGTTTACTGCGCACACAAGTTGAAAATCACCTTTTCGACATAATCTTTAATAATTTTCCTTTAATTTATTATGCATTTAAACATAATTTTTTTTTAGTTCTTCTGAATGTCTGGCCACTTTATCACTGGGAACAAAGTTCAAAGCAACAACAGTCTGAGAGCAAGTTTCCTTTTACGTTATCTGATGTGATCGGATCTGATCTGATGTGATCGGATCTGATCTGATGTGATCGGATCTGATGTGATCTGATCTGATGTGATCGGATCTGATGTGATCGGATCTGATCTGATGTGATCGGATCTGATCTGATGTGATCGGATCTGATGTGATCTGATCTGATGTGATCGGATCTGATGTGATCGGATCTGATGTGATCGGATCTGATGTGATCGGATCTGATGTGATCGGATCTGATGTGATCGGATCTGATGTGATCTGATCTGATGTAATCTGATCTGATGAAATCTGATCTGTATATTATATATGCAAAGTTGTGTTTTGAATTTTGAGAGCAATTAGCAATACATCCATACTCTGAGCTGGAGTTACTCACTTTATATTTTTATTCTTGTTTGACAATAAATGTACTTATAAAAAATTTTTTACTACAAAAATTTATACTATAAAAGGTTTTTTTTATACTTATATACTGATAAACTCCCTTCGATTCGCCGAGCGTTTGAGAGTAGTGAATCGAACAAACTATACCAGTTGTTCAAACAAACTAGCAACATTTGCGATGCAATGCGTTTCGTCGGGGCCGGACCAAAGGGAAAGGGGTGTTAAGTGAGTTGATTTTAGGCGACATGCAAAGAGGTGGTTACAGTCATGCGGGGACTTGTTGCATGCCGGACATTGGTTAGCTTTGTCGGAGTCAATTCTGGATAGGTAGAAGTTTAATCTGTCCCAGTTTCGCACCTTAAATTCGCGCGGCAACACGAGTTCTTGTTCGGTGGTTGGACTTCGAGGACGCCATTCACTGAGCGGGAGTCAATGATGGTGTTGATGGCTCCACTGTGGATGGCGTTCAGTGCTTGCGGGAGGTTTGTCGCGTCCGGGGTTTGGTCGGTAAATTGTTGAACATCGTCGACGTACTGTAGGAATGTCCTCTTGATCTTCCTAGCAGGCGGTTCCGTTCCGAGCAGGTGACTTCAGGGTTGATTACGGTGAAAGTTTTGTTTTCTTCACATTGATCGGCTCCCGTTTTCCTTATTGCTCCTACCTTACTTTCTGTTTTTGAGGTGGAGTTTTATTTTAAAATCTTATGTTTAATAAAAAATATTTAAATTCTTATGTTCATTATAAATGGTCCATGAATTGGTTATCGCAATCATTAGGAGTTTATAGAAGACTTCTTTTCACCACTTTTTAGATTTGCGGTCGAAATCGTAAAGCCTCGTCTTCTTGTCGGAAAGGTCGACTCCACCCATTATTTTTGTTATAGACATTGATATTTTTCGGACAGTCAATAAGCTTTTTAGTTTCATCCTTTTGCTATCGTTGATTTTTTTTCGAAATTTTACCGAAGCCAATTTGAAACAGAAAGTACTTCTTTAGAATCCAACTAACGAGGTGCCAAAATGCCTTTACTATTGAGCTGGAACTGGCTTTCATTCGAGACCAAGTTGCATGAAATTTTGAGAGTGTTCTTTTTTGTTTCTCAAATATGTTCCAATTGCTGGGCGGTCCAGTGTTTCTAATAACTTGTAGTGAAGAAATAATTAAATGTCGAACAGAAATCATTTTCCCGATTGGATGAAGCCAAATTGATTACCAATCTTTCTCCGAGAGAATATGAGTATATGGTGACTGTATCGGCTGATTATTATTAGGTCCCTTACCAATGTAAATGTTCTGATCATAAGTGTATTCAGCCTTTGCGTTGCATCTCATTCTCGTCCTTTTGGTAGTCGTTAAAACACATCTTTGATACTAGTAATAGAAAACGATCTCAATACAAGCTGACATACAATTCTTAATAACGGAATTACCCATTGACTAAATTTTGCTCCAAAAGTCCTTTAGTAATGGCACCTTATTGCAATGCGTAATTAATGCTGTTCCAAGAAAATCTAAAATTTCACTCCATCCGTTCCATCCATCCACACTCGATTTGTATCCGAGCGACGACTCATAGCAAATGATCTCTGATTCGTAGATTCAACAATTCGTACACGCAAGCTAGATGGGAACAGCTTGCTAAACACTTGAAACTCAGCACAGTCATCGGTAATGCCAATCAAAACTTTTGTCGCACGTTCATATGGAAATTGATGCTTTGGTTTGAAGTCTAGGTGGCCTTTCAGAAGTGGCGTTTAGACTGTGGACTTTTACTTCTTGCGATAGGCCGTAGTTTTCGTTATTCTCTCCAGGGATGCTCTCTGCGCCAACGTCAGTTTCTAAAGCGGAATCTATTTGTTCAGAGCTATCACAAGGAAATTCGCTTCTAGAGCCTTCAAAATCGTCACTTGAACTGACGTAATTGTACCGAGGTTTGTGAAATTCATCAGTGTTTTCATAACTGATTACCTAATATCGTTTGTTTATGCAACTGATAATCAACTAAAACTGGAAGCTAACCTACGCTAAGTAGTTGCTCGTTCAAAAGTATGAAATCGGCGCAAGTAACTGTTCATTTACAGCTATTTTTTCGGCATCAAATTAAATCTAAAAGCATATTGATTTCATATTTAGTGAAACGATAAAACTGTGCTGAATGAGTTTGTTTTCTATTTGGTAGGGCTATCCTTTCATTTTAGTTACTGAAATTTTATTGATATTGGAATTTTGTTGTACATTAAATACAGAACAAACCCTTCAAATTTGGTAACGTTTGACCTAACAGTTACCATGTTAGAGCACTGAAAGTGCAGAAGTGTCGAACGCCCGAAAGGTTTTGCTCGCCACTGTATATGACATTGTGGAAATTTGGCAACAACAGGGTTACATGGGCTGCTTGGAATTTAGGGCACTTTAGGGCACTTTGAAGATTTTGAGATGGGGGAGGAATGGAATGTCTACTGTCATAAGCCTCATTAAATTCATTAAAATATTACCATGAATTGGCGTTCCTTCTCACAGAATTGTTTCTTTTCTTTATCCTTATATAAGTTGCGAAAATTGTTAAACATTTTCTTTGCAATTAATCTCTTGTAAGGCTTACATCTGGAGTATAAGTTGTAATATTCTCCAGTAGAGTAAGTTAGGGTAATGTGATAGAGGTCTATGTTTTTCTTTGTCAATAACTCAAGAATATATAAATTAAAAAAAAGTTATTTCGGAAATTCAAACTTTTTACTGACTCGATCGATGAACTTTACTGTTAACTGCCTTGTCCGTTTTACTCTGACTTTTTTACCCGATTTTTTATATTTTATATCTTTCTTCAAAATTGTCTTATATGGTAATTTTGTTAATACTGTTGTTGTTTATTGTTTGCCTCAGCTAGTGGTCTTTTTCCTATGAGAACGATGGTGAGATCTCCCAGGGTGCCATACATTTTTGTTTGGCTGCTTTACTTGTACTGGTGATTGATTCTTTTAAACAGCTTGTTCCCTTTTATCGATCTCCATCTTCCATCTAAATTTCTTGGTTTTGAGGTCTGAGATCACTTTCTTTGAATATGTTTTTATCAAATGGATAAACACCAGTGAATTTGAAACCGTTAATTCCTTACTTTGTTATTAGAATCTTGAGCTAGGCATTTCTACCTTGAGGTAGAGAAAATATCTCAATAGCATCAAATTGAGTCGAGTTTTGGCCCTTATTCTTATGCAATGCAAAGGTGTTCAATGAGGTAACAGCTTGTTCCCTTTTATCCATCTCCATCTTCCATCTAAATTTCATGGTTTTGAGGTCTTAGATCACTTTCTTTGAATATGTTTTTATCAAATGGATAAACACCAGTGAATTTGAAACCGTTAATTCCTTACTTTGTTATTAGAATCTTGAGCTAGGCATTTCTACCTTGAGGTAGAGAAAATATCTCAATAGCATCAAATTGAGTCGAGTTTTGGCCCTTATTCTTATGCAATGCAAAGGTGTTCAATGAGGTAACAGCTTGTTCCCTTTTATCCATCTCCATCTTCCATCTAAATTTCATGGTTTTGAGGTCTTAGATCACTTTCTTTGAATATGTTTTTATCAAATGGATAAACACCAGTGAATTTGAAACCAGTTAATTCCTTACTTTGTTATTAGAATCTTGAGCTAGGCATTTCTACCTTGAGGTAGAGAAAATATCTCAATAGCATCAAATTGGGTAGATTTTTGGTCCTTATTCTTATGCAATGCAAAGGTGTTCAATGAGGTAACAGCTTGTTCCCTTTTATCCATCTCCATCTTCCATCTAAATTTCATGGTTTTGAGGTCTTAGATCACTTTCTTTGAATATGTTTTTATCAAATGGATAAACACCAGTGAATTTGAAACCGTTAATTCCTTACTTTGTTATTAGAATCTTGAGCTAGGCATTTCTACCTTGAGGTAGAGAAAATATCTCAATAGCATCAAATTGAGTCGAGTTTTGGCCCTTATTCTTATGCAATGCAAAGGTGTTCAATGAGGTAACAGCTTGTTCCCTTTTATCCATCTCCATCTTCCATCTAAATTTCATGGTTTTGAGGTCTTAGATCACTTTCTTTGAATATGTTTTTATCAAATGGATAAACACCAGTGAATTTGAAACCGTTAATTCCTTACTTTGTTATTAGAATCTTGAGCTAGGCATTTCTACCTTGAGGTAGAGAAAATATCTCAATAGCATCAAATTGGGTAGATTTTTGGCCCTTATTCTTATGCAATGCAAAGGTGTTCAATGAGGTAACAGCCTGTTCCCTTTTATCCATCTCCATCTTCCATCTAAATTTCTTGGTTTTGAGGTCTTAGATCACTTTCTTTGAATATGTTTTTATCAAATGGATAAACACCAGTGAATTTGAAACCGTTAATTCTTTACTTTGTTATTAGAATCTTGAGCTAGGCATTTCTACCTTGAGGTAGAGAAAATATCTCAATAGCATCAAATTGAGTAGATTTTTGGCCCTTATTCTTATGCAATGCAAAGGTGTTCAATGAGGTAACAGCTTGTTCCCTTTTATCCATCTCCATCTTCCATCTAAATTTCATGGTTTTGAGGTCTTAGATCACTTTCTTTGAATATGTTTTTATCAAATGGATAAACACCAGTGAATTTGAAACCGTTAATTCCTTACTTTGTTATTAGAATCTTGAGCTAGGCATTTCTACCTTGAGGTAGAGAAAATATCTCAATAGCATCAAATTGAGTCGATTTTTGGCCCTTATTCTTATGCAATGCAAAGGTGTTCAATGAGGTAACAGCTTGTTCCCTTTTATCCATCTCCATCTTCCATCTAAATTTCATGGTTTTGAGGTCTTAGATCACTTTCTTTGAATATGTTTTTATCAAATGGATAAACACCAGTGAATTTGAAACCGTTAATTCCTTACTTTGTTATTAGAATCTTGAGCTAGGCATTTCTACCTTGAGGTAGAGAAAATATCTCAATAGCATCAAATTGAGTCGATTTTTGGCCCTTATTCTTATGCAATGCAAAGGTGTTCAATGAGGTAACAGCTTGTTCCCTTTTATCCATCTCCATCTTCCATCTAAATTTCATGGTTTTGAGGTCTTAGATCACTTTCTTTGAATATGTTTTTATCAAATGGATAAACACCAGTGAATTTGAAACCGTTAATTCCTTACTTTGTTATTAGAATCTTGAGCTAGGCATTTCTACCTTGAGGTAGAGAAAATATCTCAATAGCATCAAATTGGGTAGATTTTTGGCCCTTATTCTTATGCAATGCAAAGGTGTTCAATGAGGTAACATGATGGTGACTTTGCTAATTAGGTGTTCCGTAGCATGGGTCCCACATCTGATTGGGAGCCTGACTCTTGGGAGCGATACTCTTCGCACATACTGTCCATATTGTTAAATACCGGATGGAGGAGTTTCTGACTGTCGCTCTTATCGCATTCGTTTATTCCCTGTACAAGTCTCATTTTTTTTGCCTGTATACCAGCTTTAGAGCCGCTGCCTCTTATTTGAGATGTAACGCTTCTAGACGTTCTCTGAGACGCTGAGGGGGTGGTGGCTGGTATTCTTGCCTTACCCACACTCGGGATCCAGCCTCCGTCCATTGACACGACGTTCGATATCGTTAACGTCGGTGTATTGATCTCTAACAGCTTCTTGTTTTTCCTCGCTGCTACTGATCCCGCATGCGTGCGGATATATAGATCAAGCCTCCGCTCAGGTATCAGTTGGTGTTACGGCGTCGTACTCGCCTTGGCGGCTTGGTTCCTTGTCCCTTTCCTTGCTGACTCCCTCCTTTGCATGCGAAAGAAGAAGCACACCGAGTAGGATGCTGGCAGCGATGTAAAAGATGTATACAATTACATGGCACTTTCAGTTATATTTTCAATTTTTCTTTTAGGTCCAGTTGATTGCGATGTAATTTTTGGTGTTTGTGAAAATATTTTGATCAGTTTTAATATTAGGCGTTTAGTGCTTTGCTTTAACTCGCGGGGTGAGTTTTTTTTTGTGCTTTCACTTGTTATGTTCTTTTGAACAGTGTGTGATAAGCGAAGTTAGGGCGTTTGTTTTCATCTGCGTTGCGTCTTTATTACCTTTCGGAGTGTATGATATTAAGACGGAGGTGTACTCGTATGTACTAAAGAGCGACATTAGGTTCATCTTTCTCCTTTAAAAAATTCGACACGGTTCGAATTTAGGGTATGTGCAGAAACCTAATGACACGTATGGCTTTTTATGAGGATGTATTTTACAATAATTTTCGAATGGGTCGAGATACAGTTCTTGTAAGTCATAGAATCATTTGATTTCATACTTGTTACTTAATGTAACAACTTCTAATTCAGAAATTATGCCAAATGTTGGAGTTGTTTTTCCACATTAATTAACTGCTGCATGAGTAACCTATCTATAACTCAACGATGTCGTGTTTGGTACGCGTTGCTTATTGTACTGGGCATACTGATTAGGCTTCCTGGTTTCCATTATTGATTCTGGCACTCCTTCGGTTATGCCACATTTATTGTAAGAGTCGACAAGTGATGAAAAGAGATTTTCTTTGGGGTCAATAATATGGGTGCGCGTTCCATCCACCTGTTTCACCATATCCAAATATCACCAAGAGTGGCTGCTTCTCCACTTCCATTGTTCCCTTTTTCTTTATTCTCTTGTACGTTAATATCATGTATATCAAAAGGAAATCCTTCTCAACATATTTTATTTCATTTAGCATTTATGACAATGGTCGCAGTCTTCGTTTGTATATAACCACTATATCTTTCTTTAATGAGTTTTTCGAAAAATTAATAATTATTGGGATTTGATAGTCAAATTGTCATCTATAAAGTAGCATGCCTTCTTTAAAGAGTATCGTACTCAAATCTTGAATTTGTAGTTTAACAAAGAAATTAAAAGGCATTTTTGTGTTTTGATCGTTTGTCTGCAATTTCTTCATTTGACATAGTGGATGGAAGCACTCCATCCTAATCCTCTCTAAGTGTGTCCCAACTCCCCTTCTTCTCCCCAACTCCAGGAACTCTATTGTGCCACTTTAATTATTCCTTATGCGCCACTTATTTAACTATCCCTTTGAAGCAACATAATTCGATACACCCAACTTGAGTGCTACTTCGTCTGCCTTTGCCTTTACAATCGGGCCAGAAATAGAAATGTTTTGACTTCTGGCCTTAGTGAACCAGTTAAAACGTATTTTGTCCCTCTCATATCCTCCTTTTATAAAACTTTTCTTTTGAAGAACATTAACTCCAGACTCCCATTGAAATTTGTAATATGCGTGCAATATTTTGCACTCTTTTGTCACGCTTTCCGCATTAGCGGTCACAATAGCTGATTGATGATTTTATTGAATATATTCCACTCATTGAGGACTGTGTGTGAGCAGTGAATGGTTTGTATCGTCCAATAGTTGGAATGTTGATAATACTGTTGCTTTTAATGCACTTTCGATGACAAAATGACTCGATACTGTACACGAATAATGGACATTCGCTTTTGGTATCTAACTGTTTGTTGTGCAACCGCCTGGGGCAATGATCCACTTTGTTAACAATATTCTGCAGTTTATGTATAGTTTTTTTTCTTGATTAAAATAACGTTCTGTATGGTCGAGTTGATAGGTACTTTGTATTTCGGATCTAAAATGCTTAATAGTTTTCGGAAGTCGAAATCCTCAACAATGCGGAACGGTTCCATGTCTGATGTAGTCAACGTCATTATCACTTTATCAAACTCAGTTTTACGAGAAGAATTGGGCTCATAACTGCTAAATATAACCCCAGACTGGCCTTTGTTGTTGGCTGCTCTTGTAGATTGGTACGCGGAGGTCTTTTGCGCTTATTGTGTTCCCGGACGAGCTGGAAATTTGGTCAGCCAGGACCACTATGATGTTGGTTGGTCCGGTGACATATGCCAAGTTCGATGCAGGCATGGTGGTGATTGTGCTTAATATGTGGGCGTTGTTCGCGGTGTAGTCCCAGACGTACGAGACTCGGCTCTGCGTGCGTTCGGAGGAGTGAAAAGACGCTAAGTACTCTACTACTAAGTACTTCACTACGTGAAGCTAGGGCCGCATCGCTCAGGTTCACTGCCGTCCAGCTTCGGTCTACTTCTGAGGGCAGGAAGTATTCTGGCGGGCATTGCTGGACGCTGTTCTCCTTCATAAATGAAGGAGGAAGGTATCAATAGGCATTGCAATGACGGTCATTGCCCGATCTTCTCTATTTACGCATTGTGTTACTGCGATACGTCTGAGAGCAGGTATATAGTTAAATGACCGCTTTCCTTATTGCTTCCGTTTTGTTTAATCGACCAATCAGAATGCGCCACGTCAGTTCGTACGTAAGTAAATAGGACTTACGAAGATTACAAGCATTGTGCTGTCATATCATTCGGAATACTTACTTTTGCGCTCGCTTTTATCACCAACAATTGTTTAAGTAGCGGTATGTAAAGTGCCCTGGAGACGATCAAATAATTGCGTCAAACAGTGCATATGTGTGAGTGAAGTGTTGCTCGCAAACGTTCCAATAAACACGGCAAGCATCATTTTAATTTTGAGCTCGTAGCGTACGATCGTCATGTCGTCGCCGGATGATGATTTTCCTTTATTGGCATGTGCTGCAATTCTATTGAAAAATAAAAAGGAAGCGTGGATGAAAAATTGGTACAAACATCGTTTCTTCTCTCTGTAATCTTCTCGCAGAATTACAAATATCAAGCAAAACAGGTTATTGTAATTTTTTGCGAATGGATTGCGACACTTTGAATGAACTTTTTACCAAGGTGGGGCCATTAATTCAAAAAAAAAAAAAAAAAAAAACAGCAATGCGAGATACAATACCAGCCGACATGTGTTTGTCAGCAACATTGAGATATTTGGCGACTGGAGATAAATTTGAAGATCTTAAATTCATAGCAGCAATTTCTCCTAGATCCCTTGGATTGATTATCATTAAAACTTGTGAGTCAATTGTTTCATCGCTTTCAACATTCATTAAGTTAAGTTATAACATTTATATTTGTATGAATAAATAATAAATTTAGCTGATGTTTTATTATTACTTTTTATTTCATAAATTTTTTTGGTTTAACATGTGCGTGCTTGAAATTATTCTGTGAAATGTGAAAAATATTAAAAAATTTGTGACTGTGACGTCTCACCATCACTTAAAGATATGCTTGCATTGGTGAAATGCATTGGTGTGGAACTGCTGCTGCTAAATGTTGTTTGAGCTGAAATGCAGATTCGGGAAGCCAATGGTTGGCTTGCATTAATTTGCACTGAATTCCGGTGCAGGGTTCCCATCCGCCCCTCAAACATAATGTCCTCAACAAAATTTTCCCACAGAATCTGCTGCTCTCGCTGGAGCCATGCGATCCAATTTCACAGCTCATGAGTCAGTTATTGTTGCTGCGTCCAGCAAATCCAATTACCAGCAAAGCATCAGCAATATCTGGCTCTTTTTTTTGCAGCTTTTGCAGCTTTTGTAACCGTTTCCTTTATAAGATTCTGAAATGATAAAGAAATAAAAATACACATATTATAAATTACGTATCAGGATTTTACGTATTTATTGGAAAATGGCGTAAAGACATTCATCTTAATCCATTAGAATGCACACAAATACGTAATGCTTCAAATAAAGCTAAAGAAATTCGCGACACCTTTGCAGAATATTTTAGGAGCGAAGGTGCAGTTTCTTGGCAAATGAAGTACGCATAAGTTTGTTTAATTACATACTTATAAACACTCTAAAAAGAAAAGTTTATCGAAACTTCAATTTTTTTTTTATCTAGTTTACTTACTGTTGTACTTTTTGATGTGCTTGGTGCCTCCTCGGCATCGTTTAGGAATTGCAAATGTTCGTAGTAGAATAAATTTGATTCGAACGAATCGTCAGCACCAGCACCACTTCTACTGCATTCAGCTAACCTTTGCTTCTCCCGCCTAAAACTAGTACGCAAAACATTTATTTTCTTTTTACGTTGTCGCGAGTCGCGTTGGGGTTACTGCTCCTTATAAATATCTAACACGACTTCATACTGCCTTCTTTTCTCCTCTCGGTTACTGTACGCTTCTAGCTTTACGTTCCATAAAGCTGGTAAACTCTCGTAATATTCAATAAAGCGTACAATAAATGCCCTCTCATCTAAGCACTTATCCATTTTATTTTAAAATTTTACGCACTTACGTATATCCACTTTGATTGACATCATATACAAATTTCTGTTTTTTCCGTACTTGCGAATACATGAGTGGAGATGAATTAGCGGTCAAATTAGCGGCCGTCAAATAGAAATATGAAAAAATTTTTCGATTTTCGTCAAGCAGAGCCGACAACAAGTCGGTTAGCGTACGTGTAGCCGATAACAGCCGACGACACCAATACACTTAAAGTGTGTGACGCAATTATTTGATCGTCTCCAGGACACTTAAGCCTAAAGCAATCGATAGTGCTAAAGTACAATCGATAGTGACGGTAATAATTTTACCATTGATAGTTTTGCACCACTGACCCAAACCATCACAGATGAATCACCGTGTTTAAACATGGGCATAAGATTTTGTTTAGGTCAGCTGGTACTTGCCTCCCTCCATATTTTAAATCTTCCATCGGAGATCTTCAAGTTAAATTCCGATTCATCGCTGAAAATCACCCTTTTCGAGTGAATGATCCCACCCTTTTTTTTTTTGACCTACTAAGCTCTGTAAACCCTTCTGCATTGACGGACGTACAACATTTAATGTAATTCTTTCCTTACGTATTTTTTCTACCCGAAAAAATCTAAAACGATTCGGCCATTGATCAATAGTAGCACGCACATTTTCTATTGGTATGGACGGCGCTGCTTGGACCAAAGATTTGTTTGAGACTCCCCAAATTTCTGTGGGGCATTCAACGAATCATGTTCTCCAACTTTGACCACAAACTTTAGTCCAAAGGATTCAAATCTGGACTTTCAGACGGCCAATCATCTTCTGCTATGAAACCAGGAATATTACTTTTAAACCAATGCGCTGAACCAATGCGCTCCATCGAAAATAGTATTGCTTAACTGTTTTACCACGCCTTCTAAAACATTCTGTTTATACACATTTGCCTCACAGAAGTGAAAAGATGTGTATCGCCTTTGCAGGAGACCCCACCAAACCATTACAGCAGCTGGATGGTGACCACGTTAAGCCCTTTGAATAAAATTTTTCCGTCTTTGGAAGTTTTTGTGTGAATACTATCGCTTTGTTCAATAAAAATTTCTTTAACAGAGAACTTTTTTTTTCATCTGTAAAAAGGATGCTTTCATGGCCGTTGACCGCGTGCCACTGAAAAATTCGCTGCATCTGTTGTGTCTGATTTGCTTCAAGCGCGTTGTCAGAAGATGACCCACTAACCGGCGGTAGGGTTTCTTGCGAAGATCATCTCGAATAAGTCTTGACAATGATCTGGTCGATATATCCGTTCTAATTTTTTGTTTTCTAAGGAGGTTTCTGTGAGTTTGTTCGTGAACAGTTTTTATGGCTGAATTAGTTCGAACCACGCGAGGATCACCTGTATGTGCTGTATGCATTGTAAACTTTGTGATGGAATCTATGGCAAGACTAAATATTATTCCCTAACCTTAGCTGCCGACTTAGTACAATTGAAAACAATTCTAATAATTTTACGTTCCACACGAGAAGTTAGTACTTTTCTTCGCCCTTTAAAAGGGCGAAATTTTTTCATATGCCCTAGATCTTTGGATCCATATGCCCTGGAGCTGTGCTATTATTGTTTGGCAATATATCGGGTCGATAGTTATTGTGAGTGAAAGAAGCCTATTTTTTGACGTTCCAATAAGCTCAAAACAATAGCTTTCCGATTTTTGCTTCAAGTATTGCTCCAAAACTTTAGATTTCTTAATTTTCAGTTTCCTTTTAATTAAAATAATTCCTATTTTTTTTTTTAACCCAATACAAAAGGAAAAAGTGAAGTGCGCCTAATTCAATGACCAACCAATGAAGTCCGCGTGATTACCTAGACGTTTCTAGAGTCTTCGAATGCACAGCTATGTTTTTACAAGCTAACCAGCTATGAGCAGTCATGTTTCAAACTTTGATAAGAGAAGAGATTTTGGCATGCATTCCATTATATATGCCTGGTAGTAAATAGAGCAGCTTATTAAAGAAAAAATTGGTGCGTCTAACCTGCGACTAGCTTATGAATTGCTTTAAGTTATATAATTAATATAACTGCAAAAAAATAATATTTGGCATGGCAACCCTATAACTCCGTTACATTGTAAATAATTAATGAAATAAATTAGTAGTATACATTTAGGCTAATGTCAATTTTTTTTTTGCTCCTGGAAGTGTCCCAGCAGCTGATGGTTTCCTCCTGCCTGGCCAACAAATGGTGAAACCGACGAAATAATAGATTCAGATTCCAAATCCAAGTTAGTGGATTGTCCTAGGTGGTCCTGGTGGACCCCCGTCTATTGATGACCGTCTATTGTTACTTTTTTGGCCTTTTTTTTATAGTAAAATTTCTATGCTCTTTTTACACGCATTTTGACTTTGGTCTGATCGAAATCATTTCTTAATTTGTCGAAACAAAAAAAAAATTAGTCCTAACAATTTTTTATTTATTAAAAGTTGTGAGTCATTCATACCAGGATGTGTTGCCTGCTCATTGGCCTGCCCCGTAATATAGCGCCCATATCTGAAAGCCTAGTTACACAACTGTATGACTGTGAATGGAAACTGCTCGAAGTATTTGACAATGTCTAGGGTACTACCTGGGCTCCGGCATACATTTTGCCGTCGAAAATATTTTTTTCTCGAATTTTTTTTGTTTTGTTTTTGCCAAAAATTATTTTTTCTTTCGTATTATTGCTTCATATAAAACATTCTAACTTTCAAACAACTTGTGTGTGTGCCGTGCGCAAAAAGCGACGTGGTCGAAATAGCAATTAATTAATTGATTTATCTATTCATGCATTCCATCGCAAATAATACTTATTGAATGGTAATTTGATTTGTAAATATTTAATGTATAAATATAGAGCAATGCTCACATATATAATCTATCACAAATCCGAACAATATGTGTGTGTGTGTATTTTAATGAGTGGCCTTAGCACACGTGAAAAAATAAAGAAAAAAAAAGCACAAAAACAACAAAAATATTAAATAAAATTAAAAGAGAACGAAATTTTAGATCGTAATTCCAATCCAAAATCAGTGTTCATAGTCTAAAAGCTGTATGAAAGGCCAAGCCGCCAAAAATTTTAGTCCATATGTACATATGTATGCCTACTTACCTATGTAATAACAACATATAGTTGTATATATGTACATATTGGAGCATATATAAATGCATTTATGTAGTTGAGCCTTAGTTGATACTATTAAACTCTGCTGGCTGACTGCCAAGCTGCCCTGCTGCCCTGCCCACCACATACACACACTACAATAGACAAACATATGTAGTTTTATGTAGCTAGTATGTGTGTGTATATGTAAGTAGCACAGGAATAAGCTTTGGCATTGTGTTGTCATTATATAGAAAGTAACTCAAATCAAATAAATACGGAAGGTAAACACAATTAGGTGAACTTTTTCAAGTGCAATTCTATTAATCACCTCATACACTAATACATATGCACATGCGTACAAATATTGATATATGTGACTATGTATGGTATGTAGTATATGTGCTGCATAACATGTGCTTCAAACTACCTATAGTTAGCGCCCACTACACACCTACATCTCGTTAATACAGTTATTCAGAATAACGCACACACACATACACATATGCAAATACATACATACTTAAAATACACTAACACATACACACAGTTCTACAGCTATACAGTAAGCAAATTAAGGAATAGTGGCTCACACATATAAACTACAGCTTCTTAGACCTCTAGCTTCCTGCAGCACAGGAGCAATACAAAAGAAAGTGAGAAAGATTGAAATAACAACAAGAAGATGGTATTTCAAATACACTCTATACGCACGCAATAAATGAACAATAAAAACAACAATACTACTGTCGTATACACAATAGCTATAACTATGTACTATGTATGTAAGCTTATGTAAAATAATATATATATATATAATATATAAGATATATATATATATTTACCATATATGAATAGCGTAAGAAATGAACTTAAATATCTAAATAGTTTAGCTTTATCCTTGTATAGGCGCAATGCGAACAAATTGTAAGTCATTAAAAGTAGTTTACCAAAAAAATTAAAATAGAAACAAAAAAAAAACCAAACATAAACGCTTTAAAATAGCGTTTGTTTTATTGAAATCCTAATAAAATTTTCTTACCTCCAAAATATATGCATATAAATACATTATACTAATTTTTCGCTATATTTTTTTAAAATTTCGTGTTCCCTAAAATTTAATTCAATTTTAATAAAATTTTATGCAAATTATAAAGATTATAAAATATATATATTGAAACAAATAAAAGCAAAAACAAAAAAAAAATATATATTAAACAACGTGATAATAATTTTACTCCACTTAACGTACAATTATACAAATGAAATATGGGAAAAACTCTATATAATACCTAAATTATTGCTAACTTAAACTAATGACCCTCACCTTATGTTTGTGTACATACTCGTTAACTTATGAAAATGAAGCCACTGTGCTTTTCGGACTAACGTGTGTTGCAAAAGATGATACAAAGTAAGCGATTTGAACTCGCTTATTTGGCACCTATAGGGATTTTGCGAAAAAGTTCAGAAATACACGCTGTTCATATAGTTCATGGAAAATTTCAATATAAATGAAGTTCTTGTTTTAGTACTCATTCTCTTGTCCATAGACCTTCAACTTCCATAGCTGCATAAACATAAAACTGTAGTTCGTTCTAAATCGAATAACATTTTCTTTCTTTATGCGTTGCGCCGTGCCCTCCTTCTCTCTTGCCAATCTAGTTAGGATCTTACCACGTTCGTGTACTCCTTCGGGTGTTTCCCCTTTTGTCTCTAAAAAATTTTTGAACAACTCTCCATCCAAGTCTACTCTCTGGAAGCATTTTCCTAACAAAGTGGAGGTATTGTCTCCTTTTTCAAATAAAATTTTTTCATTTACTTCGCACAAGAAATAACCAAAATTTTTTCTTTCCTGAGTAAATTAAACTAATTTAATTAATAAACACGGTTGGCCCTTCATCAATGACGATGGAATTAGTGGATTATTATAATTTTTTTTACCTTTTTTTAATTAATTTTTTTATATTTTTTTGTAATAATATTTTTATAATTTTTTAAATTAATTTTTTTGTAGAAAATTTTTTTATTAGTTGTTTTTGTATAAATTTTTTTTTTTTAAATTTTATTAATTTTTTTCATAAATTTTTTTATTAATTTTTTTTAATAAATTTTTTTTTCATAAATATTTTTTTTATTAATTTTTTTTTCTTAATTTTTTTCACAAACTTTTTTTTTGTTTTTGAAATAATTTTTATTGGAATCAGCATTTTGTTTGTAAATTTCCAAGAACCTTTTGAACAGAATTGTAGTATAGCTGATAGATGTTTCAATTACAAAATAATTGCAAACTTAGTATATATACACAAATAGTACTTAGTATATCAGCTGTACTGTAGATAACTGTAATTTAATAAGCAAATAAATAATAGATATATAATGTATTTATATTTAATTATCCTAAGGCGTTCAGAAATAAGCGCGCAATGTAATGTAATCGAGAATAATAAAATTAACTACGAATCTGAGTATATATATAATATAAATAGATATACAAAATTCAAATTAAAAGGTAGCAAACCAAAAAAACAGAAGCAACAACAAATGAAAACCTATGCATTTTGTAAAAAATAAAATAACTAATAAAAAAGTATAAAAAAATAATACATATATATATCTGCATATAACAAAAATTCCAATCGTTCTTAAGCAAAAAGGTAAGTATACTTTTTCGTTTAAATAACTCTCTTGTTTAGGTGCTAGCAATATTCAAAATCTCGAGTAAGAAATATTCAATTAAATTCTGAAAGATGACAACAACAATGAATTGAAATCATATGAAATTAATATTAAGGTAAGTCTATAAAGGAATTTTTTTGCGTTCTTGTTTTTCATGCTGTATCCAGTTTTATTAAAGTGAGAGCGTAGAAATAGCGGAAAAAGTAGAATTAAAACAGAAATTTGATTGAGAGAAGAGACAATTGAACTGAAAGGCAGGCAAAAACCAGAAATAATTTCTTGAAAACTTGTGAAAGCAAAAATTATTTGACAAAAAATATGGAAAAATATTGATAAAATAGATTGAAGTACATAAAGCGGAAAGAGTAGGCGAGAAAAACTATAAATAATTAATAAGGTATAAATATATGTAAATAACAACTGTATCTATCGAAAAAAAGATTTTTGTTATAATTTTTTATTTAAAATTTTAAGCCACGTGGCAACCTTATAACTGAAATTAACATTAAAAAGTACAAAAAAAAAGTGATAATGAATTACAAGGATTAAGACTCCACTAAAAGCCACCTCACTTTAATATGCTTAATGTGTAGATAAATCTGCGGTATAACAAAGAAGTATGTGTGTGTGTGTGTGTGTGAACGTGTAAACCGTTACACGCACGCAATCCTATGAATTAACACCTTCGCACTTCACATGAGCAAGTGAGTATGTATATATACTCATATATATATATATATATATATGATATCATATATATATATATAATATACACACATTTAATACCTTTGTGTATTTTTCCGCAACTCCTTGCAACGTGTGCGTGACTCTATGTATGTTTGTGTGCGTATGCCCTTTGTGCCCATTATAAATATTTAATGTGATTTCGAATTCATGAGTATGCATCGTCTTTTATATTAGTGCATTCAAATGCCACAGAACCACAAAGAAGCTCATACACGCACACACACGCACACGACTCCAAGTAGATCTCACACCGATTCTGCGCATTAGTGAACGCTGAGCTACTAAATCTTGTTGTAGTAAATTGAATTGCTCCTTTAGCATTCATATGAGTGCATGTATGTTGTACACACTCATACAGACGCATACACACGCACACACATACTCAAACATGTGCATGAAAATAACTGCTGAATAAGATTACTATGAATAATTGCATATTTATGATTTGGTGGCGCTGTGAAACAGAGATGCCACCGCAGCAATAGGAATAGTAGAGCGGCAGCTGGCGTCATACCATCCACAACCACAAATGCCGCAACTAACTTTGGTGGCACAACAACAACAACAACAATAACAACAACAACAACAATGAAAGCAGTAACAATCTGGTAGTTTACTTGTGTATATGTAGGTGTTTCTTTCAGCGCCTTAAGTTATGCTATAGCTGCTGTTGTTTGGATTTATGTGGTTGTTGTTGCTCTTGTTGTTCCTGTTGCTCATGCTGTTGTCGATGATGGTAGCGCGTTTGTGGTCACAGAAAATGCTAAATACCGACACAAACATATACTGATGTACACATATGCAGATAAACTCACACTTTCACTCGCTTCTGCTGCGTTAGTAGATACTCCTGGCGTGTGTGTGTATGTATTCTTACTATAAATAAATAATTAAACAGCTCATAATATTTTAAGTAATCGCATTTTCACTCGTTTTTAACCACGTAAAATATTCTCTCTTTAAATTCATTTATTCACTCTTTAAATTAATTGTTTAGCCGCCAACCTTGTTATAAGCTCATTGTTTCTAATCTTCCTAGGGTTTTATGTTGTAGTAAATTCTCACTCGACAGAAAGAGATTTATACATAAAACTCGACTGACTATGGTTTCAAGTATAGAAATCCCTGCGGTTCCGCCTAGGCGCTTCTGAAGGTATCAGCAATGGAAGTTATAGAGCTTGGTAGAGCTCCATTTCTGCCTTTGTCTTTTTAGCTAGCCTACATTAGTCTCTGTTGATTTTTAATCGAAGATACACTTAGAAAGTTTCAAATACGTCCTTTATGATGCCATAATTCGTGACACGAAAGAATCCTAAAGCCTGAGCCCATCACAAATCGTGCAATTATCTTAAATTTATTAAACAGTGAGAGCCAAGTTGGTTGAACAGTAGTAAGAAGAGGCGGCGGGAGACTAGGAGCATACTAAGCTAAAGTGTCGGGTGGTTAGAAAGATGTATATGTATAGAGAGGATATTTGAAATGTAGCAAAACATGTTTTCAAAAATCGCGCTCAGGAGGAGGAGTCAAAATAATTCATCAAATTAAATAGTGTAGTTTTTTGAGGGTGTAAACTTAGAAAAATCATGATCACCATCTAGCATCGAAGAGAACCAGACACTATGTGAGAGAGAGAGACCAAAATCTTCACGGAAACAATCTAAATTAATGCTGTAGATTTAGTGGAGTTGCCTGACCTATTTGTCCGGTTGAATTCCTTTTTAATGTAAGAAAATTTGAAAAGATTGGGAGAAGAGAGAGATTATATGGTGTAAAGATCCAGCGGTGAAAGGTATTCTTCCTCCAAATAGATCCTTCATTTAAATCATTCCATTTTCCACATTCAAAATAACGTTACTATTCTTCCGGATAGATGTAGGCTCTCCAACTCTGGAGAAACCAAATACAACTTAGCCAAAGGCGGTGAGTCTAGAAGACTGACTTCAAGAAGAAGATGGTGCAAAATATTACTACTCATAAGTTAGACAGATTTATATCTTATGCAATTTCAAAACGGGTCTCCTTGGATTTACCTAAGACTCAATCGACTTCATATATTTCAAAAAGCATCAGCAACGTGTCCTTATCTTTAGTTTTAAATGTGGATTTTATTGTTATATTTTGTAAGGGAATTATTCACCGTAGAATATACAACAATTTGTGGTTCTGCGCTATGGAAAAAGCATAAAATAATCCTTTAAACGTGCCACATAATGTGTGTACTTGGTCAGGAGGAGGCCAAGTAAGTACTTAATAAAATTCCTGCCACTATGAGTACTCACTGCGCTGTGACTGATTGTTTGTTTGGTTTGACTGTTGTTGTTGTTGTTGTTGTCGCTGTTGGTTTTAGGGTTTTGGTACTCGTGGTTGCCGGCCTTATCGTCGACGGCTCATTCATCTACATAATGGCACATTTCATGATTAATTTCGCGCGCAATCAATCATACAATGTGTACACATTGGTGGCAGAAGAAGGCGTAACTGTCCCTCACACACAAACGCACACTTTTACACACGTATATATAACCGTAATGTACGATCAGCGAGAGTAAAGGATTTGTAGCGCAACACATGACTTGTGAAAGTATGGGCAGGAAGTTTTAAACGAATTGTGAGAAGTGGAGAGGCGAGAGAATATCCATAACAATGCAACGTCAGCATTGTTTGTTTGGATTTCTTTTTCTTACTGGCATATATATTTATACCCAGTAAGCAAAAGTTCTTCTACATTGGCATTTTTTAAAACGCCATGAAAAATTTGAAGAATTTTTTAAGGGTGTAGAAATCTAAGAAGTGAAACCTCAGAATATTCTGTCACTGCTTACATTATGTATGCAGCGAAAACCTCACTACAACAAACCAGAGGTGTTCTGTAGATAAAATCAAAATAGTAATATACTGTTGTAATTATTATTGTCGCATAAAGTATTCCAAAAAGAATTACAGTCTTTAGCCGAACATAAATCTTGCTTCATTTCGTTTTGGTTCATTCAGATTACTTAGACCCGTCTGATCGTAGATGTGTACTCCGATTGTAGTCTGTGGGACAAGCAATATTCTTTCTGAAGACTGAAACCCGAGTGAGGACAAGTAATTTACGACCTTAAAGCCGCAATGTATATATATACTATATATATATTGGAATGATGAATGCAGCCTTTTAACGCGGTTACGAAACATGAGATTGTGTGAAGGTCTGGTGGTATTAGCTTCCGGGTCGTATTGTTAAAAGGATTAGCTGTTGGTCAACTTATTAGTAATCAGGTCATGATACACTAATTTAGAAGTATGTATTTCAACTTTAATTAGAAATGTAATTAAAGCTCGCGTTCACGAGATCTCGAATTATATTATTATTAGCATATATAGTCCTGCGAGTCTCCAGATCTTATAGTCAAAGCGCTTGTGCTCTGCTAAGCCTTCTGCTGCTGCATTGTCAACATATGAAGACCCGTTATTTTGCATTAATACGTTAAAAAGTTCATAAGAATACCTCGAAGACCTCGACGAGAAGTCATCTACCTTTTGTTTGCTGGGTACATGAAATTGATTTACATGTCATCTTTATGCAAACACACACACATATGCATACTTCATACTTCATAGACTTTTGTGCCGTTCTCATATGCGTGATGGAAGCACTGAAACGGTACTAGTAAAAGCATGCATATATGTATATATATATAGTATGGAGCTGCGTGTGCGTCTGATCCACTTGCATAAGTGTGATTTGTGTCGCGCGTTATTTATGCTGACAATAAATAATGTAGAAGATACTCATGACCGTAGTCGGCGAAATTATTGAAATACACATATGTATGTGGGGACAAGAAGAGCTGCTTCCGCTACTAGTTTATATTCATACCTATAATATATATACGATATATCTATGCGTACAATATGTGCCTCGTCCTTCAACTTTCAAGTTATACACTTCAACCAACCGCCCAGTTAAGCTCACTGCGCCCCCCTTTGCCGCACCCACTCATTCGTTCAATCAATGTCGTATCCAATCGAACTCTTTCCATTTTCGTGCAGTGCCCCGCCCCGCAATCAGTCAACGTGTCGATTCTTTTAGAAGTCGCATTTAGTCGCAGTTGTCAATTTCCAGCAGTCAGAAGCGTTTGTTTATTTGACACTGTCACCTCAATCGGAGCAGGAAGTGGTACTAGGAGAGGGGTACATGAAAATCGCGCAATGTTTTGTTAAATTCTCAATTCTTTTCGATTGTGCAGGAATAACGTCAAGCTGATCGCTGAGTAATCATATCAAAAACTTTTACAGCGCTTGTAAAGTCTTTAGATTGCTTAGGTGGTGTGGGTCAACAGGGATTATGAATGTGTGGAGTGGGGCTTGAATGCGAGATTTATCATTAAAATGTAAAGTATAATTTGCGTGTAGAAGTCGCGAAGTTAATCCACGAACTCTGAATCGAATTAAAGCACTTTCCAGTCGACCTTTAACCTTCGATTACCATAGACATCATTGATCCCAATATGTCTGGAAGACGCAAATAATATGGCATACTTTCTGGGAAGCTGAGAGCTAAGCCGAGAGGGCCTGCCTTCTTCTTTTCTGAGGAGCTTCAGCATATTGGACGTACTTGTCTGAGAGCTGAAAACTTTCAGCATAATTCTGTAGCCTATGCAAATAGAATTCATTGAAATGAAATCAAAGAATCTGAGAAATCATAATGAAGAAAATCGTAAAATTGTAATAAGAAAATTAATTCTTTAACTTTAACTCAACCCTTATGTCAGCTGTAAAGCGAACACCCCTATTGTGTGTGTGCACTACAAATAGCGCGAGAATATTTGCATTACACATGGCAACCGACTACTATTCATAGGCAAGTGAGTAGTTAGGACTAGTAGACCGGCTACCGGCCTAACTGGTAGTTAGGACCGCCTCGCACAGTAGAGATATAAGCTACATATTATCTAACGCCTGTAAATATTACATATATTCATCTTGAACTAGTATGAGACTGATATACTTTTGGTCGAACTTTTGACACCAACAACCCGTCGTCCCTTTCTACACTTTTTATTTCATCATTTCACCTGTCGAGCTTGCTGTCATTCTTCAAAGAATTTCTTCGTCTCGAATACTTTTCTGCTTTTCTGCTCCGAAAATATTAAATAAATACATAGTTTTTGAACTTTTTCAATTTCTTCATTTCTTTTTCTACTTTTATACTCCGATTTAGTACAATCGTCTAGCTGCAGTCAAATATCGACAGTAATTTAAGAAACTGTCAAAAGTTTGTTATTCTCCGAAACGTGCACGCCAAAGAGGACTTTATTACATTTACAAATAATTCTCTTCTCTTCTGGCAATCTTCCGTTTCACTGAGCATGTGTGTGTATGTATATACGCGTGCCTGCTACCTTTTGTTCAACATTCGCTGTGACGCAATCTCATTATTCTGCCTTTGTCTCTTTTCCGCACCTAACACCGTATTAATTTCGCTTTGACCTTTGAACTTGTCACCAACACACATGTACATTTGTGTGTGTGTCTGTGTGTGTGTGTGTGTGTGTATGTGTATGTTAGAGAGTGTGTCCGTCGCTACGCGGAGCTTTGCTTTGTGCATATGGTCTGTCGCAATGCGGAAATGTGTCACGACTAGCGGAAATACCGTGTCACCATTGCGTCCATGCGACAGCACAAAACCAATTTCGTACGGCTTTGACTTGCCAGTTTACCCTAGCCATTAATTTTGACATGAAAGTAAACCAGAAAGTGTTGGCAGGCAAATACGAGTTTAATTAAAATTTGACGGCTACGGTTAATGCGTATTATATGAATTATATGCGAAATGTATGCGAAAATGCCATTCTGCGAGTAGATAGTATGTGTGTATGTGCATAGTATTTTTACATAATTAGTTTTGATGTTGCTTTTGTCATTTGTCAAATTAATTACGCGCAAATAACAAATATTTCCGTTTCGTATATTTTATCAAATTATTTACTTCATTTAAGACATTAAATATGCGCTTATTTACGGGGAAGGGGGTTAAAGTGTAAGCTACCGGTTTATCGTTTTATTTGTAGTTATTTGTGGCGCGTATTTTTATTCCGAAATATCGAAGAACATTATAAGCAAGAGCAGTTTATTGAACACTTGCGAGTACATATGGAGTTAGCTAGCGAGCTGATTATTTTGAAGCTCTCACATGAGTGGTATTGTGCTCTCACATGATGAGTACAATACAGTGTGGCTTAAAAGTACTTTTAGTAACTGGCAGGATGTATTGGTCCAGCGCGGAAAATTTTACTTTTTAGATATATCAAAATTGTGGATTGGGTATAAGCTTGGAAAGTGCGTTTATTCGCACTCTACACTACGATATTTAGCTCACTTGCTAGTGACCGATAGTGCGAATACCGAATGGACTGAAGGTAAATACCTTTTCCGAAAAATAAAAACAAAACAGTTTTCAAATGTTAAACTGTTCTTTTTTTTAAGTGGGCGTTGCTCCGCCCTCTAAAAGGTTTAATGTACATGTTTAACAAACTGATCAAGCTTTTTGAACTAAACTCAGGGAAAGCATTTCTTTCTCGCATTTCTTAGTACAGTACGAAAATGGTGAAATCGGATAATAACCACGCCCACATACGAAGGTTATGTTCAAAGAAAACATTAAATTAAACCGTAAGCTATAAAAATTGGACAATGGGCGTGGCGTCGTCCACTTTTGTATGTTACAGTTACTGTCATGTTACAGTTGGAAAATTAATCGGAAATCGGACTACAACCATGCCGACGTGCCATATAACACACTTTTAAATTCCATTTGACCTTTTCACTTCACAGTATATATATCAAGCATCGATGTAGATATCGGAATAAAGCTTAGCACAAATAGTGCTTTAAAGTTGTAGAACCTGGAATCTGGTAGAATCTGGAAAATGGAAATTGGACCATCGCATTCAAAGCTCCCAGATACCGTATATGTGGACCTCAGTGTCTATGGCACACTTTATATAGATAATATCGGTTAATCCGTGGGATATCTGAATAAAAATAATTGGGCATTGTTTTCTGATAATAATGTGGTCTGTTGTGAAAACTGGATAAAATCGGTTCACTACTTCCGCTAGCCCATACACACATAATTTATTGATTTTCGAACTTCCGGTTGACTATACGGTATATATCGGTCCGTATGTAAGATACGAGGGCGGGTCAATAAGTACGTGACTTTTGGAATAAAAAATTAAATAAAGAAATATTTGAGAATAAAGAAAAAAAAATAAAAAGAAATTCCAAAAATCACGGACTTATTGACCCGTCCTCGTATCTTAACGAAATTAAGTGAATGTGTTTTCTTAGATATACTGCAGTTTGTTGTCGAAAATGAAACAAAAAGGATTCGGGATATTTTTCTTTAGTAATCTACTCCCTCCTTAGTATGGTTTCTGTTCACTGTTTATTTTTCATATCGCTTTTCATATTGGTTTTCATAATTTTTTCTTTTATTACAACTCACTTCATTTCTTAATATCTATTTTTCATTTTCTTGTGCCTATTTCACTTTCTTTCACTTCATTCCATCTCCCATCATTTGGTTATCAGTTTTTTTCAGTGCTTTTGTGGAACGTCCCACTCAAAAAACGGTAAGTAAGTTTCAAATAATCCACTAAAAGTGCATAAGTCCCGCATAAAATATTTGAAAATCTGGTTTTACTGTTCAAACGGCGATATTGTTCAGCAGGGAGGGTGAGGTTTATTTAAAGGCCGGAAGTGCAAAACGTACTAACTGCAATTAAATGACCTCAAAATAAAGCAAAGGATGCGCCACAAATAGAGGAAGACATCGAATGACGTGCAATTTACAACTCAGCGGTGGCATTTCGACTTTCTGCTTATTTTTATTCGATGTACATCTGCAGACATACAAGTGCCATACATATGCAGGTACGCTGGGACTTCTGCACCTCGTTGGTATTTCCGGGCGTTTACAATCACTTCCGTTATATGTGCATATCACGCCAAAGGCACAACATGCCGTACCATTTCAAATTACAATAAACGCCGCTACAAATCCAAATATGCACACACACACACACACTCATACACATATTTTTACAATATGCCATTTGCTTGCACATCCGTATTTCCCATTCCCGTTCCCAGTCTATCCCGCTTAGCTGCGAAGCGGAGCTATCACAGCATTTTGTCCCAGCAAATCCGCAATGAATGTTTGTGAATGTTTGTGGCTGATAAAAACTTGCAATTCACCAACTAATGTTGCATATAAATGGAATGGTGTGGTAAAGTCAACTTCGGTAGTTGTGTGTATATGTATGTGTGTGTGTGTGTGTATGGCATTGGTAGCTGTAGGCACGTGACCCACCTTTTCACACGCTTTGCTGCAATATTTGTTGTTTTCTTTTTCCACAGCGCTAAGTTACTTCATACACCTAAATCCTTCATACACCCCCCGCCAACTAACGTTATTACGTTACTTGGCCACGTAGGTGTATATGAGTATAACTGTATATGTGTTCGCATTTGTACGTGAGTTAGAAAAACAATCAGATTAACGGCAATGGAAATAAATTGGAAACAATAGTTGCATATTTAGGTCCACAGCACCGAGAATGTGTTATGGTAATTGACTCAGGTGAAGCGTTGAGCGAGTCCATAGCGGTTGTAGTCATCGAGGAATAACCGATAAGTTGGCCTATTTCCTGACAACTAACACTTTAACGGCCACCTTAACTGTGTTAACGGTTTGTTATATTATTGGTTGTGGTGTGAAATGTTCCGATAAGCTCAGATTGCCATTAAATAAATGCAATTACTTAAAGTGTTCAATGGGTTTGGTATGAATATTTTAAAGTCTAAGCACATTCTAACAAAGTTTAATCTCTTTTGTCACAATTTGAATTATATATTTGTAAGCGATACGAATTTTCAGCACAGATTGTGTGAATTACTGATAAGAAGGTTATATTTCAAAAGTTAAATTATTTTTTGATGTATTCATTTTGATGAGACCAATTTTTATATGCAAAGTAAAAACAGTTCTAGATCGAATACAGCCAAACTTTTTCTCCTTTTTCTAGATCGCTGTTGGAAAAGAGTTGTTGAATTTGGTGGGGATTCGGATATGACTTGATTAGTGCTGGTGGACAACTCTGCGATGATCGATAGCATTTTATTGGTCCTTATTTTGAGCAATTGATCGACGACAGCCTTTATTTAAGCTACAATCGAAAAGAAACCGAGCTTCTAATGCTGGATTCATTTCCATGTTCACTCAAATTGTTTAAACGAGAGGATTTCAACGAATCAATAACTAATTAAGGATCATTAACTAATTTAAGTCATTAGTTGGCCTACGAGGTGATTCCTCACTGCTTTCCAAGAATAAATCTCTCTTAACAACGCTCTTAAACAATACCATGACAATGTACAGTTGAGATTGGTCCGATTAAATCCGATCACTCGGAGAGTACCGGAAAAACAGCTTCCTTTGGATAGATAAGTTTTACCATCTTGCTGCGACTATCTGTTGATAAAAACTGCCTGTAATGTATGCTGAATACAGAAGATCACTTTATGAGTCCTTGAAGCTCGGAAGCTTTTCCATTGCTGATAGTTTTAAACAAATGCTTGCAGAAATATATCAAGACGTAGGAAAAACATCTTCGATTCTACCCAGAATGCAATTTCAGCTTGCATGTCTCAAACATAACTGTTCCAAAAAATCCAGCAACGAATCCATAAACTTGCAACAAACGGGTTTTAATGCCAGTGTATTACTAATTTAGAAAAAAAGAGAAAATACGCATGAAACTTGATACGTGCATTCTATTTATACACGACGAAACTTTCTAGACGCATTCATTTCCGAATTCGCCAAAAAGTTTGCTGTAAATTTACAACGAACTATACGAGAGTCAGCGGCAGGTAAAGCAACATTTCACGGAAGCACAAGAATACGCAAGCCGTGAAGGAGCAAAGTGAAACGCGAGCGAGTGGTCAAAGAGTGTGCGGAGCTGTAGGGTCTCGAGCGAACACGGCAACCACTACTCCAGCATAGTGGTAATGTAGAAGTTTCAACTTTCAATAACAAGCAGCGGCTGAGAAAAATTATACATGCAGATAAAGAAGACAGCTGTAGCTGTAGTGGAATGGTGGAGGACGGCAATAGTGCGGGCCGTTTGCGATAAAAAGGTAAAGCTGTAGAAAAGCCCCCATAAGTTGAGCAGCATCTTGTGTAACCACAATGGCGTGTTTAAGGCATAGCTCCTTAAGCTTACAAGCCATTTTACTTAGTCGCTGAAGCGTTAATTGGAAATGTAAGCAAGTTGAGAGGAAGAAGAGGCAAAGTACTCTTGCATAGAGTAGGGAGTGGGGCAGGCGGCGGTGATTGCACACTTTTGTAACGCCATTCAACAATTTCACGATTCGATTTGTCGCTACACCTCAGTGGTTTCATTATTTCGTGAGCCTGTGACTGTGACCAGGGGAGTGGGCGCGAAAAGCTGCTGAGATCGAAAATTAATTAAGAAAATGCACGCCAGAAAGGATTAACTATACAAGCGATAAATTGAATTTTAAATTACTTGAATAACATGAATATTTGCGTTACACTTAAAAGCACAAGAACAAAGAGAGAGAGAGAGAGAGAGAGAGCCACTATAAGGTTTTATAAGCAACTACGAGGCTTGTGTCATAAGTTAGCTGCTTTTTGATTAGCATACTTCTTTGCGGCAGACGGACTCTCGTTTTGAATTTCACATAAACTCGTAATTTTTAATCCGTCTTTTTTCAATTATTCTTTCTTCTTGAGAAATGAAGAAAACCTTGAAATGTAAGCACTCTTCGAAATATGCTCCCAATTCAGAGCTGCTTCGGATTTTCCATTTTCCCTACTCTTCTAATTAAAAGCAATTAAATTGTTTCTGCAAAATATATGTACTTTTTGGTAATTATTTCTTCATTGTACTCAAATCTCTTACCACCGAACCATATTTTCAGGTCTAAGAATAGGAAATAAGATATAGGAACCTTATCTTATATTGTGAGGGTTCTTTGTTTCATCCTTCACTATAAAAGAGCGTGTGACATTCGTAGTTTTTTTTGTAGCAAGAAAATTTCGCTACCTAAATAGTTATACAGAATAATGATGAGTATAAATTTGGGTCTGTTCCTACTAGGTAAATGCAATTGTCGTGAGAACGGATTCTACCTGCTCCACGAAGATGTACATGATGTTTCAGATACTTGTAGCTAGCATCGATGCCGTTTTAATTTTTTCCTCCCGCTGAAGGTCTTCTGTGGTGGTTTGTGGAGCCACTGCAAGGATTGGCTCCGCTCCTATCGGATTGTTGGCGCTTTTCTGCCAAAAGGATCAGCAATCTCGTTTCAGTCTACACCCATGCGTTCAGGAATCCATACGAAATGTACGCAATTCCTCACCATTGATTTATCCAACTAACCTCGTGCTGAGAATACATTAAGAATGTAAAGTGCTTTGTAATAAGTCGAATCGCTTACACCTCAACCAAAGCCACTTTCAAATATACCCACCGCGATGTTATGGGTCAGTGCCTCATGTTTTGCATATCTAAATATTATATGTTTATGTGCACTTTTACAACCAAAAATCATTAACTACCCACTCTCCTACGTGCTAACGCCTTCTTATGGTCATGGCAGTGTGGTGGAAGCGAAAAATAATTTGAATTCCTATCAAAGATTCAACGTCTTGGATATAGACAACGGGCTGTTGTTCGTTGTTCATTGCTTGCTCGCAGGCAAGTGGAGTCAACAAATAAATAACGGAAGTGGTGTGGTCTTAGTAGGTGAAGATAGCCGGGAGGACGGAAATTTTATTTAGCCGCACATTGAAGGCGTTCAATTGTGGTTGGCGCGCACGCCAACGTGAAGAAACGTGAAATTAAAAATTTTCCTTTTCTTTCCTTTTGTTTTTATTGTTGCTTCACCGTTTAAATGCTTTTCGATAATGAACGAAATAACCATATAAATATAATGGCAGAAAAAACAGTTTGATTATTTATTATGCTAAAGCAGTTTTGAGCTAAATAACTTCCGTGGATTGCAAGCTTAAGAGAAAGCCTCTTCGAAGCGGGTGCTTAGGAATTATGAAGAATGTGTATACAACATTGACTGCTCGTTTCAAAAATATCGGTATCTCAATACCCTTCAGCTGCTGAGTTGGCACTTAGGTGTGATCTCCTGATATTTTGCCCCTTTTTGTTTCGTTTCGTAAGTGCTCCGTCTTTGGTCTCTAGTTTCAAAAAGATTTTTGACGGGACGACATTTTGGCTGTTAACCGTATACAGTCATGAGTCATGAGTTCTGAACCATCCACTTCCATATGCGTCTAGGGGCCTATTCATGGCATGTCATGAAGGCTTTCCTAAAGAAGACAGCATCTAAAAATCCTTGATTGGTATATGAACTTTTAGCGATTGTTTCATTATTCTAAGACATGGCTTAGCACATTTAAATAGTGAATATTCCACTTCTGAACCTTTTAAAATGAAGTAAAAAATGCCACTACTTTTATGGCAACTATTTTATATGCCCTGTATAAAGCGCCTAAATGTATGCCAGCATAAAAGCATTAACTGTAAGATCCGAGTACAAATAAGTATGGTATAGGATTAGGTATATCGTCAGCCTAAAACAAAGATAAAAAAAAAACAAATTCGTATGTTTTCGCATATAAAATCCAAGCACACCGTGCACCAAGCACGTGTAGCCTCAATATATGCAAAGTTGTGGCTGGAACGCTTATTTAAATTTACATTGGCTGTGCTGAGGCAGCTCGCTGCTTCCTTTGTAGCTGTTCCTTAGTTTAAAGCGGGAAAAAGGAAGCACATGACGAAAATATGCTAAACAAGCTAAATGAATATTTTTTTTTGGAGAGCGCTGTCTCTTGGAATTGACACAACAATATTTACCAAGAAAGTAGCAATTTTGTAAATATATTTGCATATTGCATGAAAACATGCACATATTTATATAAATATATAATTATATAATATACATAACTGCTTCCCTTCGAAAGCTGGCAGCCAAAAATCATGAAGCACAGCATAGTTTGCGGCGCTGCGCCCATTGTTTTTCCTCATATTGTACATTTCGTACATCATTAACTAAACGCAGGTGCGCGCTCATTAAAGCGGCTTTGGTGGGGGCGCCTGGTATGAGTGTGTTTAGTGGAGCGCACTTGTACTGTACACAAGTATTGCTGTGCAGTTTGGTGCGCCTAAATGTATGCCACAGCTGGTGGTGCTCATGATGGAAAGCATTTAGTCGAATGTATTTACATTTCAATGAAAGTGTAAGTGAATATTGAAGTTGCCTCTCCTGTGCCATGCTATGCCAGGCTGCCGTGCGGTGCGATGCGGTGAACTGAGCTGTTGTTTAGCGAAGCGTGTGCGCAATTAACCGTTAAATGCTTTCAATTTGTACAAGTATTTACTTATATTTAATTCCAGCTGTAGCAGCGCTTCATATTGCACGCCGACTGCTCGAATACGCGCATTAACACATACACACTCACACTCAATGCCTTGTAACGCCCCGCAACTACGCTGAGTTTGTAAATTTTTTGGCGCGCGCGTTGCTCATTTTGGCTTAATGAAGCCACCACGCGCTGCCTAATTAGCATTTCGGTGGAATTGATTTTTTGTTGTTTGTTGTTGTTCTCACTTTTACTGTTTTGCTTGTAATGTTGAAATTAATTTGTATATCAATGACGAGTCCTCCGGCGTTTGTTTTGCTTTTGCATTTTTTTCTTCCTGTTTACAGTTATTTTGGGAGTGAGCAATTTCCGCTGTTCGTTTATAATTCTCCGTTGTTGGCATGTAGTGAGAAGTATTTTATTTTGCTTTTGTATGGAATAATTAAAAATGTCGGAAATTTCTATATGTTGGAAGTATTATCGAGCATCAATATAGAGAATCGTGAATATTTGAACAGGAAGTTACATTATTTCATTTATTGTGCATTTAACTACACGATTATTTTTGTCTAGGTTAGTAAAGCGATAATACTTGTTAATTTAACCTTCATTATCACTATCGACCTGGTCAGGGAATGTGGGGAATACTTCAAAAAAGACAGTGCCATAGTTAAGGACGACTTGCCATCTGTTGATGACTAAACATCATCTTTGTCCGGATATTTTTTAAGCCTAGAGAGAGTTAGCCATTCTGCTATATATTCATGTTCTTACAGGCCTTCTGACCTCGCAATGAAATCGGTAGAACTGCGATATTTTATCGACATATTCCGCTCGCCTTATTACCGACCATTTTGACTGTAATTTCGTTCATTTGAACTTTTGCGTTATTAGTTTGTTCTGCTTCACATTAAATACAACTACTTTTCATTTGAAGTAAATATTTCAATAACCATTTTTTTAAATTCTTATTTTCAAGCAGATGGCAACCCTTCTCAAAATTACCTCTGACAGTAATGCGACGTAAAATTCTTTATTTTGGAGTCTAACGCGCGTACTTAATTTGTTTTATTTATTTAATTTGACTAACAATTTGACAGGTGGCAGCATCAGTCAAAATACCTCTTCAGTAAATAAACTTTGGTAAAATAAGAATAAATCTCTTTAATTTAATTATCCCACCATCTTAACCCATCTTATAATGATTCGCTTAACTTAACTTTTAATTTTAAAAATTGCAAACAGGTGGCAACTCAACGGGACAGCTTTTTTAATTTAAATTCGATTATTACACCGAATAATCAAAAAAAGATTCAAATAACTCTTAGCCACACTATTATAATGCTCCATACACTACGAGCGTAACGAAATTTCGTTTCGTTACACAATTTCGTTGCAGTCCATAATCTACTGTAAAGAATGAAGTTTATTAAAATATTATTCGCAGTTTTTAGTAATTATTGAGATTTTGTTTTAACATAGCTATTTGAAATATTGTAAAAAAAATTTCGAAACCTCAACAGGTAGTGGGTGGATGGAACATCCGAGCAAAATTCCCAGACATAAAACGTCAGCTCAACGCTCCGTTTATCCTTGAGCATAAAGTTACTTGTACAGCTAATTGAATTGTTGCTTACACTAAAGTGAAGGCGACACCCACACACATCAAATAGCATATGCACTAACACACATGCGTGGAAGTGTTTGTGCTTGGGTTTTATCTTCGAGCGTTTTGCTATTTTTAACAGCTCAAGCATTACTGCTGAGACGCTACCACTATGCCAGGTTAGTTGAAAGCGTATTAGATTTCAGCACGAAAAAATATGAGTGTGTTTAATGGGTAGCTATGCTAGTATTGGGCAAGTGTGTGCCGTTAAGGTGGGAAGCAGAAAAATTGTATGTAAAAGGAATTTAAGCTGTGGTAGTCAAACAACAGTGGTGTGTAAAATAAAACAAATAATGCGGGTGTTTGTTTTTAGTTGCTTGTGGTCCCTAAAAGGGTACGAAAACCGCAGCGGTCTGAATAAAATATATACATAGGTAGATATATATCGATGTAATATGAAATTATCTCCAGGTAATTTTTGGCACTAACTGAGACAATGGTGAATGTTAGTGTGTAACGTAATGCCTCTTTATTTTATTAATTTTTGCTTTTGCTTTTGTCTTCAGAAATTTGAATGGCTTAGGCTGAAAAAAATTTCAAAAGTTTTGTAATAATACTGAGTCAGTCCTGTTGTTGGCGCTTTATGCTCAGTAGGGTTCATAAAATGCCTATATGATGAAACCCACTTAAATCCCTTGATGTGAAGTTTTCTTTTACAAAAAAATTATAACGTATACCAGAAACTCTGCTTATTCTTTCTTTTCATGTTTACCGAATAAAGTTAATTCCTATTTCTATCTCTTTCTCTATATCTCCTTCTCTTGCTTAATATCTCTCTCCCCCTTTTCGTTCTTTTCTCTCTCTCTCTCTATCTTTCTATTAATCTCTCTCTTTCTCTTTCTCTTTCTGCAACTCTCTTTCTATTTCTGTTTCTCTCTTTCTACTTCTATATTTCTCCTAATTGTTGGAACCAAGACGGGAAATATTTAATAATACTCACTGTCTGTATAAAAGATCTACTATCCTTGAGAAATATACTTGACTGTTGAATTCTACAAAATGAGAAAATTCTTTTCTTCCTCTATCTTGCCGTATGCGTTAAACAACCGTTTCCATAAATTTCGTATTTTTTAACATGGAAGCTAGTGGAGGTCTCCACGCGCTCCTGACATTGGTTTCCCTCTTTGTACGCACCCTGATAAATTTATTGAGAATTTATCGCGTATGCAACATCACACCATTTCACCTGCGATGCAGTAAAATCGCTGCAAGGGGCTCCATATCGTACATCATATTTATTAACTAATTCATTCATTTAGTTACTGTATCGTACGCTCGCTTAAACATTATTGTTGCTGCACACAAAAATCAGTTTTTGAAATATTGCGCTTCATAAGAGGGAAAGTGAGAGCGGCAAAACTGAAGGAGAAAAATGTTCGAGTAAAATGCGGTGTTGTGGTGGCATACAACAACATCTTGAACATACATTATATTTGCATTCACCCCTCAAGTCAATTTCTACAGCAAGTGGCAACAACAACAGTTTTAGAATAAAACAAGCACTCCCCCGAACATATAAACGCCTTAAAAAATTTAAATATTTATGTATTTAAATGCCGTGTGTTCTTAAAGCTGCTTGCATGCGTAAGCATTTTAAATAACAGTTATTTTTATACATTATTTCGTGCAATTCTTGTATTGTTCTTGCATGCTCTACCTCAATTTCATTGCTCACATTTGTATGTATGTAATTCTCTCCCTGCAACAATTAAACCAAACATTTGCTGGGAAAATGTCTTCGCTTGCATCCTTCGTTGCTGCAATAAATGCATGTAAGTTACTGCATGGATATGCTTGCAAGTTTTCCAGCAAAAGCGACCCTGACCGCTCACTGCTGATATTTCACTTCACTTTCAGGGATATCGCTTTAGATCCTCTGTGGATTCTATGTAAAAGAGCGAGTAGAATTATTTCGCTACAAAAATAAACTATGCTTGTGAATACGCGGAAATATAAGTAACTCGTATTTTATCGTAAAGTCGTACGTATATATTTTTCGTAAAGTTTTAATGTGTCACGTGTTTTTCTGCGAAATTACGTTGAGGCATAAGAAAATGTTGCAAACTATTTTCAAAAATTAAAAAAAAAATTTTTAATATGCTTCCATAATATAATAATTAGACCATTAAAATTGTTATTTTTTATCAGAAGTACGTGATCCCGAATTTTCGGTATTCACTTTTCGGGATCCCGGATTTTTTTCAACTTCCCTTTTATTGCAGTTGGGACCAAAACCAAACTTTCAACGTTCGTGTAATATTTATATATTGCATAATAATATTTGTAATATATGGCATGTTGTTACAGGTGCGATCAAAACCCAATTTTTCCTGCCAAATTGTATAACCATAACGATGAGTGCCAGAACGAGAGAGTATATTTTAGCGATCACATCAGCTCTCACGAATATTTAGCACATCACACCTAAGTGAACAAATCAGTTTTAGATATACATTATGAGATCTCTATATGGTACACAGTTCATCTAATATTCGCAGTACTGAAATTTACATGTCACTTCGATTGGAGACGACAATTCCTCCACTTGTATCAAACATACTCTCGATTTCATTGAATATCCAACCTAGTTATCAGACGTTTTTTTTTCTTCAAAATTTTTAGTAAAGCTACCATAAATGCGGATAAATGAAGATCTAGGTTCAAGCGTCTGACAGAGACTGGTCGTCCGCTTATATTCCGTAAACGTGTTCCGTAAAGTTCCAGTCGTGAAGCCGCTGAAACTAGAAAGCAAATTTTTTTATTAAGCAAAGTCTCTTCTGCTATATGCGTCATATTCCTTGCTTCCGACAAATTGACATTCTTACTATCATTAGTGTTTGGAGAAAAGTTCGTTAATGACAGATATACGCTCTATGTATCTTCTTTTTTTTGTTAATCAGAAACTAGGTTCGAACTTAGGTCCTCCGTAGCATTATCATGCACCCCTAAAATTTAGTAGTACCTTTAGGTCTGCAGAAATACCTAGTCGAACTCGGTAGATGCTTATATCGACGAACAGTTGGTTCATGAATACTCTTCTCTTTCACTCAATTTCAGAACACTAAGTAAAAATTTAATGACCAAATTGCCGTAAGCACATACTACAATTTCTCCTACAGTTATACATATTTATACCGCTTTCTTTCACCTTGACAATTTTCACCAAATCTCAGTTCCTTACACCGCCGCTTTTCGGTAAGCGGTTTTTGTGCTCAGCATAACATTGGCGAAGGCAACGACCATGAGCTGCGACCAGAGCAGTTGGCAATAGTCAGCTGACCTTGCATTGTGACGTAACAATGTCATTGTTGCCAGCAGCCATGCCAATACTTAATTCAGCGAGGCAACGACAGGGGCGAAGCACAGCGCGCAGAGAATAGCCTTGACTCTCACGCTCACTTGCCTGACGCAGCAGACGAACTTACAGGGTTACCATTCGTATGGCAGTTTGTAAGCTAAAGATTCGTTGTATGTGTAAGCGTATATATATATATATATGTATGCATGTGTATAAGTGTGTGTACACGGTCATAAATCAAAGTCAATCAGACTGCATTTGCAAAATATTTTCAAGACCACTGACTTAATTTTTTGCTGTAACTAATTTATTGCTAATTTATATATTGCTGTTTACACAAAAGCCATTTTTTGCATATATACGTATATGTACAGGCTTATATAGACCTACAAATGTTTGTTTGACTGTAAGCGCATTTGCAGCAAACCTGGCCAAATATTCGTTGCCTTTTTTCGGAGGAATTTCCTCGAACTAAATAAATACCAATGTATATATATATGCAAGGGTCTGTTTGCCCAAATATGTTTCGAGTTGCACCTGACTGCCTGCGATGATTTTAATGCGGATTTGCGAGCATTTTCGAAGTGAACTTGAGGCTCACTTTAGGCTCGCAAAGTTTATATCACAAAACTTTCTATTTACATAACTCCTTCCTGACAGCTTCGAATTTCCATTCACTTATGGTTAATGTTACTACTTCCCCGCATATGTCTTTCTTTCTGCTTTATTTGCTGCGATTACTGAGACACACACACACACACACACACAATTTGAAGAAAATTCATTCAATCCTTGACATTACCACGTTGCTTCCGACGAACTGCTTATCGCTCGCCAATTTTCACTCATTTTTCACAAATGACATTGCTGACATTTTAGGTAGGATTCACAAAATTTTCAAGGTTTGCTGCTTTCTTTCCTTGTATTTTAGGTCGCATTAGTTAATAGTTGACAATCTACATTCACTTATTTTGGTCTCTTTTTATGTATTTATGTCATTGTTTTTACTTTAAGTAGGAACATCATAAAAATTAAATATCTTTTTCTTCAGCTTCGGCTGAACTGAAACTAGGATTTTCGGAATCGTCATATTTTTGTAATTTTGTTGGTGTTTTTTAAGCAACAAATTAGTTTCATTGATCCCTCGAACTCAGTTTTTTCCATTTTTTAGGTTGTTGGTTTTATCTTTTTTCGTTTCAAATTCGCATTGAACTCAATAAATACTGAATAAGAACCTGTTGTTATTAATTTAAGCACACACTTTTTTTGACCATAGAGCTATATAGAACTAAATTTTTATCGCCACACTTCCATAGTTTTTTGTAAAATAGTTCTCTTTCGATCTTTATCTCCAAAAGATGATATTCTAGTCGGATATAATATTAAATCAAAATATATGTTCTATTACGATATCATTCGAAATGTCATACTTGTTTTTTGGAGAACCTACTAACCTACCTACCTAACATAACCTACGAAATGGCTTGGATAAGAGTGAAGCGTTCAATGAGAGTCGTAAGAATGAAACGAAAGTTGTGATCTCAGCGCAAGGACACATAACGCATGGCGCATGACACATACAATTCAGTGAAATTTTCGCTACTATTATATTTTGGGGCCCAACAACGGAAAATTTTAAGAACCTCCGACTCCCATCCGAAAAAGAAGTCGGAAATCCGAAGAAGAAGAATTTTTAGAACGTCCGACTGCCAACTCCGAAAATTCCATAAGAAGCATAGAAACAGTGTCAAATCAATACTGTTCGACGGATGGGGTATAAATTCTATGCTTTGGTCGGTCAAACATACTTTTATATTTGAGATCTCTTATTGGCTTGGTTAATTGTCATTCTTTCCTCTCTATTTGTTGTTTTTTGAATACAGCCGGACACTTGGGTTAAACAGATAGATGCTGAATTGGTATTTATGGTAAAAATGACGGTACCTGATAACACTAGAAATGTTTCCACGATCGGAACAAATCCGGTTTTATTTTCGGCCAAGGACAGTCAACTCGGTCAACTCAGTCAACTAAAAGTGCCCAAGACTGAGTTTATAAATTAAAAGGCTGTATCTATCTTGTATATGTCTTGTACTCGAGAAGTTATTGTACTCATATCAGACGGATGTCAGTTACCAGAAAGTCTATACCTCTCGCTGAATTCTGAGTTATCAATGAAAACCTAGGGTTTTTGATTGCAGTAATTTTCTTCATCTCTCTTGGCATATAAAGCAAGTATTTGAAAAAAATAATAATAACATCAATCGGGAATTGACCTAAATACGAGTAATTCTGTGTCGAGTTATTTTACAACAATTGCACGAGCAAAAGCTTTTATTAAATATCTATCCTTAATGAACAAAATATTGATCGGTCAACGTGTTCACTTCAAAACGCAAAGCATTTCTGAAAAATTCTTACCAGCTTCAGCATGCCAGAAAATATTTAAATTTGCCACTTATGTTGCAGACAAATTTTCATTGATGCCAGCGCAGATACCGCCTGTACATGTGCATGTACCATATATGAACGCGCAGTCAGCCATAAATAACTCTGTGGCGCATATTGTTCGCTTCCCTCACTCCGGCTGGCTGCGCGCTCGCATATCTGCCAAATATTTATGCAGCTACTTTGATTGCCATTTCCTTCCGTAGACTGTCTCTGCGCGCGTTAACATTCTTTCGACCTCATCTGCACTCATATATAACGTTTATCAGACCATCTAACGGTGTTTGGCAGCACGGCTGGCTTGCAATCAATGCCATCGAGGATATGCAGATAGAAATACATATACATATTAGTATAGTAGTAGGTGGGGCATATATGAGTGTGTTTATATTAAATTTAGATTTAACAAATTTAGACAAAACAATTTCGGAAAATGCGCGGTATTTTTCCAGGTATTTTGAAGCACAGGACTTATGTTTCATGGACAGCTCTTGAAAAAGACAAGCTCGATGGAGATCACTAGAAACATATTTGCACAGTTGTAGACGAGTAGCTTGTTGTTGAGGTGACTAATTTCTATTTACTTGTCGGAAGAAATGTCAATCATCAATTTGACTTGTCATTAGGCACATGCAATTTGATGTTTCTTCTCATTTGTCCTTCGTCATTATTTATTTGTCTCTTGACAGTAGACACTTCTGATTTGTTATTTGACAATTCTCATTTGTCATTTCTTTCTTATCATGACACATCTTTGACGTCTATGATAAAACAATTGTCAGTAGAGGAAGGTGACATCTGTCATTAGCCATATTTTTACTTGTCATTCGTCACTTGTGAACTTTCATTAGTTATCAACTTTAAACGTTGACTTGTAGGAAAACTGTTTAAACTGTTAAAATGCACACGAGTCAAGAAAGTGAAGCGCATAATCAAAAAACCTCTAAAATTTTCAACATTAGCCGGCGTCATAGCAAATACAACAATAAAATTTGTGTACAAAAATAAACATTTAAAAAAGTAAGCGCAAAATTGTGTGCGCTGTCAAACATTTGCCAGCATGCCGGCGTATTCCGGCTCTCAGTCGTCTGCATCCGTTTCACTACCTACTAGCACACACACATATATACACAAAAGCTCTCATCAATATGCACACACTTGCACTTAAATTATATTGACGCCTTTGGCTCCACTTGAAGTATGAAAGAACTTCTTCTCCTTACTACGCCCTCTCATGCTCCCGCTCGCTGAGATGTATATATATGTAAACACTCAGACAGCTGGTGCTCACCTTTCCGCTTTGACATGACTTCCGTTTTCCGTCATTTCCTGACTTCCGACAGACGCTTGATGCTCGAACGATAGACGCTCAAGCATGCTATGTGTGCGAGTATGCATTTAACGCTGATAAAGCGTGAGCGTTAGGAGTGTAAAGAGCGAGGGGGTGTAGAGTGTGACATGCAAAAGGAAAAAGTTAAAAACTTTTAGTAGAATATCAGCAGCTTTTCTCGAAAAGCAAGCAGATATACATATATATCTCTACATATTTACATAGAACGTGAGCATTTTATATGAAATTATTACAGTTATAAATATACGCAAATACATGTGAGATATATGTGTGCATTGAACTAAGCTATAATGTGTAATGTAATATGTAGCAAAGGATACTGGCTAAATAGGATACATTTACTCTGGCAGCATTTGTTTGTGTGCGTGTTGATTGAAGAATTGCATTTGACTCATATCGAACTTATCGCATTCACTGCGTGTTTCTGATGGATATCACATACAATTATGCTTGCGCTTTGACAATTTTCTATGTAAAATTTACACATGTTACTAAAATGTACCAGTAAACCACTTGAATTTGGAATTTTTTCACTTAAAATAGTACCAAGTGCAGGTAGTCTATTTTCGTCTCTCATTTGCCGTGATTTACCAATGCGTTCGCTAAAAGCAGAGGACCTTCGAAATAGATTTAATTATAATTAAACTTTTCGATAATTTTATGGAAGATTTGAAAAATTTATATATCATCGCCTAAATGTAGACAACATTCATTTTTTAATAATTTTCCCAAAGTTCCTCAATAATCATACAGCATTCTCGTAAATGTAGGCAACTTTTTGTTTTGGGTATAAAAAGTGTTAAAAAATTAAAAAAATATTTATTACATAAAATGAGGCGCACGGCCAAATGTTGATGAATCGCAAAAAGCTATTGAATTCCAACTATATTTGCTGTACTTTCCACATTGCAATGCGCCCAACTGTAGGCTACATCTTGTTATCGAAGCGAAAATCTGAAAAAATTGTGGTCTGTAATTACTTCAATTAATATGTGGATTCTATGAATAAGTACTTAATATCACGTTTTGGACTTCACTTAATCTCGTGATATCTTTAATAAGAAAGTGGCTTTATGAATAAATATGAACACAAAATCTAATTCTTATCCATTATCTAATTCTTTTGATGTTTTATTTCATTTCCAAATTTATTTATTTGTAAAAAATATTAACTCAATTATTACTTCGTATATATGCGCGCATCGTACTTAACTAAATGTCTACTTGGTTACCTCAAGCATCCATGTTCTACCATATTTTCATCGGAAGCCTTTAAGCATTATCGACATCGCTTATACTTATTTCAACTACACACGCATACGACATCATTTGTACAATAAATATAAGTTGCCATAGCACCTGTTATATCTAAGCTTTTGCTTTTACAACTTCCGATCCGCTGACTGATGATTATTTTTGAGAATTGTAGCGAAAACGGAATATTTTTCACAAATTTCAATTCAAATCTGCTTCCGATGATACCTCAGAAGATTTCGAGCATAAGCAATCACAGTCAAGCTCGTACTAAAATCCATTGTATATATACATATGTAAGTGCATTTGTATAGTTCTATTTGTATATAAGTATGTATATAATTATAGTTGAGCTTTCACAGAACACTTACATCGCATGTATATACAATGCATAGACATATGTTTACATAATGAAATACAAGTATCCATTAGACCTTAGAACTAAATTCCTGTAATAGGAGATTAATCGCATATCTATGGCAGCGCAGTAAATATAAATAAATAACAGATTCAATTGAATGTTAGAAGGATTAGAAAAAAAAAAGAAATGAATTTGATTTCAATTCAATTCATTTCAATTCAGAATTAATTAATTCGAAAATTAAATACAAAAACATCGTTGTTGTACTCACAAATAATTCTACAGTAGAAACATCGTTCACCACCTCTCCGATAAAGCTGTTGGGCTTCACTTTTTGAGCAGCCATCATTAATAGAGATAAGGAAATGATCTTTAATAATGAAACGCCTAGAAGCAAGCGCTGTTGAGCTCTATTAAATATCACGAACGCCCCGAAAATTCGGATCTTTGAAGCATTCTATAAAATGAGGAATAACAAGTGGGAATTATACGCGAATATACTTATTTCATGAATTGATCGATTATTTAATCTGTTAAGTAGAGGTAACAGAGGTTTCCAGTTAATATATGAACCCTAATTTTCAGCTACGGATCGCAGAGACAACATATCAATGCTGGATTATGCGAATGGTGAAACAGCAGTAGCGTTGGTGAGCCGGTTGGTTAGTAAATAATAACTGTTGCAATGTTTGAGTGGAAAAGTCGTAAGAAAGTAAAGAGTATTAGCCACATTCCTGCACTAATCATGTTTTAGAAACTCTCCGAAAAAATGTTTATAAACCAAGTCGCTCATAACTTAAACTGTATCTACTCGCAGGCAAAAATTATTTCATGTTTATTCATGAGTACATATCGTCAGCATCTATAATAGGATCTCTATGATCAGATCAGATCTTCGGCTTTCTCGAGGAGATTTGAAATTTTGATCCGACGCTTATTGAAGGATTTTGCCGAAATCGATTAGTACATGAGTTCAATAAGCTTTCACGAAAAATATTTTCTTCTCGGGAAATTTGGTCGTAGAACGAATGATACAAAATGGTACTGACAAAAATGACCAGACTTTATTTTTTTAATTTTTCAGCAAAATAACATTAAATTTGATGGTGTAGCAGGGACATTTTTCTGGTAACTGTAACATACACATTCTCATATGTATGCGTAAACTCTTATATATATATTGTATATATTGTTTTTTATTGTAATATTAAAATTTAAATTTTTGAAGCGATTATGACGTACAAAAGTGTAACGCACTCTCAAAAAAAAGAAAAGCTGTATAAAAATATATTTATAGACAAACTTTATGTAAATTATTCGGAATCCACTGTGATTTCGTTGAAATTTTGCCAATTAACAGGACACGCTTGTGTGGGTAGATGCTTTCATTTACAGCCCACGCACGTTTATTATTATTATCCGAGGCATATTTTTTATTATTTTATCTAGGTGCAATGATATGGTAATATTTTTGTATTCACATGCAGCTATTTTTATCAAAAATGTTTGGTGTTAAAAATATATCCTTTGTGGAGTAATGAACTTAAAGGCTCGATTGCGCATGTAGTATTGCTTTCATTGAACTTCGTTTTAAATTTAATTTAGCTACAAATGCTCAATTTAATATCAAATATGCAGTTATCTTTATATAGGTATTTAAATATTCAATATTTTATGAATACTGGAAATTGTTAAATTTTCTGATATTTTTTCAAGTTTAAAGGGCAACCAACGACTGACAAGCTTTCGTCTCGCACTGATATTCAGCTATACCATTATTCCCCAACGTGTTGCCAATCTCCTTTGAGATTCTTAAATTTGTTGGTTTTTATTCCCCTCATCGCTACTCGAAAGTTTTCGGCATGTAATCTCCACAAATGGTGCATCATAAAATGACAAGCTGCTCTGGTGCTCGTCTCTTTTGATGGATCATTAAAATTTTAACAAAGTAATTGCTCTAATGTATTGACTTAGAAGATGAACAAAAAACAGCAACAACAACACAATACGCGTAAATTAAAGTGTCTGCCGCTAACGTTAACAGCTGTGATACAGACAAACCTTAAATCTGAAGAATAACACGCAAATACTTACATAAGAAAAATGGAAAAAAATGTAAAAGGAGAAAAAATATGTGTGTGTGTGGGTGGTTGAAAAATGATTTAGAATCAGTGTGAATTCGAAACCTATAGAAAACTGCTTTGTCATTGGCACAATAAGTCGAATACCGTGGAGTATGGAAGTTGCCGAATAAGTACGGGAGCAGTTCGAAATGTCAATGATTTTGTGAATTTTTTTAAGTTTAAAACTTATTTTAAAAATTTTAAAGAGATTGAATCCTGCAATTTTTCTTCTAGCTGAAACAATCTCTAAATCATCAATTGGAGTTGTGGATCAGTTTGCACTTCATAGATTTCCAGAAGCATAGGGTGCAAGTTCCATCTTCACATCAAGTTGCATAAATTATAGTTTAGGCCAAGAATGACTTGGTAGAAATTTTTTTTAAAGTACTATGTATTTTAAGAAAATTATAGTTTTCGAGTGTCGGAACTCATAACATTTTATCCTCGAGGGTTTATGCATATTGATTCAAGATTAGAATATATCAAAACACAAAAAAAATTCTAAATTTTAGCTGCTTATCAAAACGCCTTTGTACAGAGCATATGAGCGAAATAATTGACTCAAGAGAAATATTGTGAAAAATAGCTGTCAAATAAAGTAAAAAGCAATTGAGTCAGTAAACCTGTATTAGGCTGAGAACAGGCTGAGTGAATATTCGGCGTAGTGAATATTGTGAGAAGAAGTAATGGCAAAAAATTTCTTAATAAACCTGTAGATAGTTTATTTTATTATTGCACAAATTTATAAAGTGCAAAAAATTGTTTATGAAATTTTAAATCAATCAAAAGTAATAATATATTGCATGATTTTTATTTATTTATTTTTTCACTTTTACCTACTCTGTTGGCTAAGTGAGCAGTTTCTTTGCATGATTTCTGAGTCACATTAAAAATAAATTTGAACTTTAAGCCGGCTTAAAGTTCGCCGTCAATCACTTGGTCGACAGGCAAAAAGCAACTCTGTCATTCATATGTAAGCCCATGAACTAAATATATTGATTTGTTTTTTTTTTTTTTTTTTTAAAATATTGAAATAATTTTCATTCTTAGTGCAAAAATTGAAAAAAAAATATGGGAATATTAATACCAAATCAAATTTAAAAAATTAAATTGCATGGTGAAAAAAAATTTTATCTGCAAAAACTGCAATTACTGCACTAATGGTTATATTCGATCTATTGCATTATTTATTTGGTGTGCAAAAAGTTATCGATAATCATGCGCCAAATAAATAAATAAAACATCACCGTTTAACGGAAAATATCATATGAAGGTTTTGTGTGAAATGCGTGTAGTCAGTGAATAATGACATAAGAATAAAAACAAATAATAATATTTGTGGAAAATATGAAAAAATGTGACAAAACATTTACACAGATATTTAACACTTTGATAGTTTGACAAGCGAAATCTGTGTTAAATAGTATTTTTTAAAGTTTTATTGAATTCATTTCATGGTGATATACTCACTTGGTTGCTCAATATTATATATTTGTATGTGCAGCTAACAGGTTTGTACAAATTAAAACTAATATATTATAATTCCATGCATATGAGAGTAATTTGCTTAGCACATTTTCCAAAAAAAAAAGTGAGCCAATCATAAAAAACCATTTGATTCAAAAAAATAAAAAAAGTGAACATACAGGGTGCAACATATAATAGAAAATAGCTACTTTTTACGTTGGAGATATTTTCCTATTAAATACCATCTTTAAAAAAATTATTATTTTGACTATTTTGTATACAAGACGGTTGATGCTTTCAACCTTAGTAAAATTAGTTTTTTTTCTCATTTTTACAGTACTTTCTCGAGCATCCGGGATGATGTATCCATAATTTCGACACAAATGTGTCTTTTGAACTCGTCAGTGGTCCGAAGATTGCTGGATGCCGCCATATTTTCGATAGAAAGGAGAAAACTAAAACCTTGGTGACTCAAAAGGAAGAAAATAAACGTTTAGACCTAACAAGAATTTCTTGTAGCGTATAGGTCTATTTTTTATGCGTCTTTAAAGTTGGAGTCTCTTTATATGAGAATATTCTTTCAAATAATGGCAATATTCTTTCTTGAATACTATGGAATGTTACTCCTTTTTGGGTTCCCTTTTGTTGTTTTTTGAAAGCTAATTGTAGATGCCGCTGTGATGCGACTGCTTCTAATTTTATGGAATTTCATCGAAACTCTTGAGATTTATGATAGCACGAGTTTTTTGACCAAAGACATATTTTCAAACGAGGATTTCACAAAGCAAGCGGCGTATCGAACATGCCGCTGTTTTACTATTTGTGTTATTGTGCGAAGGATCTGAATTTTTTGAACTATACAATTCTTATCAATTAAGAAAATTAATTCTGAAAGGAACAACATTGGGATTATTTTTCACGGCCGACAATTTCAGCCATGGAAGATTTCTTAAATAATGAAAAACTAACCGTTTAAAAAAAAAGATAAAGCTTGAATGGAATGTAAAACGCTTTAAATTTATCAACTTAAAGCACCCCTTAGATTCTTTTTCTCTTCTTCTTCTCTTGTCTGTACTCAATATCGAAAGATATAAGCTCCAGGCAGTCGTTAAAAACGACAGTCTTTTCAGAACATACACACAAACTTATAACTTGCCAGCTGTTCTGGTTACTCAGCACTTTATTATGCCTATAAGATGTCATCTTTTTACCGACTTTCAGTTTCTCCTTTGTTTTCACCAACGTAACCACTACTTAGCACGTACTCTCCATATAGACTCCACAACTCCTCGTGAGGTCGACTTGACCCCAAATACATTTTCAGCAAAGAAACAGGCTGTGAAAAAAAAAATAGCTTACAGCTGGCCAAACAGCTGAGCGGCAGTAAATGGAACGGGCTAAGGCACTACAAGGCAAACACTCAGAAGAATCGAAAGTGCATGGAAGAAAGTCGAGTAAACAAACCAGAGCACACATCTACTTGAGTAGGAAAACAGAGAGCCGCTTGGCACGCCATCCATGTTTGTTTGTTTGCTTGTTTGTTTATTTATTTTTAGTGCTAAATATTGCACACCTGCAAAAATAATCACAATAATAAGCGAAACATGGAAGCAAGGTGCATGAAAGCAAACACAAAAGCGTATAAGATGCAATAGAAAATGTGGAGAAGCGTGTAGCACTCGAAAGCAAACACAAACACAATGGCACAAGCACATACGTACGCACACACATGGGTGGCAAGTGCACGCCAACTCCGGTATACTTACAAGTTCACTTACTCACACATACATGCTTATTTTACGGTATTTTAAATATATGTGCGTATATTTATATGTATATGTATATATGTACAATAACTTTGCTTACTGCATATTTATAAAAAATAATAATACATTTTGTATTTATTATCGACAAATTAATTTTATCTTTTGATTCTACACTTTTTCACGCTTGCTCTCGGGCTTCTTCAACTCGTTAGCTCTCACACCATTTGCTCTTGTGTGCTCTCCACTTTGTTTGTTTGTTTGTTTTATAGCTTTTGTGCGTTATTGTATGATTGTTTACTACAAATATTGCAGTTGTTCCACAAAATATTGAATATAAAGAGATAGCGTTATGCAGGAGGGAGATTCAATGTATTTACGATACTTTCTTAACGGAAATATGTTATCAGAAATGGTATAAACATTATTATTGTACACAGTGTTGAACATAAAATACGCTTTATACAAAAAAACAGTAAAATTTTCGGATTTTGAAAATTGGCGAATCGAACAAACAACTCGCATAAATACAATAAAGTGGTGTTATTAAAAATAGATAGAATAATACAGTGCAACACCACTTTAGTTAAGTATTTCCGTACGCTCTTGAAATGAATTCATATAAATGACTTCGTGCCAAATGTATATTTTTTTTACAAGAGAGCAGAACTCACACATAACGAGCAAAGAGTGGTGAATAGAAGACAGCTGCATTATAGGGCTTCTCAATTTATAATGCTAAATTACAAATTTTATTTATCTTATAATCGATCTTTACGATAAATTATCAAACTCGTAACTTATCGATAAATTTTAATCCATCATTTGTTGCCTTTGGACGCTTTTACAAAATATGCTTTAAATTATGGTGAACTACAGATAATTGTTAAATAAAATTGGAGAACAAAAAAATTTCAAATACCTTTTGCCAAGTCTCCGCTGAAAATGAACATTTTCTGTACCAACTTTTCTGTTGCCTATCTTTAGGCGCATGTTTAAGGAATGTGAGGCAGAGACATATTTTTCTGGCTTTCAATGAGAACTAGGAAATGACACAAGAACTAATCTCCTCTTTCTCACTGGTCCTAGCGAATCATACAAGGGCGCATCGCTGATTTATGAGACAGCAAAATTATATTTAATTCAATACCGAAATCTCATCTTAACAATTCAAGGCTTATACTTCAACAGTTTTAATCCATCAGTTAGAATTCAGTTATTGTTGACCTTTCTTAATAATTTTCCAGATTTATTCTTAGCTCAGATTCTTAAACCATTGTTTTTGTGGAGCCTTGGTTCTTTTGCCCAAGAACCCACACCCACAGCTACCATTTCATGGTATGATAGACGTTTTCAAGGTAGTTCGATCTGTATTATCGAGACCAGCCGCAAATCCCAAAAATGTATATGTTATTTTACCAAGATGGCACCATGTCCTTTGGCATTTCACTTCCAGTAAGAATAAACTCGGAATTCCTCATTTCCGCATCCATTAGTCGGAAGGCACCTTTAGTGCTATTATCTTTTCATTTCCAACTTCATTGAGGCGCACAAATGGACATGTCAATGTGCACTCAAAAACAAACGTAGCTTTCTTTTAACTCGCTCCTAATGCAGCTGTCTAGCGTGTTTCGCTTCAAGCGCCTGTACATTGATACACTCACCAACAGCAAGACGGAATGGAATGCTGCAAAACAACAACAACTGCGAAAAAATCTAAAGCGTCTAAAATAAGGGAAATGAAGAATATACACATAACATTGTTGTTGCAATATCAACTCTTGTGCACCAAGATACAACAGCAAGCAACAACAATGTCGATAGTAGCTACTAACGAGAAAAAACACGAACATGTAATACGACGGCATTGTGTTGCATTCATCCCGTCGGTAACAGAGCGCATTTCCTGTTTTGATGCAGCGATGCGTGAATTGCAATTCCCCGAAGTGTCGGCAGGCGAACATGTAAAAGCAATAATAAGACGACGTGTACTATGAAAGTACAATAGCATTTGTTGCCGGTGAGATATCTCCGTATACACCTAAGTAACTGCGATTGTGCTGACATAAATTGTATGCAGTTTTTGGTAGGCGAATGTTTAAAGATAATTGATTGAAGATGTCTTTCAGGAGTTGTTAAAAGTTTTGTTGTGAAAAAAAACAGAAATTTTGCATCACAAAATAATTAGCAGATCCGCTTAGAAGATTTTTGTTAAACTTTGTTCTGCAAATTTAGTTTATAGGAAAAGGATTCCCTTAGTAGGAAGTCCTTAGTTAAATTTGTCAAACACTTTTTTAGAGAATTTTGAAAGGAACCTATACATATTTCAAGACTATATGCAGATGCCGGTAGTTTTTGTATTCGCTCCTAAATGTAGGCTATAAATTGTCTTTTCCTATTTTATTTAAGAGTTTGGAAGTCTTACAGTTTGTTTGAGCGGCACCACATAAGTTGCATACAATTAGGCGCTAATTTTTTCTTATTTTTAATTTTTTTCATACTACTTCTTATCATTTGATTCTTGTCAAAGATCCTTCGAATCTCTCGTATTCTTCCGTTTAGCTTTTGTTAAATGATAAAATCTCCTGATGATCTTCTGGTGAATTAAATAAGAGCATTCATCAATGTTGAAAAAATTTCGAAATATTTTTTAGGTTGTTCTAGGTGTTCATCTGAATTAGGGCCGTCGTTTTACAAGTATAGCTGACATTAAAAGCGTATCGCTGAAATAGCTAAAGGCCATCCCAAAAATCGAGTTTGAGAAGTGTTTCGACGATTGGAAGATGCGCCAGCTTAATTAAGTGCATAATATCGAAAGGAGACTATTTTGAAGGCGACAACATTAATTTAGACGAATGAATAAATATTAAAAAAAAAACGAAATTTCCCGATATTTTTTGAACACACCTCGTAGAACATGGTTCCGACATGCAAAGCAACAGCTTATTTGTCTCACACAGTCGTCACAGCTAATTGTTTATTTTAGAAGCGAAATTATTGAATGTAAAAGATTAGTCCATTAATATTCGATTCGATTGTTATATTCATCGATTAATAGGTCCATCAATTAATATATTTTAATTATCATCTACATTAGTAAATCCATACTTAATTATCTCTTCCTATAATTTTATAGCGAAAAAGCATTAGGAATGCAAAAATAAAATATTTATTTGACCGTTACCTTCCACCGGTGATTTCTCCTTTTCTGTAGCATTCAACTTCTACAAACATACACATTCCTTCAGACATATTCATTTATTATTCATATGAATTGCAATGTGAAAATGGTTGAAACAAGCACAAAAGCATAAGAAGGCTAAGTAAGTACATTTACGATAAAACTCGGGATACAAGTTCAACGAGAGGAAGCGGAGAAGATTATGAAAAGCAAAAAAATATATATGTACATAGTTTTATAAGTAAGTATCTGTGTAGTTTAGCTATTGCTGTTGACCCATTTCTGTCATGTCACAGCAACCAACTTTATGTCGACAAATTGCAGTTGTATTAAAAAATTAATGAGGGAGACAGAGATAGCGATAATCTTAATAATAAAGCAGGTAAACAAAAATACAGGGTGATTGTGTCCACGCCGCTTTACGTAAACAACAGGTTATTTGAAGAATAGAAAGACAAAACAGTTCCTCGCATATCTCCCGTTTGAAATTTTCTGCAGAATAAAAGCCTCTTCAATGGCAATTCTAGACCATTTGGAATCTCAAAAAATCCAACTCAATAAACTTCGACTCAGTTGTAACTCAGTTGTAATCAAACCCCTTTCTACAGCACCTCCTGAGTTTTTATAAGGTGTTTTTCTAACTTTTCTAACTTCTATTCCGTTTTGCATATAGGGTTGATTTAAATTGCTAAAATTAGTAGTGCGAATTCTTCTAGTTTTCGTATTGTTCGCTTCTTGCAACCCTGTAGACCTATGCAAACATATGAAATGATAGCGAAGTCTCTGCAATAATGCTACGGTGGATAAAATAAACATTATTGCAGAGAAAACAGCTTTGGATTCATTTGTTATTTATGAATCTCAAGAATCTAACTTTGTCTGTTCGATAAAGGTCAATGCACCCAGTAGTAATGAGTTTTCGCGCGTTAAACAATAAGTACACCGCTAAATGATGCTAGGTAATCTAAAATATACACATTCGAAACAGGAAAACTCACCAGACAGTTAAAATTTTTTTAAGATCGAGCTTCAATGAGCTGAGCCGTTTAATAATTTATATTTTCATTGGATTTTCCACTACGGAAATGTGTTCATTAAAGAAAGTAATAACGATTTCGAAATTTACGTAAGTATGGGAATAAATTCTCAAATTTGTAATTCCGAAATTCCATACAGAATCAGATTGCTTCTGGATTACGCCATATAAAATTATATTTTAATATAAATGGTTATAAATCTCTAGTTTGTGAACACTGAACTCGATTTCTTGACTAAATTTTTAAATTTTCGGATCTGACATGTCAACATTCGGGATCCCAATTCCGTGAATTAAAATTTGGTTTCGAATAAGCTTGATACATATCATAAGGCTTGAAATGGAACAATATTATACGATAAAACAGCGTGTTGGTTGCGCATTGGCTGCAATTTATAATCTAGAAGTCTCGATATTTATTATTACAACGTTTCTCCTGATTTGCATCATGAGCTATAATTAAATTATGGAATTATTTAAATCCCGGAACTATGTATATGGCATGTATATGTATATGTTTATATGACGCTATATCATTGACATTGTCATCTGTGTAGTTTTCGGATCCCGAAAGTGTTGCTGAAATTGTAAGGTTCAATAAACTCTTAATTACTGCATATATACTTATTAAGATGAAGATTATTAACGTTGCTGTCTTAGTACTTTTCGGCATCCCGAAAATGTTGGATAAAGTAGTGAGGTCCAATGAACTGGTATGTATACTAAACTGAATATATACAGTAATATTCTACTGAGGGCGATATATTTTTATACATATAAGTGCGATATTTTCTTAAATATTCGAAATTTTTAAAATCCCGAAATATTAGTTACTGTATTTCGGGATTACAAAATTTGCGCATATCTATAATTTTACATATTTGATTTATTATATGTATTTTCGTGTATGTAGTATATCCATAAGATGCGTAATTAGATTTTTGAATCCCGAAATTTCGCCTAAACATTTTTCTTTCGCTACTGATGTATTAACTACAAACATATGTGTTTAATATATATTTCAATTCCTCTCACTAATCCTTTTACATTGAGGTATGTGTATCGTTATTTAATGTATATGTGTTTGTGTATATTTGACTGCATACTTGAACTTGCAGCAGCTGTAGCCGTGGCTGCCGTGCCGGCTTGCGGTTGCACTGGTATGTTGGGTTTTACGTGACAACGCTGTCGTGGTCACTGCTGCTGCCTATTCAGCTCGTGGCTGCGGTGCGTTGCGCCTTAAAAGCTAATCAAAAGGCTTAAAACAGCGAAAGGACGGCAAAAGAAAAGTAGTCGGAGCAAAGAGAGTGAAATAAGCGCAAAATCTTACCGCGCTGCCATGTTGAGTCCTAGAAAATGGGTTAAAAAAATGCGAATTTGTTAGGAAACGGAAAGAGTTGGCGAGAGAACAAAGTGCTGTGCTAAGATTTGTAAAAGCAGTGGCTGCAAAAAAATTTTACCGCTGACGTTGAGGTCAGGAAAAATGTGTTGCGTGTCAAATGTAATGTAAAAAGTAACTGTAAAAATGGACAAGCTGCCTATCCGCCTGCCTGCCGCCCTGAAGCGCGCCTGGCAAGTGACACAAAAAGCATCCGCCGGCAACATTAATCCTCTAGGCGTGCACTGTACACAGCGCAAGCACACATTTCTGACCCCTTTGAGTGTTCGAGTGTTTGTGTGTGTGTGCGTCTGATGTTATGCCACACCATGAGTATTTGTGCCGCAAAGTGACGCGCTAAGCAAACGGCTGCCTTTTGGCGCTTCTGCTAAGCATCAATGCTTGTTGCACGACGCTGTCTGCCCGTGTGCCATATGTGTGTGTGTGTCTGTTGGTTTTGTTGTAGTTGTGCGCACAAAAGCTTGGCATGTTATCGTGATGAAATGAAATGCTAGTAAACCTGTTGCGCTCAGCCACTAACCCAGTTGAATTAAAAGCCGACAGGCTGTAAAAGCCGCTGGGGAAACACATAACGGAGTGCACCGCGCGTAACAAGGTGAAAAGGTGGGCCAACACCAACACTAACTCAACAGGCCTCCTTTTGTGGCAATGGTCACGACGCAGGCGCCACAATACCGGCGGGCGTGTTAACTTGCCACACACTGCTCCGTTACCTTAAGGTAATCACTATCTTGCACTCTGGGAGGGGGAGGAGTGCGCACTCAACGAGTTACGCGAAAAGTAATTGAAAAATAGCAATGTGTTGCACACTAAGTTGGCTAAGTGCATAGCTAGCAATGTGTAGGTGTTCATGCCATTCGCAACTGCAACTGCAAATGTTGGTGCAAGCCATTTGTAATACGGGGGTAACTGTAGTTTAAACGAAAATAATCGCCATGTGATAAAACGTTGCATTATTTACTCACATGGATTTGTTGTCGTTGCTGTTGTTGTCATTGTTGTTGTCATTGATGTTGCTTGACTGGTTTTCCTTTTAATACTGTGCTCATGTTGCGACTTACGAGGGTTGGCTCTAAAATTAATACAACTAATTTGATGTTGGCGTTGCTTTAGCGGCAACTATTCGCAGCGCGTCTCTGTTCACTGGAAGCCTGTGTGCAACCAAGTGTAAAATGAACGCACTGCCGTGAATGAGATGTTTGTAACACTGAGCATTTGCTACGAATCTACTATGTTTGTTGTTGCTCACTGCAGAATTTGTGCTGATATAGATATTTAATCGTACTTTATACACATAATTGTTACGTGGGAGGTGGCATAATTAAATTATAAAAAATCTCTATTTACTTATATTAAATTTTTTACAACGTAAAGGGTTGTCCGTATAGTGGGTTTCAATTAATTTTCTGTAAATTATAGACAGTTCGTACTGATTGATGTGAAGGACTGTGAGTGTGGTCCACCAGCATGTCATAATTTGTTGTGTCTTAGCATCCCCAACTTTAGGAAACTCAGAAATAAGGAATAATATGGTTGATAGATCGGCCAAAAACTGTTCAACTCTACGCCCAACGTTTTATAGCATCTAAAAATCAATCATTGAAAGTGTCCAGAGCATCAGAGGTTTATATAATGAATTAATTAAATCTCAGTTAACACACTTTCTTACTTGCCTTTGTGAATGATTAGAGTATATCTACATGTGATTTGAACAGTTTTTCAAAAATCTTAATTTAAACTTTCACATTATTATAATAAACTCGAATGAGCCTATTCGTAATTGTTTTGCCGGCCAACAGTTTTGGATGTAGTTTTTACACTAATCTCTTCCACAACCCATTTCAGTCTCTTTTCGATTTTTTAATGATTATATTCTTATTAAATATTCAGTTCCATTATCTATAGAATCTCTAGAGATAGTAGAACTCTTCTAGATAGTTCTCTAGATTATCCTAATCTATTTAATGATTCTAGGTATACTCTAGTTCATAGAGATATTTTAAGTAAACATTTTTTAAGGTAATAGTGAGCAAATAGCAGGACTCACTTAATGATATAATATAATGTAATGATATATAATAATTCATACTTTCGCACTAGTATCTAAAATATACATATATTTATATAATATTCGCTGTTTTTTTTGTTAACAAAATATGATTTCCATATATATCGCTCATTTCAGTAATAATTGCTGATATTACGAGTATGACGGTACCAAATGGAGAGCAAAAATGTGTTGGTTAAAATTTTTTTATTCTTCAATAAATAATTACATTTCTCCGGCTGCCGTGCTCTCACACAAATATACTCCCATAGCATTTATAAACACAGTCATAAGCTGCCCAGAGCAAATGAAAGAAAAATTCAGTGTATGCAACGAATATGCACCGTGCTTCAATACACATGCGACTCAAAAATAACACAAAAAGTAAAGAACAAAAAAAACAAAAAAAACAATTATACAAATATGCAACTAACCAACCAAACGAACAAACAAGCAATCTGCGAACCAACTGACCACCCGACCGACAAATGCATCAATCCTTTCAACCAATCGACCGGCCAACCGAACACTCTGACCAGCATTGCCAATTAGTGAGGCAACCAATCAACCGGAAATCTCTATTCATCACAATGCCTGTGAGAAATTGCCACTGTGATGTGTGTAGCTGCTGATGACGTCTCGCATTGTTATTTTAGTGTTTGTTTTCTTTCTTCTTTATTTCACGTTGTTTGTATGTATTTTTGTATATATTGTTTATTTCTTTTACTGTTCGCCTCATTGTTTGTTGAATAAAATCTGATTTTATACTCGTCTACAACATGTAAGAGTATAATCACTTTGTTAATTTGTTAGCTGCCCTTTTCACATCAATGTCAGACCGCTTCAAGGCTCTCTATTACATAAGCTCTGGGTTCGAGACTCGCAGATAGTGATCATTAGCTCTCTACGCTCTCTTTAGAGAAGAGTGCATGTTGTTTGTACATGATGTGCAAGCTGTTTGTCTGATGAACTTATAATTTTTGTTAGAGCATTTTTTGAGCAAATGACCATTTTTTGGAACTCAATAAAGTGGATCCGCTTGTGTTCGTATGAAAATTTTTGTCGTTAAAATCACATGATTGTGACTATGACTATGGAGGTGATCCATGATCTACCAAGTGCTAGCTCAAAACGCAAATGCTGCTAATGTAATGCATTAATATCGAGTACTTCGTGTCGAAGGGCGAATTTTCTTACAGTCGAAATACCGAGTAGAGTTCGAAGATATGTTTTCCAAAGAAAAGTAACCATGGACATAGCTGAGTTATCTTGTTTGGCAATGTGAGCTCGATGTTTTTGTTCAAGAAACTCGATTTCAAGGAATTAAACGTGAGTTACCCCAGAGATCAAATTTTATGAGGTAGTACTAAGCTGTTTAAATAAAGATTTAATCTAAGCTAGCTAGCTCTAGATACTAAGCTGTTTAAAGATTATTCAATCGTCCAAAGGTTTTTTGTAATCGCGACGCTAAGGCAGTTCCTGTGCATCTATACTCGTAAATCACGGATAATTTTAGTTAAGCTTTTTAGACACCCGCGCCCAATCGAACTTAGTGCCACCTTATTGCAGCTGTTTTCTTTTATTTTGTTGCAATGCAATTGTTATGTGCGGCTTTTATCGATGCTGAATTCCAGCAAAGTAAAACAATGGAATTTGAAAAATATATGTGCTTGAAAAAATTCAAACCAGTCAATTTGAAGTTGAACTAAAGTCAACTCTTTGCAAAATTTCGCATAATGTGTGTATATGTGCCCGCGTGTGTTTTTCTCAACAGCAGTATTTATTGCCAAAAATACATTGATAGCATTTATTTTTGCAGTTGGCCAAATAAATACAAAAAATCAATTTCGATTTATTTAACGTTGCGCGAGAAAAGTTGCATAAAGGCGATATTTTGTAATAACAAAAAAATTGTTTATTGAAAACATGCTGTTTGATTGATGGAATCCGGTCGCTCTAAAGGGATTTGAAAGTACACTTTTTCTCTTATTAGAGCTTTAAGCGCCGACCTGCTGTGCATGGCAAAGTGGGCGGATTAGAAGGGAAAATCTATGGCTTAAGTAAAACAACTGAAAAAATTCAGTTGAAATTTCAGTTGAAATTAAAAAAAAAAGTTTAAATTAAACGCTTTGTTTATTAAGAAAAAAATCCCTACTTATTAGAAGTCTGTACAACTTGCACTGGTGTTGCCTACTCTCTACTCTCTCTCTACTGTTTGCTCTCTACTTTGCTATCAACTAATTAACGCAGTAAATTTAATATTCATTTGCCATTAGCTAGATAATCAAAAGCCTGTATAAATACAAACAATATGAATTTTTAAACATAAAATCACACACGTATCCGCATATTGGCATTATTTTTGTCGCTGGCCATGACTTTAACGCATTGTAATTGAATAATTAAAATAAGTAGCCAATTTATTTGTAATTTAATTTTGTGTCCAATGCAATGCCTGCAATGCGTCAATGCAATTAATATTAATTGTTACAGTTAATTGTCTTGGGATTTGCATGAAATTTCGTGGTTTTGCAATATGCTGTTGACGAAGCGTTCGAAATATATGAAAGGCGTATAATAAATTGTAAAAAAATAAATAAAATAGTTTTTAAATGGATTTAATTTTTTAAACTACTCGGTGCAGTATTATAAATTTTGTTTTTAAAAATATCTAAGAAATCGTAAAAAAATAGAAATGCAATTAAAACATATTTTTCTAATACAATTTAATGTGAAAAGCCAGAAAATATTTTTTTCTAAATGGAATTCGAGAGTGAGAGTGACAGCGAGTCAGTGATTCTGTGAATGTTCGAGCGTGAGAGATAGTGTGCTTTATTTCTAACTACAAACTCTTTTTTGTTCTATACATTCAGTTAAATGTTTCACCAGTTTTCGTCTTCTTTCGAAAACTCATTAATAGAGTAAGATTCGCTGATGGATGATTTGCTTTGTAATTAACTTGGAATTAATTTAATTTAATTTTAAGACTTATATTTCCCTCTAGTGTTTCATTCATTAAATTTTTAATTAGTTTGGCAACGAAGAACTTTAATAAACTTTTCTGGGTCGCCAACCTTTTACCAGTCTTTAACTGTTCGCAAATTGAAAAATACTTCTTTTCTTCATCGTTTATCCCCTACTAATGAGGTCGCAGCTTTCACAAACTCCACCCTGTTACTTTTTAAAGGAGTAGTAATAAATATAAAAATATAAATATAAAATATAAATAATAAATAATAAAAAAAGCAATAAATTTTAAATTTTTAATTCTAAAGTAATGAAAATACTTCTTATATTTAATTTTTTGTTTCACTTGAAAGTATTGAATTGTCATGGAGGTGGTGGTGGTGGAAATGAGAAAAAGATGCCGGTTGTCTGGAAATGGAGTGGACCAGTGGTATGTGTTCCTTAATGCTATGTTGCTGTCCAAAATTTCAAAAATATTTCTACCTTCACACTTACATCAACGCGCAAATGTTGCCAGATGGTCGAAATTTGGACGAAACTTCTGTTGAAGTGGCTTGAATGCAAACAGCTGGTAAATTTTGTTTCACCATTTGCCGCTGTTGTTGTCTTATTGCCATATTTTCTTTAAATTGTCTGCTGCCTTATTGTGCCATTTGAAATGCATTTGCTAATGGCAGAAGCAAACAAAAGCAGATTGAAGTGGTGTGCCAAGTGTTGTTCGGCGCCGATGCTGGAAAAAAGACAAAACAACAACAGCACCAACAAGTGCGGCTATAGTAAATGTAAAGTTATTGACTACAATTGGAGTGAGCGTAGTAGATACATACATACCCAGAAGAGGATTGGCGGCGCTGCAAGCATGAGTGGAGACTTCGAAATTTGCGCGTTTGTATACCCATGTCGTGCTAACGAACTGGTCTGCCAACTCAATGATTCAAAGGCCGCCGCCGCCACGACTGCCACTGAGTGGTGCACAAACTCCAACAAAAGCAGCAACCACTTCAAAGTATTGCGCTGATTGTGGATAACTCTGAAGTACCTACATACATGCACACAGACACACTGGCATATAACTGAGACCTCGAGGCTTTTGTTAGAACTGTGAGAAACAAAATGTCACCAGACACGTTATAAGTCAGCGTTGCTGCTTGTCCTTTCGTAGGGCTCGCCTTATGCACACATCCAGCTGTCTACTCATCTATCTAGCCTACTCTAATGCCTAACTCTAATGCTATTGTTGTTGTAGCTTATTGCATGCTCCTGTTAAGAGTAGACGGCAAAGTGTCGAAATCATTTTAATTGCTTTCAACAGCGTCAAACGGCAGCAGACGACGCCCGCAACAAGGACATAACTGGAACGGCGTAGGCGAGAGATAATATGAGCGGGCGGAGCTGGCGGGCGAATGTCGGGGGTGTTTCGTTGGATAAGTGATTGGATCGACGGTTGGCTAGACGGCTCGGTTGGTTGGCTGGCTGCTTTGCAATCACCAGAGGCGCCCATAATGATAACGAAATGAAGTTTCACACTTTCACATTTTCGTATGATTCTATAAATGTTTATTTGTATGTATATGTTTTCGGTCTTTGAGGAAATTCTGGAAAAAGTGAACGAAATATAAATATCCTTTGGTACTATATGTTATAGTTAAACATTATTTGAAGTTATTGTAGTCTTGTGTATAGCCTTACAGCTCTTTGCTAGAGTACGGGAATTCCTTTTGTAGGTCTAGTCTAGTCCAGATATAATTTGTAACACACATTTACTCGGATCCCTTTTTGACTTTATTACTACAGATTCTCTTTTCTTTCACACAACCTACCACAACCTAACCTGGAATAACTTTTCTCAACGTTGGTAACCTTAAGGCAAGGGTTTCGAAGACAAGATATAGTTGTTTTAGCATTAAAATTTTTACAAGAAAATCGCTGAATAACGAGGTCGTAAATATGATATGTAGTTTCGGAAGCGTAGTCTTAAGTAGAAATCGAGTCAAGGTTGAGCCTGGAAAACTATAACTGCAGGGGAATGAGTGAGGAAAAATGTCATCTTCAAACTTTTCAGTAAATTATTGTATTACGGTTGGTCTTTTACTTCAAAAAAGGCCGCAGCCTCGACGATTTCTTTCCAGCGAGTATTTTTTTGAGAGCTGAGAACCGGAAAAAGTTGCTGGAGCCTGATTTGTAGAAGACGTTCCACTTACACCTATGCACCTAGCTTGTGTTCAAACAACGGAAATTGACAAGGCGAAAGAAGCAGCAAAGCAATTCACATATACATACATCCTCAAAATAAAAGCACACTCATTTGCTTTGCCAAACGGAAACGGAAACAAAAAAGACCATAGAGCAAAGGCAGTGGCAAAGGCATTTGAATATTTGACGTTTTTGCATGTGTTGTTAAGGATCGGTTAGCGGAAATTGTGTTTTTGGCCGCAACAACAACTTTATAAAAGTAAAAGAAACAGTTAGAAAGCAGTTAGAAATAGCAGGCAAACCGAAATCGCATGTCTATTGCCCATTTGGTTGCACACAATTGACCATTTGCCTTTGGTTGAACGTTACGCGATTTTTTCCCAAAGCGATTTGTAAGCTAGTGTTATTATTGTTTTTATTTTTATTTTTTTTATTTTGTTGTGTACATTATATTTATGGCGCTTTTTGTAGTTACTAAACTGCCAAGAAAAATGCCGTTAAACTCTTGTTGGCAGTCTTGCATCTAAGGAAATTGCCTGCTAAGACTTGTGTGTACTCACAGCTGAGCAGAAGGTGGCCGATATACATACATATATGTATGACATAATATACTCTAGCATTGAAGCTTTTATATGATATGCTCGATAAGCGTGAAAATCGGTTTCTTAGATTGTTCTAAGGATTCTGAAAGACCGAAAGACCGAAGACATTTATATTTGTGAACTACACATTCATTAAGGTTGGTGATGTGGCTATCCAAATCCTGTTGGTTGGAAGGTTCACTAGTTATTGTCATAAAGAAAGCGATATTAGGTGAGTATATTTGAGTGGGCATGCAAAGTGGGAATCAATAGAATATGGGGAACTTTTTGTATGCAAAATATATTTATGTTGGGTACGTCTGGTCTAGTCTGAATAAGTATAACTTTAGTGTGCAAAGGCTGCGCTCTGCTTTCTCAAGGCAACATGGGCGCTTTATCTGCAATGGGTCAGCACATAATTCAGTGCAAGTGGGTTTAGGAAATTGTTAATTGCTTCTCTATAAAGGGCTTTCAATGTTTGTTTACATCCAGCCGTGTCTCAAGTCTCACCTGTAAGATGTCGAAAGGCTGTCTGCTTGATGTTTCTGGAAGGCGGTTTCGCTGGTAATTTTTCATACTCTCACTGTTTCAATTCAAAAATTGTTTGCTCTAAAAATGTTAGAATTTGGCTAACGAATTGATAAAATATCTTTAGCCAACAATTTCTTTAGAACAACTAATACGTTTTTTTATTTCTTTGTACTTTTTTGGAAATCTTGAACGCCTTAGGCAAATGTCTACTAGTTTTCTACCTTCTTCTTAAGAATATATATTACATAGTTCATTGAAAGAAATTTTACTAGAAAGAAGTTGACTTAATAAAGACATAGAAAAAGTTAAATTGCCTCATTGTCATAGATTTTTTTTATTCATAATACCACTATTTCAGAATATTTTTTATAAGTTTTAAACTTTAACTTAGTCCTTTTCCATTTTGGTTTACATATGAAATCAGTTTACAACATATTAAAATGCAAAACGCTCACACTTAAGTGGACAAATGTACATATATATTGGAAATTCCAGCGCTTACACAAACACAATTGAATATTTTGCATCGACTGCTTTTATTAGAAGTCAAACACAATTGCAGTTCAAAGGCAAAGAAAAATTAAACAAAAAAAAAAATACAAGAAACCAAATGCAGCAGCTCCACGCCGGCATGTATGCCAATAATGTAGGAATTTATAACAAATTGGAGTGCACAATACAAACACAAAGGACAGTTGGGCGAGAAGCAGCAGCGGGGGAACAACTCATAGAAGAAGAAGAAGAAGAAGAGCAGAACCGTACAAACACCACTCAAAGGTAAATACACAAGCTCGGCACCGGCAAGTGGCACACATACATACATTTATGCAACCTGCGATAGCAATGCCGCTGTAGGGATCCACCAATACCACCACACTTAGTCCGATCCGGACGAGCGAGCTTGCATACCATGAAATGCGGACATCAGGTTTGTTTGCATTGGAATTTGTATTTTCTGATGTTTGACTTAATACGCATAAAGGACACTTAAGTAAGCAGACGCTGCAGGCGGTCGGTTGTCGTCGCTGCAGCACGAGCACAGCGGGGCGGCAAGAGTAGGATTGTTTGAAGGGAGCTGAGCGGGTGAATAGAGGAGTCAAAAATGTAGAACAAAATTCTGTGCTACTGTTCTTTCCTGCTCTATATGCTAGTGTGTGTATATGTGTGCATGGCGTTATGTGTGCTTAGCTGGCTGCAACATAAAAATGCGAACAATTCAATTGCGAAAGTAGTTTTGGTCTGCCTGTCACACATGCAAACACAAATACACACACACACACACACACACACACATCTAGCGAAGTCTGTATATTTACTTGCCACACATGTTGTTGTACGGATTATTGCACTCATACAAGTTGGACGAATACTCTCTGCTCGCCACCACCAATGCTCACAGTGCGCTCCCAACAAGCGTATGTGTGTGTGTGTGTGTTGTGTGTGCTTTCCGCATTCATCGTCCGCTCAACCATGCCCTACCCGCCCGCTTGTCTATTTGCTTAAGCAACAAATCGGATGTATTGATGAAGTTGTAGAACCCCACAAATCCGGCTGCTGGTCCGTCCATCCGCTCTTCTCTTCTCCTGCTTTCAATACGGCTCCTCTAACTTCTACTGCGCTCTGTCGAAGTTCACATACATATTTGATGGCATTGTTGCCGGTTTTCCGCACCCCGCAAGTGGTCCGCGTAAAATGCTGTACTTGTTGCTTACAGATTAAGTTTGTTGTTGTTGCTATTGTTGTTTTTCTACAGTTATTTTGTTAGTGCTGCAATTGACGAGCAGAAATTTACCAATTCGCTGTCTGTTTATTTAGTGTGTTCGCTTCATTTCTTACCATCCCTTGCTGCGCGTGTATGTGTGTGCGTGTGTGCTGCGTGTGCTGTGTGTGCATTGCGCATTTATTGAATCACGTGATTTCTTCTTGTTTGTTTGCGTTTCTTATATTTTCAAATGTAATTTCATCGCTTGGCAAAGTAGTTTGGCGAAAGAAAAGTTAAGCGAAAGCAAGAAAAGTTGTTGTTGCAGCAAATATTGGTAATTTGTTGCGGTTTATTGGTGCTTGAGCAAGCGAAGTGCATTTGCGTATTTTGGAAACTATAGTCGCATGTGCATGTTGCGTATGTATATGATTTGTTTCAGCCAAATGCGAATTCTAGGTGTTACTCCTCATTCGTAAATGGTATTTGGAATATAGTTTCTCAACTCACTCTTGGTTACAGACTTAGACTTTTTTCTGGAGCTTAAACATATTCTAAACTGAAATTTATTTGAATGAAGCTCCATGGATCGATCTCTGTTCCGATCTATCTCAGAAAAATTTTTGTATCTAACAACTTCCCTCATCCCTCGGTTGGCAATGGCAAACCTCCGAAAAATTTTCTGCTATTAAAGGCTTCTCATATGTCCAGTAGATGTTTGGAGTCGGTACTAGACTTGTAAGCATCTCCCATTATGAGATAAAAATATTAAGTTGCTCACCACAACTGGGTGGAAGAGTTCGACCAAGCACACAGAACAGAAATGTTGAATAGATTTCTCCGAATATTTTAGTGAGAACAATTATTTCCCAAAAAACAAGGAAATTTTATAAAATACGGCACTAAACTGAAAAAATTATCAAAATATTTAATTTGACATATTATCCGACAGAGCTGCCACCACTCGAAGGAAATTACACTGAAAATATTACAAAATGTGCCAAAAGTCGTTCAATAAATGTTTTCGAAATGTATGAAGAAAGTCTTAAATTTACGTACATTATAAAATAGGGTTGCCACCTATTGATAAAGTAAAATTTAGCCCAGTATTAGTTAAAAAGTATATAAATATATAGAATATATAGATAAATATATAAAATTTAATAATAAATAATAGAATATTAAACGTTTAACAAAAATTGGCGGAAAGTATTCGAGGAGATTTTGATTTTAGGTGTTAGGCCAGTCTAAGATTTAAAAAAATCTAACATTTTTTTTTTGGCTTAAAGTACACTTTAGGATCCTAGAACCAGTATTCAACTGGTAGAGTAGTGAAAAGAAAGTGTTTCCAGTACACTTCGGTGTAAATTCGAAGCGTTTGTCTTAATGAATTTCAACACGTTAAGCTTTAAAAGCGTTTTTTTTCGAAACTGCAATGTTCAAATCAATCACATATCCACTTGAAATGTTAGCTATAGTTTTGCAGTTTTAATAAAGGCTTTGGAAAGAAGTAATATTAATTTTTCTTTACTCCCAAAAATATGCCATTTTTTAGGGCTCTAGACTGACCTAACCCTTTAAGCATATTTTGTAATGGGGTTATCTCGCTGGATTTGTGGTAAAAGTAAGGTTTTTATTTTTGTTTTGATATATAAGGAAAGAAATGAAGAAAATAACTCTAGAAAACTTGATTTATTTGTTAAAATGAAAGCATACATTTTCTAATCAAAAACTTAATTCTACTCGTTTCAGATATGTATATAATATTTCTAATACCCAAACGTAAAAATTTATTATCCAGTTTGTCGATGATTGCTTGTAATTTATGTTGCTAGTAAATTGAAAACAAAATTCATTTTCTTTGGTCTGAATAAATATGTGTAAATATATTAATTTGCCTCAATTGTAGGTCAGATTTTAATTGAAAAACTTATAATTAGTCAGCACTTGTGATGTACCCATTTTTAACATCAGCAATAGCAGTGATGGTCCACATAGCAATGAAGAAGAAACAACCAGACCTACATAGCAACTTTTAGCGAAATGAAAAAGCGGAGTGTTTAACTTGCAATGAAAATCAATGAAAAGTAAATTGAAATATAAGTGTATTATAAGTTGCACAATTCAATTTATTAATGTGAAGTGCCATAAAATAAAAGTGGAAGTAAAAATATAGTCAGCACTTCACCATCCTGCTTTTCGTGTTTTTTTTTTCAAGTTTGAAATTTTAATTAAAATAATAACTAATTTCCTTTTTTTTTTAAATTAGAACATGACAGAATTCCCTGTTTGCCTTTGGCGGTATGAAATTTGAATGCTCATCAAACATACTTATCAACATTATAACTTTTTAGCTTGTTTATACATACAAAGTCATCAAGTCGATGAGCATGCATAGAAGGCAAATAAACAACGAATTCAAATCACTTAAGCAAATAAAATCTTGCAACAAATCAATATCTGCAAATAATGTGTAAATATTAATCAACAAGCTTAGCACAATCACTCAAGTGCACTGAATGTATCTTAAAATAATTCAGAATTCAATTCACACTTGGTTTATTTCGTTTGCTATATTATTAATAAGGGTTATATACTGGCTTAACTTGCGCTTGTAATGCTCTGTTGTGATCAGCTAACGGTAAACCAAATATGAAATGCATTTCCAAGCATATATATTTATGGGTATATATGTGGTAAAATAAGTGGTCGTTTCGAATCAGCAATAAGCTGAAAGCACTACCACATAATTAAAGTAGTAGTAGTAGTGGTAGTAGAAATTCCACATAAAAGCCACAGGGCGTATACGTAACGTCAATGAAAAGGGGTGCTAATGAAATAATATGTGAGTATATACATTTGTACCGTTAAGTTTTTGGCATAAATGCTAAATAGTACTTGTAATTAGAACGAGAGCAATAAGTTCAATAACAATCTTGCAACAAATTGCAAATCAGCAACAGCATTAACTAACCACTGTGGCGTACATAGCTGTATGACAGCTGCTGAAATGCGCTGCGCTGTGCAGCAAATGCAGCGGTTAGATTGCTAGATGTCTATTCATGCATATGTATATGTATATATGTGCGTTCGTACACATATAATCCGCTCTGTATACTAATTACTCTGCATGTATATAATAATTAGTAGTAAATGTACTACCAATTCATGCCAACAGCTCAATTATGACTGACTTTATATTACATTTATACACTTTATATCTCAAGCATTTCACCCAAGCACTACTCATTGCCATTGGCCATTTGTATATGTAAGTGCCAGTCCATGCATGCGTGCCACTGCTGCAGTCATAAGCCTTACTGCACTATGTAGTATCTCTTACGTATTTGCGACTCAGCAACTGTTGTATCATTGAGCAGCGGCGGCAGCGCATGAATGGATGCGCTACTTGTTGGCAACAATTATTATTGATGGATGTGCGTCCGCAGCGATACATCATCGATACATGTAGTTAATGTATGCTATATATATATATATATATGTGCGCTTGTGTTGGTATGCGCCAAGTGCACATAAAATACACAGCTGTATGTGTTAAATACGTGCAACAGTGAATGGACATCTGCAACACATAACCAACACATCATCATCAACACTGAGCTGTCTATACATACAAACACATACGCATGTATGTCTGATGAGTGTAGGTATGGGATTAAATTCGTGTGAAGCGCGAAGTAAATGCGGAGTGTAAAGGAAATTGTTTCATTAAATTACATGATTCTTTCGTAGCATTGGCACTTTCTTTGCGTTGCGCTTGTTGCCAATTTGCGGGTATCTCAAGGGTTTTCGCTGCTCGCAGTGAAAAATTAATAAATAATAAAAAATTATTTATGCTGTTTGAGCATCTTAAAATTGCGACAACTGACCGAATTCCATAAGAAGAGATGAAGAATGTGTAATGGTTGATGAATACACAAGTGTTGATAGGAAAAAGCGCTTAAGTTGAAATGAAAAATTATATAAATTTTATAATCTTGAATTTAAAAGACTTTATCATTCTTTTGTACCTATTGGTTATTAATTTGTGTTAATTAATTCTTAATTTTTAGTAGTTATTTTTTACTTTAAAAGTTTAAAAAATATTGAAGGCTGCCGGTTGTTTTGAATTGTAACATGAAAATAGAAAAAACATTCAGGAAAGAATCATTAAAATATAGTTATCTAACTAAACAAATGTATAAAAACTTATGGTATAAAAAAAGTTGCAGCAGGGTTGCCGCTTTTTTGAAAATATTGGTTTAATGAAAAAAAAGAATTATTACAATCCGGTAACAAGCTGAAGAAGCTTAAAAAAGATAACAGTGAAAAAAAATTATGGAAGGGTTGCCACGTTTTTGAAACTTTACATTCAACGAAAAACGAATCATTACAATATGTGTTTCAAACTAAATGGGTTTAAGAAAACTTCCAATAACCAAAAATTCTGAGAAGTGTTGCCACCTACTTCGAATGTTTATTCACAAAATCGTTAAAAAGGTTCTTGAAAAGAATCCATCCAACTTCGATTCTGTGGTTCAAATGAAGAGAGCGTGCGTGTCGAACGGTGCAAACGATGGCAAATCTGTTACCACCGAGACTTCGTCTTCATCCTGCGGTCCAATTGTACACCACTTTTTCTAAAAGACCCGATCATATCTCACCAAGAACGTGTTTTTTGGTTATTATGCCTTTAGATAGTAACTCTTTCTGTATGCAGGGGTGCCTTGATGGTTTCATCAAGTTTGTTGTCTTACGCCAAAGATGTGCCCCATTATTAAAGCTGAATTGATATGTGCGCAGTTCTCTGTTAGTTTGGGAAACAGAATGCGTGATGATAATTTATAAAAATCTGTCTTGTGAAATTGAACATAAATGTCAAAAGCATACACATATGTTTACTTTGACAGCTGCTTTGACAGCTATCCCACTAGGAAATTCTATACCTCTAACAGTCATCCTTAGTAGTTTCCCTTAGTAAATCTAATATATCAATTCATGGACAAACTTCTAATTCTGTATAGTGTACGAGAATTACCACTTATAGTTAAAAAATATATTCGATTTCCGTTGTTTCTATGCGCCAATTTTAATATCAATTCTGCTGCGGAAGTGTAGGCGCTGATAGAATTTTTTGATTCGAATTTCATATAGTATTTCGTTTCACAGATACACATCTATATAATATATATATTTATATGTGAAAAACATTTTGCAGTTATTTCCAACTTCCTACGCTTCATCGGTTTGCCTTTCCTTGTCATTTTTGCTCTCCGGTTGTGTAATTTGTTTAAGCCATCTCAAAATATTGCCCCTTTGTCCCACAGATAGTATTGCTCATTATGACTTTTGCCTTTAAATACACAAAACGAGCATGAAAAATAAATTAGCATAAATAAAATAAGCAAAATGGAATACGAAATGTGCAACATAATGTGGCAAGACCGCACATAATGAGCTTGACATGCTTTATAGTGCCATTGAGGGCGACCAAATGAAATGGAATAAAATTTAATATGTGCATGAGTGCGAGATACAAGTAAAAATAAATGGAATTAATGAAAAAGTTTTGTAAAACGACCGTTGAGGACCACACAGTAACATTTTTGTGGCAAAAAGATAACCACAGTTGCAAGCAATAAAAGTGAATAGTTAATGTTGGGTCAGAATCTTGTTATTAATGCACCAAAAATACCGCAACTTTTTTTTTTTCTTTTCACATAACCGCTATTTATGTTCGCCGTTGAATTTCTATCCTTTTAGTTAATTTATTCCTGACTGACTATTCACTCACAACATAATCACACATCAATATTTATTGCTTCAGAGATATATCCACTTATTTATACACACTCTGCTGTATGTATGTATGCATGTAGGTGTATGTGAATTCCCGCTGAGAGGCCAACTGCTAGTTAAGCCAAATTCGATTTGTCGAAAAGAATCCATTATAAGAGATATCAGCTTGAATTATGTGCACATGTTCACACATATCTACTTACGTGCTTGAAAAATTTATTTGATTACAGTTGCTTGCGCTCGTGTGTGTGTGTGTTTTGCATATTTGCGCTGACTTTTTCGCATAATTTCTTTTTTTTTTTTTTGCTTTTACTTAATCGAATTACATTTATTGCTCACAAATTCCCCAAACATATTAAAAGTAATTCTCTTGTGAAGTGAATTTCAGCGGCACAAACACACATACACACATACACATGCCTGATTACCGCGGATGCCGTAAATCTAATCGATTGTCACTGCGGGTGGCATAGTCGCTGTGTACAGTGGTTACAGGCTGGAGAAATTCTTTTTAATTTATATGCTAAAAAGGAAGGAATTTTAAATCTAAAAAAGTATAGCAGAATATGGGGTTTAGATGGGTGCAGCGGGGATTTTAGATATTTATGTTTGAAGCATAATTGCAGTGTCTTCCTCCTTTCTCCTTTTAGAGACTACTACAAATTGCTCTCAAGCATTACTCTTACTTTTATGAACTCTTAGCTGAGTCTGAGTCGTTACCGAGTCTCGTCAGGGTATAGGTTTGAAAGCAAAAAACTATGTAATTTATTTTACAATAACAAATTTTAATGAATTAATTTCATATTGTAATATTAATTTTTAGATTGTACAAATTCGAAATTTTCAGCTCAGGAAATGTTTTATAATGCGGTTGAGAGTTATAGTTATAAAAAAATCTCATTACGACCAAAGTTTTGGAGAGCACAGCTCACCCTGTATATAGAAATAATATATACACATGCTGTAATATCCTCATCTGACTTTTTTCCTCGATTCGCAAAGCCACACGCTGCGAATTCAATTTGAATTTCACGATCTACAGTCTTCGCTTTTTAGCGATTATTCAACTAGAATCAAAGCACACAAGTGTCTTCCTGTGTCTGTAGGTTATAAGATATGGCTGGATAGTTATTGGATGCCAATGCGAATGCTAATTTTAATAAAATATTGAGTGCATAGGAATTGCGAAGAATAATTAATGTGGGTTTGCTTGGATAATTTCCATAATTTTATTCAAATGGAACTCCATATGAATCAGTGTGACTTGACTTCCTCATAGATGCTTATTTTAATTTTATAGAAATTGGAAGGTTTCTTAATGTATTTGAGTATCGATTTCGAAAATAAATAAGTCCCAAGTATATGGTCGAATTAAGAAATCTATACTTACTGCAAAATAGAGCTCAAGCATAGCGAGCCGAGAAAAGGCGAACTGAACATGACTTTTTATTAGTACAATGCGCCTAATGGTAGGCAACGCTCTCTAATAAGTTCTTTTATTGAAGTTTCCAGAGAAAATTTTTTGTCTACTTAAAAGGCGCAATTATTCGTATGCATAATTATTAAAGAAATATTATCAATAAAATAAGAAATTAGTAGGAACATGTCTATTTAAAGTATTTGCAACTTATGTAATAATTCTATACTATATAATAAATAGTATAGTACTATAGTAATAAATTCGATGAAAGCATGTTCTGCAATACGATCTACAAAATTTTTAATTCTATGACGTTCCCACTTATTTTGCTATATTTAAAGCATATATGGAATATTTCATGGTAATTTATTAAAATTTCTTATTATTTTGTTAATTTAATTGTAAATTGTTCATTCAACGCATAGTTATGTAAAAGTTCTGCAAATACATATTTGCAGCTTTTATTTTTTGTTTTTGTTTGGAGAGAGGAATTGAAATAAGCCAGCTTTAGCATCCACTCGGTGCTATTATAAATATAATTTTTGAATTTACGGTAAAATATTTATGAAAAGAAGCTAGCAGGAAAGTTGCTCCTCTACGAGTGAGTTAATCTGCTAAAAAGCTTTTAAAAACTGACCAACCATTATAACCGCCATGAGAGCGCAAACAATATATTTAAATACTTTCCTGCCCTCAAAAAAAAAAAACATAAAAAAGCGAATATTCTGTCTATCTATCAATACCCCTATTGGCGCTTACGGTGTGCAGTTGGTATTATAATTCACTAACAGGAAAAAGGGCTCACTTAACACACTCCCAAACTCAGCAAAAAAATGTCTCTGATCAAAAGCTGTTGGTAAAGCGTAAAGGAATTTTTTTTCGGCATAACTTTTATATTATTTATTTCTGGTAAACTAACGGCGGCCTGCGTGAAAATGCGGTGTCATCGGTGACGGTGTGAATTTTATATTTATTGAGATACCCATATATATCATATTTAAATACACACATGTTTAGATTACCCTAGCGCCAGTGGCAATAGAATTCACCCTATCGAAATGCCAGTAAAAGTGAAAGTTTTATCTGAGTTTAAAGGGGTTGATTAGGAAAAAATTACTTCAAATTTGATTTCAGAAAGAAAAAGCAAACTACAATGTGAGTAGGGTGTGAAGAAATGCTATATATTTTCTTACAATTTCAAGCAACCGCAGCCAACTTTGCTTTAAGGCTAACAAAATAAGCTAATCAAATGAAACGGACCGATTTTGAATAAAATGTCTTTTGAATGAACCCTCGAAAATTGCATTTTTTGCTTTGACATTTACGCCTCGATAATCAAACAATCTAACAATCTATGTTTTGATCGATGAGATTATGAGAGTGCGACTAAATACCCTGAGGGAAATTTTGAATTATTTCAACTTTTTTTGTTTGCCTACAGAAACTGTTTCATGTTATAAGGAGTGAATAGTTCTATGCACCACTTTTTCAATAGTTAACCCCAGAATAATCGAAATAGATATGATTTTACAAGACTTTATATGAGGTCATAAAAAATATATCTTCGTAGCTTGGAGTGACTTAAATGCTACACTGAGAATTCGAAAATTTTTGAGCTTATTTCTATTATCAAATTTAGGACGCTATTTTAAAGCGCCCTTGACATCTTCTTGCTAGAGTAGTGTGATTACGCCGACGGCTATACTTATTAGCAAGGCTTGATTACTTACTTTTAGGAAATTTAGAATTGAAGTGTCTTAAAAAAACCAATAAAATAACCACTACAAAATTAATTCTAGAAGTTTACAAAATAAGCGATAAAAAGATAATACTTTCAAGAATTTTAAATCCCTCAGACTATGCTAATTTGACTGAAATTTTATGAAATCTTTTTCGCAGGCACATTTTCCTACAATTTATTTGACTTTTTCATATTTATTTAATTTCGTATTCTAACATTATCTTTGAAGTAAATGAAAAAGTTAAAGTAAATGAAAAATAACCTCCAAACTCATTGACATTGACGAGGGTACTATATCAGGGCATACCATATTATTATGTAATTCCACATGTGTCATTGTGTGCGTAACAGCTGGAGTAAGCTTTGTTCATGAGCGTTGAGTGGTAAATAAGCACATAGTTGGAAATGAGTGCATATTTTTACTTAAAATTATTCATTATGCATTATGCAGCGCATGATTTTTTTTCCAGAAATATAGCATATGCAACACATACATATGTAAAAATTATTTTTAACCAGATTTGTTTGCATTTGTTTAGAAAAATAAATGTGAGCACATACAAAAGGCAGCGAAAGTATTTCAAGGACATTTCGTGCACTTCGTGGCAGTTCGCCTGCACTTTTATTTGCCTGTGTTGTGGGTTTGTGTGTAACTCTGCTCACATTGATTTCTACGGCTGTGTCGCCTCTTTTATTCTTCCCCTTAGCTAAAATATCGCTAGCATAGCATAAAAGCGTACATATGTACAAACTCGGTCGGCTTAGCTGGCTGCGACTATGTTTTCCGGCATGAAGATGTCAATGTGTGAAGATGGCATGGTTGCCACCCTTGCAACAAACACTATCTTCATTCAACTTTATTCGCCCGTAAGTCAACCCTTTTCCACACTTGCTTTTATTTTCATACTTTTCAGCTTTTCAGCTCTTGTTCGCTCGTTCTTTATTTCCCTGGTGGTAGGGCATGCTGTAAACACACAGTCAGTCATACTCATTTGTGTTCATGAATTTATGTTAGCACCGAAAAGTTGCCTAAAAAGTTTATAATTAAAATACTTTGTTCACATTTCTTTCAAAAAATGTCGTCTTTGATTTGCTGAAGAGCCATATTTTGACATATTTTTCGTGTGTGTCTTTCGGAGAAACGCTCTTGTGCAACCCCTTTCAGCTTGCCGTTCCAATTTTTTTTGTTGTCGGCCTTTTTATTTACTGCTTTCGGAAAATAATGCGCTTCGAAATTGCTGAATTTCACTCCTGATTTTCTTAAGTGAATGTGTAAGGATGGAAGTATAATTTAAATCACTCCTGTGACACCTAAGCCTCTTTTAGAATTCTAAACTGTTCTGTCTTTAAGCAAATTAGTACGAGAACTGTGTAAGTTTAACGGTGAAACAGTCTGTTTGTCTATGGATTTTTGTGTCGAAGCTTCCTCATTTGCTGCTTTAAGTCGCACTTAAGTTAAGTTTTGGCAACGAGCTTGGCAGAGAGTGCCTTCAACTCTTATCTAAACTTAACAGAGTAACCCTTCGCTGGTTGTTAGCATACTTTGGAAATGAGACCGCAGATGAGTTATCATATATTACTCCATAGTTAAAGAACTAAAACCCTTTTTGTGGACTATGTTCATCGTTTTCGCTGAGTGCCTGAAATTAGCAAAGATTCTCTCTTAGATATTCCAAAGAAAGTATAATATATAAATCTATCTAGGTGGGAAATTATTGAGTCGTTCATCTAGTATATGACGGTTCATAACTGCTTTTGTGTCTGGGACTGGCTTGACGAATGTGTTTTACCTGTCGCAGTGCTAAAAACGTTGTCTTAACCGCTACGGCAGTGGTCTATCTTAAGTCTCCCATTCTTTGCAAATGAGAATAGAACTGCTAATTCTCATCGAACAATAATCATTTAAGTCTCTCTTTGCGACTAATTATTTTTGTTCAATTTGTCTCTTCTCTGTCCCAGTTTACTCTTTCCTCCGTTTCGCTTCACTATTTGTTTATCCTTAACATTCTCTACTTTGTGTCTCAGCCCATACTACCTGTCGCGCTCGGCTACCTATCCACCTGTCTCTTAGCTTATATATTATTATTTGTTCTTATTATTATATATTTCTTCTTTAGCTCCCTTAACGCTTATGCTCCAACCACTCATCTCTTCTTTTCTCTGAATGCATAAACCCTGCCTTTCCGGGAACGATTTTTCATAGTGCGGCATTATTCAATTTATAACCTGCTTTTCCACTTTATTTTTCAATGACATGCCATTTTGCTGCCGCAAAACACATACACATTTCATTTAATCTATAAGGGCCTACATCAGAGATACGACCAGCTGTCATATTATATTTTATGATCCTACTGTGCAAAATACTCAACGAAATGAAAACATAAATTAACACTTCAATTTTGCTTTTATGGTAAATGACACAAAAGATATCCAAAAATACCCTTTCGTAAATGCCCTGTCGAGAGACGAATAGAGAGAGCAACAATAAAAGCACGTAATTGAATTGAAAGACCGAAGGATTTTACAAAGATGTTGCAGAAAAAAGTATGCATATATGATGAGCAGAGAATAAGGCGCGGCAAAGATTTTATAAAGCGAATAAGAGCTAACACATATTAATTGTTGCTGCAGAATACATGTAAATATGTGTGTATGTAGATGGGTACACACCCTGTAGGGAAATTTCGTTAGGAATTTTCAGCATTTTTTATTTTAATTTTCTTATTTGTTTATTATATCAGTTTTTGTTGCTTTTTTAAGGAAATAAATTTAGAAATCATCTCTATAATATTGAGATATATTTCTTATATAACTGAGCTAATTTTGCTAATAAACGGCTATCTTATTTTTTGTGGAATATAAAAATAAATTTCAAATGATTAAATACACGGTGGAAAATTTAAAAAATTTTCTGAGTTCAAAAATAAAAAAAAATTTTGTTTGTTCAATTTTTTTTTTTGTTAAATTTTTTTTATATAATATTTATTAAAAACAAGATATATATATTTGGATTCCATTGCTTAAAAATTTACATATTTTTTTTGCGGAAAATATAAAAGCGCAATTACAGAAATTTTGTGATTGAACTTTTTAAGCTCAATGAATCTCACAAAGTATTTAAAAATAACATTTTTGTTAATTAACATATATGTGTACTTTTTCCTACATGGTATACCAAATAAAGTACATACAACTACAAATGTAAGTATGAATATCAGTTGTACACCCGAACGCAAATTAATTTTTGTCGCATTCGTATGGCTTTTATCGCTCATTGTTCCACCTTCCTTCCCTCGCTGTGCTCCGTGCGTACGCACTGCACACTTTCCGTTTCGAAGTTTTGCCCATTTCACGCTTGTGGCATTTTTGGGTCAAACAATGTAGTTGCGAGTGTTCGCTTGTGTATGTATGTGTGTGTGTGTGTTTCTGTTTTGTCGTCCATTTGTTATGTCCTTGATCAGTTGCTGTGATATGCAGTTAACTGCTTCATTTCATTTGCGTTCACATGCACTTACACACACACACACACATACCCAGCCATATATACACAATATGCTTTTGGCAGCTCACTTTCATATTGTACTTATACAACTTAACACTTTGTGGCTCGACCACATCAACGGGCCAGCATCATCGATATTGACCCTGTCCCATGTCCACTCAGCATAAATGATGAAATGCCATTAAATCGTTTCCGACCTTTTGTCGCCGCCGCTCCCGATCTTCGTCCGCCCCTCTGCGCATTTAGCTTTCGCATGCCGTTAGCTTTCGCTTAATACGCTGCTCGGATAAAAACTTTCGTGCTCAAATATTTTTGTATTGACAGACATGCATACGTTTATTGTTTACTGTTTGCTGTTGTTGTATTTGTTGTCTACGTATGTGGTGGTGCCTGTATGTATGTACGTATGGTTGTATGGGTTGTTAGCATTTGTTTTCGCGCTATAAGTTATGTTGTGATTTTAGTGTTATTATTGTTTTTGTTGTGGTTGTTGTTTGTGATTTGGCACTGGGGTTGACCCAATTGAGGTTATGTAGTGAAATTACTATTGAGCCAGTGTAAATGTCAAATACGTTACGGGTGGTAAGTGCTTACATGTACATGTAAGGTGTGAGTATGTGTGTGCTTCATGCCGCTCTCTGTGCCAGTTGTTCAATCGTGCCTGAAAGTGAAAGTGCGTTTACTATCTTGTCTACTTACTTATATATCCATTACAAAGCCCATCCGAGGGGTGGATATCAATATATATTCCGTGTTAAGAGAAATTTAGGAACCTATGACCAATGCTACACGTTTTTGAATGCCAAACCACGCTTTGCTATGAATATAAAAGTTTTCAGAGTCTCGAGGTTTTATAGGGTCTAGAGTAGCATAGATCGACACTACCAATTTTTAGGTACCACGGAATATTATGCTAAGCGAAATATGCCAATTTAAGCTTAAGGAGATAGATCACATACTGATAGAGTATGAGACTCGGAAATATGTTATTGGGTTAGCCACTTATACGAAGTAGCCGGAATTGTAGTGTGTTTTTGTACTAAATTTGGTTTAGGTTGGCATATGTCGAATAGTTTCGGAGTTAAGGAATTTCAACCTCAATGGACCATGTCCACACAATTCGAACTAAGCCGTTCGAAGCTCTACTTTTTATTCCTCGTAATCAAAATTTACATTGCTTTAGATTTTTATGCGATATATGTCACGTTTAGTACTGCTATTTGAGAAGTGTGTGTGATTATTAAGCAATTTCGTCGAGTTTGACTCAGATAATTCCAATAATTTTTAAGACAGGTAAACCATATCTTACAATCTGATTATTAAGCTATAAAAACTGAAGCCTCTAGTGTTACTATTGACTACAACCTAGCTTAATAAATCACTTTTTTCCTCAATACATACCTATAGATACGTAGGCACTGCGAGTATTTCCTCATTATTTTTCTACCTTAGAAACCTGTTGCTCACTTCTAGCATTTATTTGGCATTAAGGAGATAAATCTTATTCGCCTAATTTAATTGGACACCTATGGATTTCGTGGGTGCTTTGGTAGGGCAAAAGTTAATGGCTTTCTAATTAAGACTTATGGGTGGAAGGGATGGAAATTGAGCAGATTCTGCTGAGCAACTAATACGGATTTATGGGTTAAAAAGGAAAATGATTATTTAGAGCGGCAAAAGAGAAGTTATGCTGCTAACTGATACAGATGCGCATATGTTTGCACTTATTTGTATGTATGTCACAGCAGATAAACACACATACTGAATTTTGTGCAAGGATTCCTTAAGCAATTAAAGCAAGCTTAATGAATTCGAAATTCTAAAATTTCAAAAATCCAACTTAACCTCAAAATATGTACATATATCTTACATAAAACTCTCTCCTTGCTGCTCTTCACTCGCTGGTTTTCCTTTCCTGGAAGTTTTTTTTATGCAACTTTTCGTAGAAAAATACACGCTTAAATAACGGTATAAATCTAAAACACAAACAACTATGAATCTGTTTTATCCGACAACACATCCGTATATACCCACGCGCCCACACACACACACACATATACTTATGTATTTTTGCACAAAGTTGCTTTGCGCTGTTGAAACAATAAGCAACGTTTGTGGCGCCCCAACATGTCTACCGGCACGCTGTCACACACACACACCACTACCACACCTTGCTAGCAAATGCGAGCTGGGAAATGGGAGATGGAGTAATAACAATTCGCGGAAGTCGAGACGAGCTGGCAACATCAGCGACAGCGTTAACGGCGCCATAACGCTGGCGATGTTGTTGGCGGCGGCGTTGGCGCAAAAGTTTAATTTATTACCACAACAATCATGACAGACAAATAACATACGAATATATGTACATATGTCTGTATATATATATATATATATATATAGATATATATATGTATAAGTATATGTTCATTAAACAGAAAGTTGAGAATGTGTGAAACGAATATACCAGCAAATATAAATTGGAATTGGAGAAATATATACAAACATTTATGTATATACGTGTGTACGTCGTTGGTTGGCGGTTAATGGCAAGAAGCGATAAGCGCAAATTCTTACGAAATTTTCTTCGCTTATGTATGTATGCTGGATTACTGGATGAATATCTATGTACATGCCTAACATATATGGAAAGACATCTGCTTTTGTATAGGGATAAACATTTAGTTTGTATTTGTATCTCAAATTAACGGAAATTAATTCGGCGTACTGCATCGACAGAACATCATTATATAATTTCTTTATAAATAACTTAAATATTTTACTTAACTTATCTTATATATAACCATATTCTTCGCAGTTTATACGTCCTTGTTAGCTATGCTTCTTGGTATTATGTTACAAAAAGGTCATACAAGTATTAAGCATTACCCGAATAACAGAAATGTAACTTGATATTCTATTAATCAAATTTTATATTCAAATATGGTCTAAATTCGAAGCTGTGACCCCTAGTGTTATATTCACACAGCAAGGCGACTTATCTGCTGTTTCTCCAACATAATTCTTTATAGGAAAAAAAGGTTTGTTAGGAACGCTTTTGTCTTAAATATTAAATTAAATAAATATGACAGAAATAAATATTTACTTATTTTGAAAATTTTAGCTCACCTAAATGTATGCAATGTCAGTAGTGTACTATATGTTGCCTACATTTCGAGGCATTGTTATAACAACAGGACTACTAATTAATATAATTTAATTAATAATACGTTAAATTGAATATTTTACAAACAAAGCATAATTTTTAGAAATATTTGATGTAGGGTTTATTGTATTACAAAAGCACATTCAGGTGTAGATTCTGATTCCTCCATTCTTAGGCTGAACTTTCTTACTTTTGTAAATCTCCGTTATTAGAATAAACAGAAAATCCAGACGTAATAATATGAACTGGAGGCGCTTACTGAACTTACATTATATTTTTGAACCCAATACTCGCTCCAGCAACAACAAAATTGGGTATAAGGTTCTTTGGAAGTCTGAGGGAACTTGGTTTGGTGCTGCTAATGGCATTCTGCAAACTAACTCCTAAGAGCTCTACAGGGTTATCAAAGTTAGGTCTGATGTGCACTTGAACTAGAGAGTAACGATTTTTTAAATTTGGCTGTATTTTTGAAACTTCGAAACTTAACTGCCTTTTTTGAAGCTAATAAAAAAATGGAAAATATTGACTCCTGGTTGTGGCGTGATTCCACTTACAATTGAGGTACAGAAGCATGAGCTCTTCGGAAGAATAGTGAAAATGTCACAAAAGAGTTTGGCACTGAGATTGAGTGCTTAAGAGGACAAAGTGTATGTTGTAAGGTGAAAAATTGTGTATAATATCATAGAAAACTGGCCCCTCTTGCTTAGCAGTGATTCTTCAACAAATTTCATATACAATGGTGATCTATTTCTTTTCTGGACTAGGTAAGACATTATCGCGCCGCTTAATTCTCTTAATTGCCACTGATTTTCGCTGTATTTGGCAAGCAACGTGGATTGATTCATGCTGCTCTTTGTAGCACTTTCGAACGCCTGCAAACACAAATACCGCTCTCAATGCCCGTGAATCACAGTGGAAATGTGGCAAATAGCCGTCATCAGCGGCAATGTTTGCCAATTGGCACTCTCACCAAAGCGACAACAGCAGCAAAAAGCAGCAGCTACGCCAAGCGCTTACCGCTCTCACATGCCGCATTGTTGTGTGTGAGCGTGCGATCGTCCATTATTGTCCAGCTGTTTGGCATTATGCAAATTTTGTTTATGTACGCTTCGAGGCTTTAGTATGCATGTTTGTATGTGCGTATGTATGTGTATATGCATGCAGTCAGCTATTTGCTTTGGTCAGTGTTTGCTCTACATAAAGACGCGTACGTTTAGTATGCAGCGGTTGTGCAGGTGTTGCGTATTGATTTTAGTGAATTATTGTTGCCACGTGAGTAGGCATCAAGGAACCGGCCAAGGTTGCTGCTGTTGCAAATGCAATTAGTGGACATAATACTCAGTCTTATCTCGGCTAAAATGGCATTTAGCTTGATTAGAATTGCAATATGCAATGTGGCACAGCTAAAGAGAGTAATGAGTAGTAGAGTAGTGAGCTTACCATTGAATTTGAATAAAACAGTTTCGAAAATTTATTAATAATTTCCTCGCATTATCGGATACAAGCTTTTAGGTTAACCGCCAGCAGGTTACCACCATATGACAAGAGTTGCAAGTTCTACTATCGGTTTAAAGATATCAGCGAGGGCAAAGGCCGAGCAGCTCGAAGTGCTACTTTCCAAATCTGCACAGTGTTTTTCTTACCACGGCGAGGTATTCCTACAATTACCATTCACATAAGGTTGGGTTTGAGAAATACGATTCATTTATAACGAGAAGTTAAACATCGCTCTCGCAGAGAGAGAGTGAGAGTTGAATGGGGATGTTTGTCAGCTGTCGGCTGAGCTTGTCAATGTCTGGTTTCTACTGGCGAGACTCAAGCCCATGGAACTAGTCGCACATCTCGTGAATTCTCTTTTTCAACAAGCTGGCTTTCTCAAAACAAAGAAATGCAAAATTTGCAGTCATTAACTTTAACTTCAGTTCTTGGTTCCTTAAACCATATGTGTGGCATAAAAAAAGCATAAAAGCTAAGAGGCCAGATTTTTTAAAAGAAGATCTTTTTAAGAGACTATTCAATTCAAAGCAAATTAAGTAGACTTTGCTCAACCCTGAGGCCGAATACTTCAGAAGAATTATTGTAATAATATAGGGACCTACGATGCACCAATATGTGGTAATGAATTCAGCTCACTTGCAGCGGACTGTCGTAATAGCAAATCACTTAATTAATCATCTTTTTCACTAACACCCCAAGCTATATAATAATAAGTTAACTTAATTTCTATACTCATTTGCGGAAAGATGCTATCGCTACAAGACTAAACATAGACTTGTGAGTATATTCGATCCTTAAACCGAAGACTTTAGACTGGGTCCATTAAGATTCCTTCCCCTAGTTCTGAGTTAAGGGTTGGCTGTTTGATTTCACATATCTAATAAGACCTGAGTACTCCCAGCTATGTCGCATTAAGTCCTGAAGAAAGTTTGAAGCTCAAGTATTTTCCAATTATGTATCAGAAAACTGACTTCATAGGTCTTTAGAGGTTTAGTTACTTCCTTCAGTACACTTTTAGACCAAAACGCTTTTCTTTGAGGTTTATAGGGAACTAAAAGTACTTTCCGATCAAAATTATTTCTAGTGAGTTTTCATGCAATTACTGATCTGAGGTTACAGACCCACAACCAAGCATTCCTCATCGCTCCAAGAATTTTAATTTACGCTCCACTTTTGTCGACAACATTCTTTCAACGCTTCCACAAGAAATCCCATTGTTCCGCTTCAGGTTCCTTACAGTTATTTTTCAACACAACACCAGAAACCAGCACAAACAACGGAAACAGCAATAACAAGTCGCATGTATGAGTATGTAGTTGGAGATCTGCAAAGTTTTGTAATTTTCAAGACGTTTCAAGTGTCACGTCTCGACGCCAGCAAAGTTGTCAAGTACTTAACTCCTTGTAACTTTATGCATATCAGCTGTGTGGCGCTTCCTCGTTGTAGCTACTTCAAATTGCAGTGCATGTGTGTATATGTATGTATATGTGTGCACATGGCGCGTGTGTGTGTGTGTTCGCGCGCGTGCATTGTGTGTTGGCTTCTGAAAACTTACAACAAATACAGCAGTTAAAACAGTGGCAAGCCATACAACTAAGTGATGGCATGCAAAAATTACGACAACAGCAATAACAACAACAACAACAACAACAACAGTAACAACAGCGGCACAATGCAAAGCGGCATTAAGTGTGGCATTCTTGCAGCGGCAGCAACAGCATGCATGCTAAAAAGCCAACAACTTCTGCAACAAACACCAACTTCTTTTAACACATATGTCTGTCGGTACGTAGGCATGCGCGTGTTTACTCACACACACTTACATATATACATGTGTATTCATAGTTTGTGCCGTGTATTGCATACGTTGCATGTTTCGCCTGAAATACGAGCTGCAATAACGTGTTAGGCGTTGCTGTTGGCCCATTTAGCGGTCGGCTGCGTTTGCGGTGCCGCACCCTGCTGCACTGTACAGTTCAACGGCGGCTGTTCATTTTGGCCAACAGGGCGTATGCGTAATTTGAAGGGAAGTAAATTTGCACAAGTCGACACATACTTGCTGCCATTCCCATATGTATGTATGTATGTATGTACATGTGTGTGAAATGAGTGAATGTATTTGCGTGTATTTAGCCAGTGAGATATTTATAAATTCTAGACGAAATGCCAACAATACCTTGCTGTATGTCCCGGAAAAAATTTTTTATTTTGCTCTTTTAGTTGAGACACGTTTAGGTGTATATTAGGCAGCTTACTAAATTTTGAGATATTTCAAAGTAAACACTTTAAGTTGGAATACTGATGCCTAGAAGGTCTTGTAATGATCACAAATGTCTTAGTTTTGATAGTTTAAATATCAGTACATTGTGGAAAACTGTTGAAAAAACCAGCGGAAGTGGCTGCTTTAAAATATTTATGCTTTTTGTGTGATAGATATGCTTCGTAACCCACTTTGATTGCAAAATAATGGTTTATGTGAAACACAAGCTAAAATAATTGGCTACTGAATACTCCCATCTTCCATATAACCGTTTGAGTATGCTCAAAATAGGACAACAATTTCGTTTACTCTCCACATTAGATGTTTTCCGACTTTACAACAAATAACCCAAACAACAATGAAATTTTCGTGGGAAAACTTAACATCAAAAGTTATCGGAAATATCAAAATCGGTTAACATATTCTCCTTCGTGCCCTACTATGTTTGCTATAATGATTACTCACCGTTCTGAGAAATACGTCAGTATAGACTTCTCGAACAATAAATGAGATGCCTTAATGGAACTAAGTAAGCATATTACAATTGGCATATTGTATATAGTCATGTGGTGCATGACATTAGTTCATATCGTCCTCTCTCTTTCCTTAAATGAATATACAAACTTTTAACAGTTCGCTTAACTTCCGATGGTTACCGCGAGTATTGAGCGAGGAGTCTTTACGAAAAAAGCTGGCTCTATGAAGGGGAATTGATACTAAAAATTGTTCGGAATCGTTCCCTATATATTGATTTTTAAGTTAAAATTTTTTTTACAGTTTTGCAGCCATCTTGCCGAATGTCAGGTTCACACTGTTTGGTTTTACCGCATGCTTACCCTTTTTTATAAGTCACGTGATTCCAAATCCGGTATTATGTGCTTTTACTAACGTTCTAAAACTTCCTCATTCCTTTCTTATTATTACTTAAATGATTAGGCGAGGGCTTGAATCCACCAATGCTCACGTTTTCGACGTCATTAAACTACAGTGCCTTCGAGCGGAATACTTTTTTCCTTTTCAAAGTTGTCAAATAATAAACAGATTTTCAAATTAGCAAATAATGTATACTAAGTCACTTTATATTGTGTGCTTTTTTGTTTTCTAAGCATACCCAACATCTCCTGTATAAAAAAGCCACCACCATTACTACCATTTGGCAACCATAGTTGAATGTCAAATGCTGCGAAACTCTATTACATCAAATGCAAAAGCTCTCTAGAACTTCTTAGCTAACTTGAATTGTGTAATCTCAGCTGCAGACTTAAATTAACTAAATACTAAGTTCATATGTAAGTTTAAAGTAAGCTTACGTAATGCGAGAGCACCGACAGGCTGACATGTGTCACCAAAGTTGACAATTTCTCAATCACTAAAATGACAAAAGTTGAAAGAACTTTCATAGCATGTAAGTAAATACAACACCTTCGTCTGTATGTAAACACCGCCTTAATATTTGATTGATAAAGTTTCGTTTTCTTGCGGTTGATGGGAGTTTACTAAGTGTGCTTACGAAGTAGAATTTACTTAAGGAATCCTTTGCGGATTTTATTTTGCACTACTTGTTTCATTGTATATATGCTATACATTTAGAGCCATTACGTGGGTGGGTCTTAAAGTTTGCAGAAGTGTAGTGTAGATTTATTGAAGAAGGTGCATGAGATTCATAATTGCCATAAGTGTGTAGAATTAGTTCTAGAGGTTAGGACTGCATCTTTTTTTTTGCTAAACACACCGATAGTTCTGCCAACTGAACTGCGCTGTCCTACGATCTGAACAGAGGTCGTTTTTCAGTCTTAATTCTAGCATTATTCTGAAATATTTCATCGAAAGTGCATACAAATATATGAGTTTAACTTTTTTTTACCAATCTGTAATTTTTCATAAATTAAAATATTAACGAATCAACCGCAAGCCAATTATTTTGTTTGCTTTCCCCCCTGATGCCTTTGAAATGATAAAAACAAGCAAATCCAAAGTACTTCATCAATATCTGCGCATATGCTAGTAAAAAATATTATTGAGCAACACTTCCACTACTCATTAGTCGTCGAACTTGACCATTCACTCTCAACTACACAACGCAATATTTTTAATTGAACTTTTTAATTTTTTAATGATTGCTTCATAATTTTTTTATGTCAATCAGACAGTCAATTGGGAAATATTTTTAATTAATGTTGGCAATCATTTGCAAGGTTATATATAAAGAGAAATATAAATATATACCTGTCTTGTTCAGAGCACTATTTAATCACATACGTACCGCTGCTGGTCGTTTATTGCTTGTATCTCTTTGCCTCTCTCTACTGCACAGTGGTTGAAATTACTGATCTAGTGTTAGACAATTTAATTTTTCAAATTTCTGGTAATTTTGTTAAGATGTATGCATGGCTAGTACTTCGAGCTTTTTTTGTATATATTTTAAGTATGCCGCCTTCGTCAAAATGAATAATTCGAAGGTTTACCTTCAAAAGGGAGAAAAATTGGTTATAAGAGACTTTTTACAAGTTGCTCCATGGACAAAATTTTGACGTCAACTTAAGGTGTCTCTATATTGTAGCAGCAATTACTAAGCCCAAAAGACTTCTACTCTAATTAGAGAGATAAACTTATATGATGGTGCTCTTAAAGATATTCCTCAGTGAAAACTTAACCACAAAAGTGAAGAACACCTCACTTGAGCAAATTTATATGATTTAGACATATATTCATAATATAGAATTATTGAACCAGTGTGAAAACATAACCAAAAAGAAAATAAATGGTTTAAAAAATTTTGGATTGGAGAAAAATATTAATAACATACGTTAAATATAAAAATTATTAGCTTAGCAATTTCGATCACTGTGCTCCGTGGGGAAGTGAGTGCTTGTTGAGTGAATCAATTAATTGACTACTTGACGGCTGCCGTAAAACGCTTAATCATAAATGCGTATTGATAAGTGTGACAGTTGAAAGAGCATTTGTCAGGAACATACTTAAAGTAATTATCGTTGGGACATAAAGGCTACCACTGAATGTGTCTGTGAAAAATTAAATTATGAGTAATTATTCACAACACATATAAAATTACCTTTCGACAATTGAGCACTTGTTTTCTTTAAATAAAAACCCCAAAAGTACTGTACAATGACTCAACTCATATTAAATACTAATATAATTCGTATAAACCAAATAATCACTATATAAAATCAAGATATTATGGAATGTTGCCTAAGATTAGGCGTATTTTGATATAATTTAGCAGAGTCATATACCTTTTTCAATTTAAATAATTTTTACGCTTAGTTCGCCAAATAAAACGAATTCATTGAAGACAATTGCTTCCTTCTAAGCTAAAAATATAAATTAATAAATTTTTTTGGAGCATGCCATTATAATACGAAATAACACCCCTTAAAGAAATCTTGAGGTTGAATTGGAGAGAGAAAGTTCTGGAAATTTTTAATTAGCGGAAATTTTTTAGGCCATAAATAACATTTTCTCAGTATAAACTCTTTCGATACATTTGGATTAATATGGAATTCTCTTAAATATATCCTATTGGTAATTATCAAAAAATTTAGATTTGGGTACAGAAATTTATTACAATTAATAAACTTGTTTGACGATGAAGCAATAGATTGTGCGATCCGTTTTTGTTCTAGCTCAAATACGAGCTGATGAAGCCTTGTTGGACAACAGTATAATTATTTTTGCTAAACCCGGTTGTCTCTTCCATATTTCTTCCTGTGCTGAAATTAATATTCAGTTGTGACCGTTTTACTCTTGCGAGGAACAACAGTCTCTGCAACTGACAGTTATTGCTTGATGCACTTGCAACTGGCAACTAATTTTGTCTGACATGGTGTATTCTAATTCAAGATTTTTTCACTTTTTCTCAAAACAATATGATCACAGTTACTTATCCGATTAATTCAATTATATAAACTAGCTCTGAAATGGCCCAAAAGCTCGACTAGATTTCAGACGATATTAGGTAAGTAGTTAATTAAAGAGTTGCTACGGCTTCTGCCAGGACTGAGTGCGAGAATATGAAGTAGATAAAGTAAGATATTTTATATTGAGATTTTATTTCCAAGTTTTCTATCTTCTCCTATGTCTTCTTTTCCTCTTATCTCGACTCTTCTCGTGTGAAAATTAACATTGGGAGCTGTGAGCTAGTTCTCATAATTTATTCTTTTTAAATCTTATGAAATTTCAAAATGTTATTAAATACCAATTACCAAATTAAATACCAAAACAGAGCAAACAGTACATAAAAATTAGCAGAACTTTTGCCCCAAAGAATTTATCGCACCCAAGGAAGTACATTACGTAAGGCCGGAAGTCATGCGACCAGCAACTGGCTTGGGTTAAAAAAATAATAATACACAAAATATAATAAATAAGCAGAAATGCAAACAGGTCGGAGCACCAAGAAGTGCCGCAACTTTTGAATACTTAAAAATATTTTGAATTATACAGCAACAAGTTTGGTTTAAAGTTGCTGGTTATCCACTGGACATTGCCGCACTCCAGGGGAAACACAAACGCACTATAGGCGCAACTGCCCCTCTTATGTGTGTGTGTGTGTGTGTGTGTGAGTGAAGGGCTGCTGCAAGAGATAAGCTTTATTATGTGAGTGTATTTGTAGTGGTGTTGTGAGTGCCCAAGGGATAAACAGCACAAAAATAAAGTAAGAGAGCAAATGTGCTGTGGAGCAACAACAACAACAAAACTAGCAAATACTCCGTCGACTAACGGTAAAGCGAATAGAGCTGTTATCCCAAAATTTTACGAGTGCGCTTTCACCGTATTCGTATACTTGTATGTGTGTGTGCGCAACATTGTTTTTCAGTGTTTTAGTGTCTAGTTATTGTTTTGAAAACCTTTTTCAATGCTCCTATCAACCACGCAGCACACACTTAACACTTCAGTGGGACTTTAAAACAAACCCAAACAAACTGCAGTTTGCGAAGCCCCATAAACAAAGATGACCCCTTGGCAAACGAAAATTCTTGTTTGTGCAATAGTGTGTTGAAATTATGTGAGGGGGTGTGTGTGTGTGCGTTTGTATATATATATATTCTTAACAACACCAGCACACAGTGTAATCGCTTCTCAGTATGAGCGTACTCTCAAACTAGTTAATAAATTTTGCCCTGATTTTAAAACCCACACAAGAGAAAGAGAGAAAGAGAAGAAGAAGGGAGTGTGGGTCTGTTTGTGAGTTAGCTGCAACATATGCACACTCTTATCTGCCCATTGGGAATAATATAACATTTTTTTGCATACACACACCGCTGGCTACTGCCGAGTTTGGTTGCAGAGTGGTTCATTTAAGTTCCAGTGTCTAGTGTGCAGACATTTGCTTTAGGCCAACAAGTGAGAAGACGACTTATGTTTATACAGTTGCTTACTCATACACTTACTTGCTTAGCTACTTATGGCTTAAGTGTACATAAGTCCAGTGGTTGGTTTGTTTATTTGTTTTAGTTGATCTCAACAAGTGTTGTTGCTGAAGTAAAAACCTTTTAGATAGTTTCGGAATATCCTTTAGTAAATTACCTAATTGTTATTAAGCAAAAATAAAAATGTAGTAAGAATAAAACTATATCTATTTATATGCATACAGCTCTTAATATCTTTACATGAAAAATAGCACAGTATCTAATACTTAAACAACGTTGCCTACATTTATGATGCGAAATTATCATTTTAAGCCTAGTCACATACCCAATTAGAGGGAACTTATCCCGGTAAAAATATTTATTAAATTTTTGTGAAGTAGCAATGATGTATATACAGTTATATATCTTTAATATTATATTTCGCTGAAATATTTTCCAACAAGCTTCCACATTTAGTTAGATTAATAGATTAAACCGAATATAATTTCGCCAAGAGTACTGCTGATTATGGGACTGGCTTCAATTTTGGGGTCAATAAGAGCGGAGTCAAATTTTTCATTAATATTTTCTTCATTCATGAAAAATTTTATGCTCTTCTCACAGCTCTTATAGTATCCAAATCGATTCACTCTCTATACGTCTGGTATTTGTGCCTATTTGTTGAAAATTTTTCATTCCACTCTTTGCATACAAGGGTTTTCGTTCACGTTTATCAGTCCTGAATATTCCTTCTCCTCCTTTACTATTTATTGATTACGGAATATTCTTTGTACAACCAGATATTCATATTTTTACCGTCTTTTCCACCACTAAGTTTCGCTCTAAGCCTTTATACAGAATTTTTATTAATTTAAGTTGGACTTACTTAGCCTTGCAGCCATGCTTTGAGTTCCGTATTCTGTCTTTTTGTCGAAAAATTTCGAATAAAGTTATTCTTTATTTGCATACAGTGCGATTATCTTAGGAAAAGCGACCATTTATCATGGAATTTGTGCTAGAATAAGTATGCTTTAAATCTTCCGACAGCCATTAAATATTAGTAAACCCAAGAAGTCATTATCTGTGGTTTACCCAATGGAAATGTAAATCACATATCTTAATTGTGTAGAATTCTAGTCAGGCCTCAGAGCCTCAATCTACCCACTTTACAATCTCAACTTAATAAAGTCAGTAATCTTGTTTATAAAGAACTCTTATTAAACCAACTTACGTTCTGAATCACAGATCTGTCGATCAGTACTCTCAACTCTCTTTGCAGAAGAAATATTTCATGCGTCTGTCGCTTCTCACTATGGTTGCTCGAATATCTCAGCGGAACCCGAATATGAAGCTATCGTAACTCACATATCGGACCTTAATATCTGAGACATATATACATAGAGCCTTAATATAAATTACGTAATGTTTTGTTTTATTAAAATTTTTTTCATATGATTCTTAACCAAATGAGTACCATACGAACTGACGTACATAAATAGTTTTTAATAATATGCTAACAGCAGCACTTAAAAGGTAGCTGAATTGAAGACAACTACACATAAGAGATGAACTCAGCTTTAACCTCTCAGCAAAACTTCTTTCCTTTCACAAATTGCAACGGCAACATTGCCATTGAAACTTTTGCCTGCACCATGCCCGCATACGCGAATACTCACAATGCAGGCGGATACGCAGTTGGTTGCCACAATTGCGAGCACTTGTTGTTAGCTTGCTGTTGTTGACTTCGTTGACTTCGTTGTCTACTTGTGTGTTGCTACTTTTGCTTTATATTGCCGCCACAGGGTGGCGCATTTTTGCTTGAAAGAAAGAAATTTGCAACTTTTCCGGCTTTTGTTGGCGTGCGGCATTTTTTCGTTTGCTACCTTTGACTTCGACGCGGCATTTGAGGCATGCGAAATTGGTAGCTCCACGGTACCCAATTCCACTGCAGCACTGTTATATTTTTCTCGATTTCATTCTCATTGGACTTGGAAGTTGTTATTGTTGCTGCTGTAGTGCGGCCTCAAGGTGCACTTAAAATGAAGCGACTTTCTTTGTACGGAAACAAGGAAATAGTTTTGAAGGGAGAAAGAAAAAAGCGCACACAAATTAAGTCTACAGCGAAAAGTTTCGCTGAAGTGGAAGTGCGTTAAAATATAAAAAAAATCCGCAACTAGTTATTTTGGATGGAATTTGCTACAAATTATCACTTTTCGATTTTAATTGAAAAAAAAAAAAATAGCTTCTTGAGTCAAATGTTTATTCACAAAGCTGCGCTCTTTTTAATTGGACGAGTGCTGCCTACATCTAGGCTTAGTGTAAATTTTATCGAAGTCACACACCTAGTAATAAATCTTTTTCTATATATGAAGTAATAAGAAGCGAGAGAGATGGTTTTTTGATTCATATCAAGTGACAAAGGAAGACCAAAAAAAAAATCCGAGCTAACGGAAGTTCCAAGGTAGGGTCATAAGCGTATATGATCGTGTTTTATAACAGCACAATTAAGCTGGCTCCTGCCTTAACCAATTCAATTGAGTATTCAGTGCACATTAAGGAGTAGGTTTCTTGCACCTGATTTGTTACCTGGAATTCTCGCATTAAATTCTCTTAAGTAAAATACAAGTACAATGGAACAAAAACATTCGAGGGAGCCTAAACTATTTTCTCCACACACAATACTGACGAGCAGCTGAGCATTATAGCGTAATAACTATGCATTGTTTACTGTTATAGGTTAGATGTTGTTATAATATTATGTTAATGTGGTTGTTGTGACGCCTGTTGCATTACGAGTACATCAGTTATTATTTAGCCACAAGCTGCTCGTTGACATATTTAGTAGGACAATTGTTGCTATTAGCCACTGTGGGCCAACTGCTAAGTAGTTACTTGAGTAGTACTTATTGAGATATGCATACATACGATATTTACTTATGTAAGTATGTGTATTCAAAGAACAATGCGAAATGCATGAACGCACTTAAGTGCAAATGTGAAGCCATTTATGTAAGCACATATACATCTATGTACATATATCTGCTTGTAACTTCGTACACGCCACTCCACCACTCAGTGACATTTGCTGTTGGCAAAGCGAAAGTGAATATAGCTCGCAGCCAGCTTAGCTCAACTCAAAGAGGAAGTACAGAAAGCACCACTGACACAAATATACAAACATCCGCTTTGTTGTGGAGCAAAACGGCATGTATATACTTGTATTTAAGTGTGTGCTGCGTGCGTATGAAATAAGGCTAAGTACTTGCCACAAATGATAGAAAAAACCAGCACTCGATTTTAAGCCTATGTAAGGAAATAATATACATACATATATACATAGGTTCACTTTCCTTATATATATATATATATATATATATATATATAAATGCACACATATGTTCCATATATAAATGCCCTGAAAGTGTATAAAGCTTCATTATATATACATCTTATTATATATCTCGTGATAGGTAGGCAGTTCACTGAAATTAGTTTCGGTTAAATAGAGATAAACTAAAAGCAAATAGAGAGAAGTTCTAAGGTGTTATGGCAATATAAATTATCGCATTAAAATAAAGTGAGTGAGAGAGAGAGAGAAGGTTAAGAGATAGAGAGAGAGTAGAAAAGTACGAAAGAAAAGGCAGAGAGATGGACAGAGAGAGATCGGAAGTGTTGTTGTTAAGTGCCTCGAGATATTTATATATGTATATACATATATAAGATCTCTCGAAACAAGATCTCTACCAAGCTGGACGCTTTAATATTAATTATAAATAATTAAGAGAACAGGAAATTGAATTGTTCTTGGGACAATTGAGAGATTTGATTTGTGTTATGACTGAATGAGAGTGAGCTGAGGTGGAAAATCCATACTCGACAGATTTAAACTATGTGAATCCTTATGAAATTGCTGCCATCTAGTAAACAATTCAATAATTTTTGTTGATTGGCAAATTATATCAGTGAGGCGTTCGTTTTAGGATATTGTCTAGATTTGTCTCTTATTTTTATTTGATATCCAGTGTTTGCTATATATGTTAGGACCTTTATGTTGGACCTCACAAGAAATATTTCTTCAACGAAAAGTTTAAGTCTGAAGAGCAGACCTCTCTGAAGAGCATCTCTGTATATGACTGTATCCAGAATTATGCTACTGCCATTGGATCCCTTCCTGTTACGTAGAAACGACTATAGTTGGCACGAATAAATACTGGGATCTTTCAACAGTAGTCAAGAAGAGTTAGCGGTCATGCATCTTAACAAAAATTGGTTCAAAAACATCTTCAAATTAACCTAAGGAAAAATATATAAAGTTGGTGGTAATTTGAAATTTCTTCGAAACAGTCTAGCTGAAATCAAGTCAAGTATCGTCTTATCAGACAGACGATTAATATTTTAAAGAATACCTAGGAGATAAAGAAACCAAGAAGTGTTCATGGTAAAAGAATGGTAATTTTCGAGGCTTTCTTAGATGAACTACACAAAACACCATGAACAAGCTTTTCGCGCAAGCCCCAAGGAGTCAGAAAAAAGAAACGCTATCTTAACATTACGAAAATACTTTTCACCAAGGAATAAACAGCATACAACATACTAAACTTCGAATATTTGTTGCGGCAAAGCATTTGATGACACTGCCTTCACTGCCTACTTGTTGCAAGAACTCTACAACAACAACAAATGCTATAAATGTGGACAGATAATAGTATCTGGTAACATCAACAACTATATTAGGCTTTGACAAAGGCAGGTATGTGCTCCGGAATGCCGTGCAACAAAATGCCACGTATGTATGTCACAAATTCCAACCATAGTCGAGAGGCCAGTAAAAATAATAGTTATGTGTGTACATGGACATGGTATTTCCATTCTACGTATTAGATATTTCTATATTTATATTGTCTGTTGTTGTTGTTTGTGTTGCCAATCGTTTACAGACAGCTGACAGGAACATTCAGCGCTCGTTCAATATAAATTTACCGTGCGGTTTTGCGAAGCGCAATACAAAGTGCCACAATGCTGCAGCAACTACAACGAGAGAATTCTTCGACTTGGTAAAATGCAAAAATATAAAGGAGAAAGAAAACAGTAAGAACGCAAGCAATGAAAAATATAGAAAACGTGAAAAATAAGTAAGTATTAGATAAAGTAGTATACTTGCAACATATGTTTGTAGCATTGAACAAAGCAATTTATCTACAACACTTGAAGAAAGTAATGTTGATTTAAGTACAAATGGAGATACACACTGTCATGTAGTTGCATTAGGGTGATCCTTAAATACGGCAATCTGTTCTTGACAGTAGAGGCTCTAAATCTCAGTTGTCATATGGGGTTTCTGTATGGAGCAGGGATGAAAGTTCATATTACTCTTAATCGGGAGCAAAATTTACATGCTGTGTTCAACTATAACATCAACTCAGGGAGTAGACTGCAAAATTCCTTGATGCGGATTTTTTAAGAGCCACCCTAATATTCATAGGTTTATGTACATAGATACGCTCTAGCTAGTTTAATACTATAATTCCTTGCTCCCTTCATATGCAAGTGCGCCTTTGACTCTACATGTGTGTGTGTTGTGTGTGTGTTTTGTGTGTGTGTATGTGTTTGTTTCTCTACTCTACTGTATAATCAAGAAAATATCTGCTATATTACAAATTACATACTTAGTTGGCTGTGATGGATGTATTGTTTGTCATTTTGGTTGTGCATATGTGTGTATGCTTTGTGAAAAGTTAAGTCAATTTGAGGTCAAGTCAAAGCAAAGCAGTGTAGTCGATCAATTTCCTTTATCTTTTGTTAGTATACAGATATGCGTTCTCATCAAGATAAACATAGCAAAGAGGCGAAATATTTGTATTTGTTGTAATATATATATATAACGGTACACAGGTGCTGAGATATACAGCCGCACAACAACAAAATGAACAGGAATAATATTAAATTAGGTAATAATAAAAGTAAATGGTAAAGTACCGAGAATTAACTGTATCAAAGAGTAACAGCTACGAAATCTTAAATATTCGCACATTTTAGTGCAAAGTGAGAGTACAATGTATACTGTACATGTATGTATGTGTAAGGAGTCCTGATTTCTCCCATCGGTTTAATAAATTGACTAAATATCCTCTTCTTCTAAGAATCTTTAGCTTTCTTTTGCATTCCCATTTTCAGTAAATAAAGTTTGAACAAGTAGAAAGAACTTCTGCAATATTAAACTTTTCACCGAAAACCTCCAGCATATTAAAATCAAAACCTGTCTACCTGTCTTAATTTGAAATTTATTTCCCGCGTTGCATTCAACAACAACTACACATTTGTTACTTTATGACTATGAGCACAGTTTGTGGGTAAAAAAAAAAAAACAGGCGCTTCAACTTCTTTGTTGCATGTTTACTGTACTTGCACTTTGTTTGTACTTAAAATTATAATAGATGCATGGAGAGCGTAGAAAAGACGCTTCACACGTAGCCAAAACGCTGACGTGTTGATGTATCTCCAGCCAGTTTAACAACTTGCCCCAAACGACGTGCCACATGTGAAAGTGTTAAAGTAATTGCGAAAACATGAAAATAAAACATTTGCCAAAAGTACACAAGCGTTGCGTTATAACAGCCATAAATCCTTGCTCTGTAACTTTATGAACAACAAAGCAATCACTTTAGAGCCACTTTAGAAAGCAAAGTAAATTTTCGAAGACATTTTTTTAATAGAGAACGATTGCTGCTACCGTGAAAGTCATATACGCCACATATTGTTAATTGTTTTGCAATATCTAAAGTATTAGTTTTATGGCAGATATGTGTGATCTAAACATAATTGTTGGTTGTTTTATGAAAAGTTGCAGACAAAGTCGAGATTGGTCGTTGAGAAGACTTCTGCAGACTTCTGTAGATCGATTCATACTATGAGAGAAATATCTAGATGTATATCACCCTCAGTGCACTCTGCATATAATTACCTGAGACTATGTAAAAGCTGCAATATCAATTCCTTGAAAATCGTAACATTCGTCGAGGTACTGATTTTGAGTCAACACAGAACAAAGATCAGAAAAGATTGATTTTGAAAATCCGAGCGCAATTCCTTTCTGGTTTGATTTTTAGTACCGGATCATCTAACCTAACTTAAGATATACAGGGTGGTTTAAATAGTAGTATATTTTTAAACATGCTTCAGAGATATTAAACCAATATAAGGTGTAAGGAGGTAACTCCATTCTGCCCGTATTCATCTAAAGAACAGTACTCTGCTGTTGCATATACTCTTATCATAATCTTGAGTGAGACCATCATCACAAATAAGGGGCCTTTTAGGAAGTTTCCTTCTACAAGACATTCCGCCGCTTGCACCAGGAACTGTTTATTCAGTTGAAGAGCTTTACCCTCTTGCATGCCAATATAGATTCGCTATACACAATATAAAAGTGAGCGGAAATGTGGTTCTCCACACCCCTCTAACCACAGTTGAAAAAGTAATAGCACGAATCAGAACATAAGCTAGACAGAATTCTACTTTTTTAGGTGTCCGAAAGTCAACATGATACTTATGTGCGTTTCTTCTATCTTTGGTAGAAGTTGCTTGTCCTTATTACTCAATAAGTTGGGTCTAATGTAATCTTGCCTTCCGTATGGAAGACTCAACTCTCTCAAAACGCCTGCAATAGTACACCATGCGATTCTTTTATTACCCAAAGACTACCGATGTCTGTAAAACGCTTTTTTGTATATTCAAAGCTACTTGTGAGTCACAATCTTTCGAACTTGTATGTGCCTTTACTTCTCATCCTCTTCTGTGCACACTTCAATCAAGCCTTTATGTAATCCTTGTTAATATTTCTGTTATTAACTCAAATTTCTTTTGCTTTGCAATTTTTCTCACCACGCTTCCTTCCCTTTATCAAACATCTCCTCGTTCGCAAAATTTTTAACAAAGTACCGTATTGAGTAATATTGTAGCAACCCACAAACTTTTCCAGCACACATTGCCCCCGGCTTAATTTAATTAATAATTTTTGTTGTTATTTCACCCGAGCGAAGAAAGGAAACTTTTTAATTGACTCCAACAGTACGGATGAACTAATCCGATCTTAAACTTCTGAGCAAATAGACAGCAAATCTCATTTATTATTTAAGCACAGCGTAGAAATGAGAGAGCAAAAGCGAAATTAAGCAGGAAAAGAAAAAAAGCACAGTAGTGCTGTAGAAAGTGTTAAGGATTACAAATATGATGCGGGTTCAAAACTGAGCAAGCAACTGTATTAAAACAGTGAAGAAAGCTGTGGGGATGCGCAAGAAGAATGACCGCTGCCGCATGGAAGAATTAAAATGAAACAGGCAACAAAGCGCAACTAATGAAAGGCGATAAGATATATCTACCTAGAATCCACCTTTCTATCCGCCTTTGTGTAGAAGTTGTGCAGGCAGCTATTCGCCCAGAAGCGTGCTGCTTAAGGCGGCGGCAGCGCGCTTTTCATAATTAATAGCCACATATTCTTTCTTCGCAACACGGCAACATGGCAACACCTTTGCTGTGTCTTCTAATGATTTTTTTTTCATTTGTTTTGTTCTACCCGTGCGCCAATGGGTGGTAGGAAGGCGGTAGGCGGCATTCAGCAGTGAGCTGGCTGGCTAATCAAAAAGGATTAGCTTTGTTGCAGTGAGCTCACATTAAGCGCATGAAAGTGTAGTCAACCACTAGTCCACCAACTGCCACAGCCGGCTAAAAAGCAAATGGCAGCTGTGGTAAAAGCCACAAAAATGACAAACGCATTAACTAACTTTTTCTTTTACTACTTGCTCACTTCTTCTGCGCCATCCACTTTCTTTCGCCGCACTCTGAGTAAGCTTCTAATTTCGCTTGTGTTGGCGTGTGTGTGTGTGTGTTCTTTATACAAAGGTGGGCAGATGTTTGCTTGATGAAACCGCAGCGGTGACGGCAACAGACTCAGTTTTCGCTGTTGGTGGCACGTGTGTGTGGTGTTGCCGGTTACGTGCATAGATTTGCAAATATGATCACATTTTTAGTGACCTAAAGTTCAGATATTTAATGACCAACAGTCGTTAATCCATAGAGGTATATGTAAATCTATATTAAAATCGTTGAGTGTAAAAGTTTTCTTAGGAATTTCTGATGCCTTTTAAATTTTATAACACTGCCTTTGCTTCAGTCAAGTTTTCAACAGCGAGCCAGTTTCATTATAAAAATTCTGATAAATTTGGATTAAAATTCAGCAGCAATTGACAATTTTCTTAAAAACAATGTGCAAAGATAGGTGTTTATTTTAAAATAATAATTCGACTCTGGTGACCTCCAGAAGAGGGCAGAGGATATCATCAGCGCTATCTCGCCGACTTAAATTTTGAATGAATACTCTGTGGATCTCCTGCACTTTGTTTTAAAAACTTCTGCGAATACGATTGTACATACGAGACCAAATTGAAACAAAAGGGAGCAATTTCTATACGGCGGGTGATCGAAGAACCGCCTTATCAACTCTCTCAGCCGTCTTGAGAAAATTGAACCATCCATATGCAAAGAGCCCCCACATTAAGCACAATTAACATAATAGTAAGATAAAAAAACGGTTAACAAAGTGGAAATTTCATTTGTATAACTGAAATTCTCTACAAAATCCAGACGGGAGTTGAAAGCTCCATGCTAACTACACCAAATATTCTTATGCAAGTCAATATAGTCATATGTACAAATACGATATTGTGGACACAAGCCGATCATGGTTGTAGATTCATAAAAGAAGTTATCAAAGGAAATATATTGTGAGGGCTACACGGCACTTCATGAGCCTCAAGTCCATATATATATATATGTAATTTTTCGTATGCGCAACGATCCGTGGCGCCGCAAATGGTGTTGGCTGCAACACGCCAACAAGCTTGGGGTTTTTACCTGCCACACAACACAAAGCCATGCCAATTCAAGCAACACCTTTTTCTTATAGCTCTCTCGCATTCGCCCACATATCCTACCGCCCTCGCCAACATCATTTTGCCAAATCAGGTGCATGTGTGTGTGTGGGTGCATGTGTGCAATGGCATTGGCCAAGCAAAAACCTGAAAAAGCGATTAACTGTTTTTGTTGTTTTATTTTACTGTCTGCTTTTTGTTATTTCATTTTTCTTAGCTGCGTCACTGTCAACGTACTAATTGCAATTGTTGTCAGCAACAGCAACAGCAACAGTAACAGTAAAAAGCGTGCAAAGTCAGTTGAGCGTTGCTTCTCTGTTTTACCCATTTTTACTCTTCCGTTTTTTCATCGTAACGTGCACTGCTTTGTGTGGTACTTACATATTTGTGGCTATAGCCGCTGTTTAATCGCCTGTCCACTGAGTGCCGTACGGTTGATCTTGCTTTCACGCACACGCACACACACACACACACATACACACACACACGTAAAAGTAAACAATAATAGTTAACGGCGAGGAAGAGCTAACTGAAAGCCATAGACAAAGAAAACATAAAACAGCAATAACAACAACAACAACAACAACAAACATTCTGAATTCATCTGAATTAGAAAACTTTGTCCACATACATTTGCAGGCATTGTACTCAGTTGACTTGTTGGTCGGTTGCTACCTTGCTTAGTGCGCTATTTGTCGGTCATGACTGTAGCTCATTTCGGCTCTGTTCGCTATTTTTGCTTTCGTCGTTGTATATCGAACACTGTTTTTCCCTTCTTTCTTCGCTGCTCTTCTTTTGCTCCGCCTACTTATCTTACTTACCTCATATCCAACTTGTTTTTGTTGTTGCACGGCTATTTAAATTAAAATTAATCACTATCTATGTAGCATAAGGGGTTATTGCACTTTAATTGCTTTAATCGTAGGCTTTTTGCCTTAGACTACTATTGTTGTTGTTGTTGTTGTTTTGTTACATGTGCGGTTGTTCTCATCATTATATATGTATTTCTCTGTGCTGAATATCGATTTTTCGTATTCAATTTCTTCAAATTGTAAGCGTTTCGCCGCGAGAATACTTAGAAGCCAATAAGTGCTTTCGAGAAATTTTCTTTTCTAATTAAATCTATATATTTTTAGCAGAGAAAATAAGCGTAAGCTTAGAGAACCTCTCCTTTCGCCATATTTCAAAGCATTGTTGATTGTTATGTAGCATCAAATAGCGCTATTTGGGATTAAAGAAAAATGAGGCCGATTACAAATATTTCAGATTTCTCAAAATATATCGGTAAATCAATTTCCTAATTTTCATTTTTATATGGCTTTCCTAAGAGTCTGCAATGCTTCATTGACTTTGCAAATTAATTGGAAGAGGAAAATGTAGCCAGTAATGTTCCAAGTTACAGTGTTACAGAAATCTATATTTGGAGAGTAGATAAGGTAATAAAAAGAAAGATTGATCTGGTAATGCCCGTTAGAACTCAGGACGGGTCTGCATAGTTTCATCGATTGCTTATATTAGATTTACCTCAACGATATAAGGCGATGGTTGGTTATATATTTGGGGCTTGGAGAGACTTTTGCAAAAATTAAAAATCTGCATAAATCTATTACAAAATCTTGGGCACTAAGATTCACTATTTTATTACTAGAATAAGCCATATTGATTCAAATCGGTATTATCACTTTCTTTTGCTCTCGTGGACGTGGACGATGAGAGTAGTTAACCGTAAATGTTAGCTGTAAGCCCATCTTTTCAGTGATTGCTAAGATACTAGTGCTTTCCTCTGATATGGAAATACTTCGGAGAGGAAGAATTCAGTCCGTTTGAATTTACAAATAGTCCAGGTCAGACTTAACTTATGTTTTACGTGCATTTAACTTATATTCCTTAAGATATTTTCTTTTTCAACATTCCTAGTTTTGTCTTCATAACCCGTAAATAATATGCTAAAAGGCCTCAGCATTTTATTAACTCACTATTTTCATATTATTTATTCACTAGCTTTCCTTGCTTTATCTTTCCTTTATATGTGTATTAAATATCTCTCCCTCCCCCTTTGTTACATATTTTTTACATTTCGTTGTTTCCATTTCTTGTTTTCTTTTGTTGTGCTATACTATTTTACACTGTGTTGTTTCACTTTGGCCAACAGCTGTTTGCGCTTGCGTTTTTTCTTGTTGCCCAGGCACACTTTTAGGCGTAGCACATGTGTATTTAATTTTTCATTTCTGTTAGCTTTGCGGTTTTGTTTGGTTAGCCCTTTTGCCAGCGGCAAAAAGCATTTTTAAATAAGTTCAGCAAATTTTTTCCATCAAACTCTTTGATTTGCTTGCTTTGCAAGTGTGAGTTTATAAAGGTTTTTTAGTGCGCGTATTTATATTTTTGGTTGTTTCTCCAGCACCAGCATTGATGTTAAAGGAAAACCAATAACCATGAAACCAATAAACATGTCCATGAAACCGCAAAGTAGGCATATTTGTGCTATTAGAAAATATTTCTTCTTTATACAGAGTGGTTTTTCTTAGCAAATTTTTTGTAACTGAATTTTTCACAATATAAGTTATATTCTTAAAGATGAGCTTAGAAATCTTTAGTTATCCGAATTATATTGGTTCTCTGAACGGTATATATTATATTACAAGGAGATATGATTAATCTTTTATAGGTTTCCTTAGTTTGTGCTGATTGACATTTCTCTTGTTCTTTTTTCCGCTAATTCTTTCACTTTTTACTTATTTATATTTTCAATGTTGTTATAATCTATTGGTTCTTATATTGGTATTTATTTATCACTGAGGGCTTGCGACTTTGCTAAAATGTGCCTGAATATAGCCAATGTTTTATTCTTTGCATTTTGAGTGAGAGTTAGCATACTTTTAGGTCCTTATGAAACAAATACTAAAAAAAATTTAATGACTTGAAAATAATGAAGTTTGAATTCTCATAAAGCCAGGGACACTTCCAGCGGCTTGTACCGCTTTGTGTGTAATCTTGTGTGTGTTGTAATCTTGTGTGCTTTCGATATTCTTTTCGATTCACCTCTGTGCTTTGGAAGAGATATTCGTGTACACAATTTATAAATGCCGTTTGGTTCAAGCGCCCACATTTAAAAAAAGCTAACTTAGACTAAACTGTAATCAGCTCTTCACTCTTCAATATTCCAGTCAAGGTATTATGCGCCATAGCAAACAGGGAGTCAATTTCATAATATATATATATAATATATAAATGGAAAGCAATTTCAAATGCACGATAGTAATTAAATTGTGAGCCTATTGCTTTTCGCTTTTGTGCACGTTTACACCAGCCAACTTTGTTTTGTTACACAACGTTTTACACAATATAACAGTGTCTTCTGCGTATACCTAACATTTAATTAATAAAGTTTTCAATGACAATTACGCATTTGTGTCAACTACCAATACTAATTAGAGCCATCTATAATGTGTATCCAACTAAATAATGGACCATCACAACTACTGCATTGTATAGAAATAAAAGCAACAACAAGTGAGTGCCTAAGGTGGGAGGAGCAAGGAGCAATGATAGGCAGATGTAAAATGAAGAATAGCGCTTAGGAGGGCTACTTTTGCAGGATTTGTGTTTGTTTAACTGCTTTTTAACTACTTTATGCTGTTTGCATTTAATATTTATGTAAAAGCTGGGTATGGTTGGACAGAGAGATTAGTATTGTCGATTGTAGTTTGAAGTTTATTGGATTGGATATTTTGCATTTAAGATACTTAAGTAGTAAATCTATCTAGAAATAGTGTTTAAAGAGCAAATATATATTTTTCCTAACTGTTAATTAATTCGACTATGGTATGCTTTTTAATTACTAATGGCTACTATCCACTTAGGGTTTTCTTATATTAGTACCGCATAACATACTGAATGATGTTCTAGAATTATATTATTTGGAAATACTCTCTTTATAAAGATTTATAAGAATTTTTTGTTAAAAAATGCTTGAAATGCTTACTATGTCGATAATTATTATGTTTCTGCTCAAATTTCGGATCTGATCATTACTGCTGCATAACTGAGTACTAGTAGGCTGTCATTTGTCAGTTGTCGGGAATGGTATATAGCCTTTAGATGCGTTGTGGTGGGTAACTCTCAGAACATTTTATTTAAATAATCATAAAAAAAAGTTGCGTACGAATTTCTGTCTTTATATTTAAGTTCTTCACTATTATTCCACTGCCCTTTGAAAATGTCTCTTATTTTCAACAAACTATAAAAACTGTTACTGTAAAAAGTTTACTATAAAAGCTAACACGTTTGAGATTTACACTGAGTTAAGTTAAAAGCTAAAGATCATAAATAAGAAATAGAGACCGATATCTAGTAAGTCGAAAATATATGTAATATTTTATTTACCAAGATAGTACTACTATTTCTATGCTCACAAGTGTAGTCTCACTTCTGCTTCACTACCGCCAACGTTAGTCCTGAAGCATATTTTAAACAGTTTCTTTCACTATGCTCACTTGCATTCCCCCTCCGTTTCGCAATTTCCATTAAATTAAACGGTCATTAATGATTTGGCGTAAAGTGAATATTACTTGTCAGGGACAGCTGACAGCGCAACTGACATGAAATGTCATATGTCAATTACATCCATATCTTTGTCATACAATTTATATTGTCAACAACATAATCTGAGCTTGGAATTTTCACTGAAAAAACCAAAAAACAGTCATATTAAAGAGATGGAAGTTTGGGTTTAAAGAGCAAAATTTTGGGAGAAACATAATTTATAAAAGAAATAAAAAATTTATGTACTTCACCCTTGTGGGCAGCACACAAAAGAAATAGGCAAAATATTTGTGTGCCTCATGAAATATAATAAAATATGCGGCGCTTTATGTTTTCTGTCCGCTTTTATAGTATTACGTGCTGTTGGTCATGCGAAATGAAGATATCTTCCCCAGCTCTCCAACCTTTTGAGTTGCCGAGTAGGTCCTTGCTTTGTCCATTTATATAGACATTACATATTTGAGCATAAAATTCTTTGCTGTTTTAATGAATGCACTGAAGAATAGTCTAAAGTCCAAAACAAAATGAAATTCTTGTGCAACAAGAAAAGTTCACCGGGAAGGAAATATTCTAAAGAGCTGTATGAATATGAAAAATAGCACATAAGTCCAAAGGATAATGGCTTTTAAATGTGCCAAATGCTGCCAAAGGAGTAGTGAGCAGCGAGCAGCTGTTGGCTTCACTTTTCACATTACCGTTATGAGCATTTATTTATATTATAATATACACATATACATATGTATGCGCTTTAATCTTATTCATGCGCATGTGTTGCTTACTTTTCGAAAGGAAAATTGCTTTATATCCGGCTCATGCACAATTTAACAATTTAACCGCAACTTGTAGCTCATGTTTATAGATATATTTCACTGCTTTTGTCGAAGCGCATATTTGCCTTCATTTTATTATAAGTTTATTTCATTACAAATACCGTTACAAAGACGATGCGAGTGTTCGGTTGTGCTGCACTATGCTTTATGAGGGTACATGCGCATAATAATTTATGTTTATAAGATTTCACTTTGTATATACTATATTTATGTGTTCATGAATGTATTGAAGCATATGCACAGATTTAGCATTCCACAAAGGAATTATTAAAAGTAAAATTTATAGAAAAGATAAAGGAAAAAAAGATGCGCTCAATTCAAGCAAATTTTGTTTCGCCAAATTATTTTAAAATATCATTGGTTAGAAATGTTCGCTCCTTTCTTTCATCCATAAAGGATTTATGAATGCAGCTCTGTTTTGTTTTTTTTTTTGATAATTGTAGCATTTTTGTTAGTTGTCATGCTATTTCAGCCTAAAATGGAATATTATCGCTTTTAAAACAGATTCTTACTTAGATTGATTGACGTACAATAAGGTTAGTGACTCAGTTGATTCGCTCCTTTTCCCTTCATATATCCAATATAATAAGTTTCGTCGCTGGTTGACTTTATATACAACTTTCCAACAGCACTATGATGAAAATAAAGGATAATAGGAGATAAGTAAGTACATGACCCAAAGAGTAGTATAATAAAGTACCAAATAGAAATGAAATTTATTTACGATTTCTTCGAATAATGAATACTGAATTTGAATGCAACACATTTTTATAAAACTATAGCAATTCGGCTGCAACCGAACTTAGTGACTCTGACCTCTTTTCTATATTTAATTCAACAGCAAAGAAATTCTTTTTATTTATGAAAACTATGCGAATTTATAAAAAAATTTATTTTTTTCCACTATTGCAATTATCACATTGATTATCTGATATTAACAATTTCTGGTCTTTAAATGTATTGCAATATGTTTAAAATGTGTTAGCGAATTCCATTCTGCAGATTCGGGTTTGCGTCACTTTCTTAAACTGCTATTCACTTGGTCAAAGCAAACCCCACTTCCGCTCGAAATCATCAATTATTAAACCATACATCTCTTCGTCATATTCTTCGTTCATGTATGACATTTCTAACAGTCTTAATACACACAATATTATATCGTAGATGATGGGATACCCCACTCGATAAGAAATGATTTTTTCTAAAATCTCATATCCCATCCTTCTTAGTTCGTCAGTATTTTTTATAAACCCCAGTGTGTGGACTTCATCGCAAATTTCCGAGAAAAATGAATACGAATTTCCTAAGTACATACTTGTAAATTTACTAATTTTCAACACTAGTTTCTATTCGTGGTTAACTGAGTTCTGGCTACCAAATCAAAATCTGCTCATGTTTTAAGGATTGCAGGTACGAAAGACTTAGATAATTAGTGAAAAACACATATCTCAGAGAGCAACATTAGTATATGGAATAAACGTTGACCTTACATGCAAACGACAATATTGAGAAGGATTTGGATGTGTTTAAATTTTAATTTCGATATAACTTGACCTTGAATTTTCTGTATGTTGCATACAGACAACTATATGTATGTTGTGTGAGTATTGTGTGTTTCCTTAAAGAGAAATTGCAGGTAATTGAAAAGTACCAAGAAACGCAAGAGATTTATCTTTCAACTAATTTTTAAGAGTGTTTTCTGATGTACCCTGTATATGTTTATTCATAATGTAAATGTAGTGCTTTCGGAATTCTTCAAATTTCGTCGTCACCCAAAATGTTTATAGAAACTTCTTGTTGCCCATTTTCACACCTCATTTAACTGCTTTGGTTGGAAACACACACATACGAGCACATATTTACACACGATTACATGACTTGAGCTTAACTTAATCCGTTGGCAAACTTTTGCTGACCCAAAGAATTTTACGTAAAATTTAAATATAACTAAGTATTTGATGGTATGTGCACGTTGCTGTATATTATGTGCATATCCAAGTGAGAATCGGTGTTGTACAAATTCTTTGGCTTATAGTTTATTTCACACTCACGCCATTGGTTGTAGCAAAAAGGTTAGGGTTACTCATTCCAAGTACGCCGCAAATTGTGTTATGTGGGAAATTTTCTTGTATCTTAGGCATTAAAAGCTCATTTGCTGAGTACTTATTTATAGGATGTTACACAAAAGAGAAAGAAATAGCTGTCGGTTTATGATGAAATAGCACATATGCCCAATTTAGCACAGTTTGGATTGTAAGATGTAATTAAAATGATATGAGTAGCTGTTTTTTGATTATTCGCGCAAACATCTGACTTTCGTTATAAATTGAGACTTGTCAATTTGTGAATATTTTATCTATGTATTATTAGCGTCAGTATTTTTGTGTAGTATTGTATGACAATATTATTGCACAATATTTTATAACAATATTTTTTGGAACAATACTATTGCAAAATATTTTGTTTCAACATTATTGCGCAACATTTTGGTCCGATATCAATATCGGCATCAATATCAACATCTTTTCACACCTTTTATTTAACATTATTGACCATATTTGTGTCAGTAGCAGTGCGGATACTTACGTTAGCAATATTGACCAGTATTATTGTTTCAATATTATTGGATAAATTTATCAATATCAGCATCAACATCATATCAGCATTAATAACTAAATGTATGTTAAGATTTTTGATAATTTCATGATATTTTTGAGCATATTTTTTTTTTATAAATTGTTTTGTGTCTGTTTACTGTTTACTAAAATATTGTTATGTAATACATTTTCCGTCAGTATTATTATGTAAATATTTTAGCTCAATATTTATGTGTAAATATTATTGCGCAATATTATTGTGAAATATTTTCGTGTCACTATTACTTCGCAATATAGTGACCTCAATATTATTAACGTACAACAGGCGTTTATACCTTTACAATTAATATTTTTGAAAAGGGTAATTAATTAAAAATTTTGTTGTTTTCCATTTTTTTTCCAATGCGAAAGCAAAATTATCGCTCTGAAAAATCCCCAATACTTAAAACTGAGCCAGGATTTAGTTCACAAACAATGCCTAAAAAATAATATTTATTTGCGTAAATATGTTTTAATAATTTCTGAAAACCCTGCCACAATCTCAACAGCCAGCATTTGACTATCAACAGCACAACAACAATATTAAACTGACAAATTCACCCATAAATATCAACAGCGAAGATACCAAGAGGTGGCCACCAACTCCGCACTAACTCTCCACCAACGTGGTGGCCACAGAGCTGTTCATTGTATGCTTGCAATTGATCACATTGAATTCTGTGATTAGTCGCCTGTGAAGTTTTGTGGCCAACAACAGCCAACCAACATAACCAGTAGCAAAGCTATTGAAACAACAACAACAACAACAACAAAAATGTATAACAAACGCCAAGTGCAGCAACATTTATACGCCTCATTCAACAGCAACTGCCGCTGCTGCTATCTCACTTCTGCTGCTGCGCCTGATTTACTTGTTACTCATACGCCCTGTCTGCTTGGTGAATGACAATGACAGTGCATACTTGCCAGCTGGCATGGCAATTCACATTGTCCAGCTGGGCGTGACGCACACATCGAAAAACACACAGACACACACACTCGTATAATAACACAAAATTTGAGCAAGCATAAATTTTGTCTTGCCTAAGTGCGCTCGTGTGCCTAAGAGTACGAGCATGTGTGTGTGTGTGTGTTTGTTATTGTATGAGAGCCTGTCAAGCGTCAATGCAATGCAAGGGTTCTTCACATTCGGCTTTGATTTTTCGCATTGTTCATTGAACACAACTGCAGCAAATGTGCACTAGGCAAGCACTCACACAATCATATGTACACATACACATATATATATATATATATACATATGTACACATATATACACATATACAGACAAATGGCAAAGTATGTATGAATTTGTCTATTTTGTTATTGTTATGCAAAAGTTGCCTCTTTGTGTTCGATGTCCATATCTGCTTTGGTTTATGTGCGTGTGACTGGCCGAAATTTATGCGCCTGTATGTGAGTTATGTGTTTGTTCCAGTTTTTCCTTGTACATATCTGGCTTCTGATGCATTTGAAGTTTGCCTTGCACAGAAATAGAATTGAGAGAAAATCACAATGCTCAATAAATCTGTTGGCATGCATTTGTTTAGTAGCCACAATTCACGAGAATTCATTGTAGGATGGGGTACCAATAAAAAATAACTACAGGAACTAGTAAATTGACATTAAGCAATGTATGCACTACCATGAAAGTTCTACTAGCTTGAAGCGTTCTCCGAATGGGTGGTAACGATGATTAGTATTAATATTAACATTAACACATATTTATAAGAATATTTTTGAGCATGCTTATTTCAATGTCATCATTAGGTCACTATTACGTCAATATTTACGACAATCACATTGTTCATATTTAATTTAAAAATTTTGGCTGTATTTACATCAATAATTTTGCATTCATACAGATATTTAATAATGATATTTGCGTGTAATTGAGTGTAATCATTTTGGTAGAAAACATTGCGCAATAATAACGATGTAAAATATTGTGCAGTAATATTGATATAAAATTCTGCGTAATTGCATTGGAACAAAATATTGTACAAACATATTTTTGCAATAATCTTAACAAATATGTTCGCCATAAGTAGGGCTGGGTTTTTAATGAAAATATGGTCAGTAATATTGACAAAAATAAGATAATATTGATATTTGTATACGTATATTGAATAATATAATAATAAGAAAGTAGAATAATCTTTCTTTAGACCAATATAGACATGAATTGATGTAAAAATATTGATATCTTAAATAAATATTGATATCTTCAATAAATCATTTAATTTTTACATTTAATTTTCCTATATCATTGGGCAAATGTAAATCAAAAGTTAGGTCAATCGCACTATTGATTTCAACGTCAAGGTTTTCGAAATTTATAATGATATTGCCATCTCAATATGTGCAGTATTATTGAATCAAAATACTGTTAATTGATATTGAGAAATATGGCACAATGTTATTGGCATAAAATATTGAACGCTATTTCTTATGTAAAATTTTGCACAATAATATTCTACAATTTAAATTAGGATTTATTTATACTCGGAAAAAGTTAACAAAACGCAAAACAAAAACAACAATAAATATATATATATATATATATATATATATACATGCGTATATCTTTTTTATTCCGATATTTTTCCCAATCATTTTTACCTTCGGAAATCTCTCACCTCCGTTTTTGACATTTCTGTGCACGTACGTAGGTGCGAATCGCTCCAACTTCATCTTTCCATTTCCATTTCCATTTTCCAATTCAATGGTTGAATTGAAATCAAACACATATTAAAATCTCAACTCAACTCAACTCAACTCAATTTAGGCGACAATTCAATGAAAAATAAAATTTTAGTACCCAATTGTATGACGGTATAATGGAAAATTGGTTGGTTATCAACCGGCGATAGCCCCAAATGAAATTGCAAATTGTCATTCAATAGAGCATCGCTGCAGCTCAGCACAAACCCATTTATACATTTCAAACTCAATTTTGACCATGACTATTTCAGCAAGTGTGTGTCATTAAAGAGACAACTCATTTTTGGCAGTGTGTTAACTGGTGACCCACAAATTCCCCTGGGCTAAGTAATTTCAAAGCGAGCGAGCGCACCAAGCGGCCAGTTGATCAGGCAGCAAAGATGAGCGTGTTTGATACCATAATCATGCCGTCATTTAGGCATCTATGTACTCATATGTGGCTTAGTACTTTTGTGTATGGCTTGTCTGCGCTGGTTTAAGGTTTAGGTGTTTGTACTTGTTGTTGGTTTACAAGTCGTTTGACATTGCTTTCCGTATGTGTTTACAAGCAAGCACCGGCGGTCATTCGCTGCGGGTGGTGTACAATAGAATTTCAGCTCACATAAAGCTGGTTATGTGCTCGTAATTTGTATGCATATGTATGTGTGTGTCTGTGTATGTGTGCACGTATACTTGCTTCGTAATTGCCTTCCTCAATTTGTTCAATTAGGGGGTTTATCAATTTTTCGATTGCCTTTTACTACTTATCTATTAGCGAATGTTTGCTGAAAGCTGAGGGTAAGGATTTATTGGATCTTATCTATAATTTATGATTTTACTTGAGCTAATGTATGTCTCTATAATACATAACCGCAGATAGATAAACAAATATTTATATTTTAACCATATGTATACCCCTGTAGCATCTATTCATATCTATGTGTGTGTGTATGTAGGTAAATACAACTCATCCGTATTTATGTCGATTACCTTCAAATTCCCTTTACGTTTGCTAGAGGCTAATTTCTGAGCTTTGATCCCGTTATAACCTTGAACTTTACATATACATGTATGTATAAGAAAGACACACTGCAAATTAATCTTAGGGCATATGTAAACATATTGTAATAGTCAGTAATGTATTTACCTTAAAGAGTATGTTCTTATATACATTAATTCCCATATATTGAGCCATATTCATATATTTGTATATCACGATTTCAGTGGGTATATTAGATTTGAAAAAAATTTAATTTCTAACAGCCATTTGACAGACCAGCCAGTATAAAAGCCAGTCTTACGACGGCCAATCTTCTGACATTATTTGACATCAGTTTGAGATCTCTCTGAAAGCTAGCCATATATCCATTTCGATCAGCCGTCTGACAGTCATTTGATAGCCAGTAATTTGGTATTCATTTGACAGGTAACCATCTGATATCCAACCATTTGAAAGCCAATCAGACAGTTATCTGACAACCAATTATCCGCTAAATGCTCAAACTCATTCATTTAAGACCTGTTTTCTTGTGGTTGAACACAGTTGAAGCTACTGATTTCTTGGATCTAAAGATGCTAATATTAATGTGCATATTTATTTCAATAGCTTTCAGTCACATTTTGGATATTTATATTAATATCATTGGCAGCATCTACGTCTATATTTTTATGCCATTCTTATGACATTAATTAAATACCATGCAAATATGAAAATGAACCAAAATAATTTACAATAATATTTACGCAAAATGTATGCAGCTTTATTGATTCCAAAATGTTGATAATAACATTGACGAATACAATATTGAGCAATATTATTGACAGAACATATTGCGCAGTAATATTGCACAATAATTTTGTGAGAGCATATTTCATAATGACATAATTTTACATTCAATATTCTATATCCAATCATCTCATCATCAGTTTATGATCTTGATAATAATTTAACATATAAAAATGCTTTTGGAATGAAATTCATTCATGTTTTGTTTTTGTTTCATGCATACATACATCTACTTCTGCAGTCAACTGTCTCTTAAAAGTAATGTCTGTCATTATCCACAATATAAAATTGCAATATTTTATGCAACAACAATAGCTCTTTTATTCTTGTAAGAATAACTTTTGTAATGCGTTTTTTTAACACATTTGTTATATTCAGTTGTTTCAGTAACCATAAAGCGCTATAAAAATTCCGTACATAAATTTAAGTGGCCACATACAACGCACACACATATACTAATATATCGATATATATATATATGAATACAATAAATTGTACACATACATGTGCACGTTTACATTAATGTGACAGCAATGAATTTTTCAACAATTGAATAAAAATTCTTAAACTACACACATTTGTCAATGTTGGCGCTGGACGCAAACACGCATGCGTACATACATACAAGCTACCGCACATAAAAAATGAATGCTCGTGGGGAAAGTTTGTAAAGAAAAGTGCAGATATTTCGTAAAGCTAAGCGGGCGGGAAAGGTATTTGTGGATATGCTGCGGGCTTAAAGTAAAAAACCAGATAGGAAAAGTGAAGTTAAATGAAAGCAGTTAAAAAAATGTATTCATCTAGAGTTAAGATTTATATAAATTATTATTTTCTACTTATTTTTCCCCCGTTTTATTTTAGTTGCATGAAATACTTGTAAAGTTGACCAGGTGTCAACATTTCCAAACATATATAAACTTTTCCAGGAGCAGTTGCAAATTTTGTTGAAATTTTTTATTTTTATATAAGAAATGGCCCGGAAAATGAAATGGAAACGCGAAAAAACAGTTTTAATTGTATCTAAAAGTCTTCAATAATTCTTTCAGATCCGCACTGTATTAAAATGAACTCATTGCGAACTAGTCGTAGAAGGCAAAAAAATTCAGTTTGTGCAAGTTGTTCTTATGCAGATTTTCAAAAGCTTTTCATAATTTTCGTAATCTTTCCAATTTTTTAGTTCTTTTTAGTTACTTTATTATTAATTAGATTGAATTGTTTTTCAATATTTTTTAAAAATTTTTACGGATAACACACCTGCATAAGATTCAAAAATATTCACGTAAAAAAATGTTCCCTTGAATTTTCTTTCGTATTCATAACAACGAACAAATTTTCTGCTACTTCGTTGAGCAGGCACTTTACGGCTCCTTATAACCATGTCATATCTGTAATGGCCATTGAATCCATTTATCGATTTGTGCTGCATGGAACGCAGCAGCAATTGATCACTGTGGGATATGTGACATTTTGAATTATACAGCCAATAATGACGGTCCCGCTGTCGCAAGCGTTGCAAACTAAGCTCGTTTTTGTTTCTCCACATTTTCACACACTCAGAAAGTTTCTCTCTACATATATGTATTTGGTTATGTGTGTTTGGCTTAGTGATAAATTCTACGGTATCGATTACGCGTGCTGACCAAGCAATTTTCGAATTACTTCGATTCGAATTCGAATTATCGTCAATTATCCATGAGATGTGTGTACAGCAGCTTTCAAAATAATGAGTATACTTATGTTGAGTGAGTCATCAGCGACGAATGGAATTTTTTTTTTACGTAAATGTGTGATATATCACTTTCGCATTTTGGATTCCCGTTTTTGAAAAAAATATTTTCAAATCAAATTTATTCAATTAGTTATACATAAGTGCTTGATAAAAGTGTATCTTATTGAGTGATGTTTTTTTTTATTTCTTTATTTTTGGAACTATAATATATATAATATACTATGGAACTATAATAAAAATGCTTTCTATTTATATAATATTAAGACCTGATTTACAGCGCATTTTAAAGTTCTTAATACTTACACCTCTTATAGTATCATAAATATAATAGTGGCTATATTTTAAATATTTTTCAAATAATTGAATTCAAATGGAACGATTTAACCATATATTTAAGCGCTGTGTAATAAAAATATATTTCTTTCAAAAATGTTGCAACTTATTTAGAGCTGAATTTAGATTGTCATGGTCAATACAAATATTACAAAACAGGCTGAATATGTAAAACGGCAACAACCAGAAGAGGAATCAATTCATTTGATGTACTTTTAGTATAGATTTTAATGAAATTAATATGTTCTTTTTCATTTCACACAAAAAAATAAAAACAACAATTCATTATTGCAACAAACTGAAATCATATATGATTGAAAAAATTAGGAAATGTTTTTTTTTTTTGGATTTATTACAAATTATATGGTTTTTAATTTGTGCATGCAACTTCTACCATTCTTTCTACCACTTAGGTATCTAACATTTTTGTTCATAAAATTTTTTTTATCTTCGAATTCTTCTATGTTCATACAAATAGTTACTCAATATGAGTATTTGATAAAATATTTTAATTTCGTAAGAGGAATTATGCTCACTGTATGCTATTGTACAGTGTAATTCCAGGTATACTTAGTATCCAACGTCAATAGAAACGAGTTGCTCACACTAAAAATATAAATAGATGTATTAAAATTACATGCAAACATATTTCATGTATGAAATAATTTAATTTTTCCAAATCATTGAATTAGATTGCAATGAACCAAGCACTCTAATTCGCTCTATTTGATTTTGTTTCTAAAATTCCGTTAATATTTTATGCAAATTGCTAACTGCACACTTGCGCACAGCAGCTGCCCTATAAACACACAAATACACCTATATATATATATATATATATATTGCATGTTGGTGTGCACCGGTTAATTCTTAGCTTTTTTGCAATTTCAACATATCAAATTATTTGCACATAATTATTTTCTCACCACGAAAGCTTTAAACCACATTTGCATATAAATAATGTTTTAATAGCGCTGCATTTGTTTGGCTATTTGCATATGTAGCGGAGTGCTTGTGTGCGCCTAATATTGTAACTTTGATGTTTGCCAATGAATTAAATGTAAACATTGGCATTTCAATGATAATTTGCTGTTTTGTTGTTATTTATGCAAGTTAGCTACACTTAGCGGGCTCGTGTGTTGCTTTTTTTTTTTTGCTGTTTTTGGTTTTGTTTGCCTATTGACATTTGTACTAAGTACACAAATACGTAAATTATTTAATGGGGTATTTTGTGGTTAATTGAAAAGGAAATTGATTTATAGTGGCAGCTTATTAAATAAACGGGAAAATTTAAATTAATGTTGTAACATGAGGAAACGGAAATCACAAACGTTGAAAAATAATTAAAGTGCATTACTTTTTTATACAAATGATATGCTAGAATGTAGCATGAGTGTACTATTTAGGGAATTTTATAATATTTTAATTAATTTAATTGTGTTTTTTTTTTAATGATTATAATATTATCAATACTATTATTTTTGTATTAGTATTTTTAGTCTATTGGAAAAATTTATGAAATTTCTTTTAATTATCTAGTCATTCGTTTAAGAACAGATGTATTCCAGTTTTGTCTCTTTCGCCCAGTTGGAGAATTTGTTTCTTTCAAAATTGTTCCTCAATTTATTAATATTAAGTGTTGTAAAATCTTTTGCTCAATCTGTAACTTACAAACCACTGATGGAACATTGCTGCTGTTGTTTACCTATTCTTCTTCTTCTTTTCTGCTTTCAACCTTGATTAATATTCTATGCAACTTTGAACTACTATTTTGAGTGATGAAACTGTCCACTGGTCCGGCATACTTCTCTTGAGATTCTCAATGGGTTATTGCATATTTTAACATATATCTCATTGATCGCACTTGTTTCCACATATTTTGAGACGAAGTATAGAATTTCACTTTAAATATTCTGTTCCAAAAAATTACACCTTACTACTTCTTAGGTTGAAATTAAAATATAGTACTGATGGTATGTTGAAAATGAGCATGATTCCTGTTTATCATCTGGTATTTGTAGCATGGTTTTGCTCTGAGGTTAGGCCGCACTGCGATTTTCTTTACTTCCATCTTATTACCTTTCGAGTTCGAACCAGATAGATCTTGATACCTCACACTTGTTCATTTTAGGCAACTTCGTTCGGTATTCAGCTAACTAACAGCAGGCAGTACAGGGATAAACGGGGAACATGGAGACGATTCGACGAGAGAATTTGCATTATCAGCAATTTTTTGAGAAACCATTTTGCTATTTTAGCCATTACTGTTAAATATTCGCGCGAGATGTGAAGAATGTTAACAATTTAATAAAATTTGTCTACTGATTGATATTGATACCGATAATACATATCTGTATGGGGAAACTTGGCAACCTTGCTATCGCGCATGCTTGCCAGTATTTATTTAGTTAAATTTATCAAATTTTCTGATCTGATCTGATAAAGTATGAAAAAATCTGTTAGAACCCACTGCTACACCCACTGTAATATTAAAAAATATATATATTAGAAAGCTTAGCAAATATAGATACTAAAAGCAGTATAAATTGCATTCTCATTCAATACGCCACTCAGCGAGTATTAGTACTCCAAAATAGAAAAATTTTCAATACAAATAATACGAATATTCATGGAGATATTTGCGTCCGCAGTTATTTTCATAGCTCAGTAGGTTGCTATTGTGGTTTTAAAATTATTGCAAATAGAAAATTGCGCAATGCGGTTTAGCAAATGTTGGCTTCGCATATTAAAATAGTCAGTGAGTGCAGCAAATGAAAGGTAACGGGCAATAAAGGGCAACTACAGCGGTTGTGGGGGGGTAGAGGGCACGCAAATCACGGTAATGCAAATGTAAGCCAAGCACGGCAAATTGCATTAATTTTATTCGAACACATTTATTCATTACAACGCTCAACATATTATTTGTTTGGCGCTTGCGGGAATGCAAGAAATCACGAGTATAAATACCTAAGATCAAATATGTATCAAATATGATTTTTATTTTGGCAACATATTTAAATTTTTAAAACTTTTTTTGGTTTTGGTTTAAAAGGAGTCCTAATTAAATACAAATAATCAAATTAATTAATTCAAAAGAAATAAATAAATAATTTTATTTTATTATTTCTGTGCATCTAAGTGGTCGGACCGTCGAAGTAGCGTGTCCAAGTAGCGTGTCAACAAAAATACTTAAACCTTCCATAAAAATTGCACAAACACTGACATACCAACATAGATATATTCACATATGTATGTATGTGTTGAAGCATATTAAAACCACTGTAAAGCTGTAAATAAGTGCAGAGAGTTTTCCCGCATGACTGATGATGTGCCAGTGCATTCATGTGGCAAGCACCACTAGGGTGGCAAGCAACGCTCGAAAATTGCACCTTGCAGTAATGCCAAAAGCAGTTATCAGCGGTCCACATAAAATATGCACCTGCAGCATATTTGCTAAACACACTGCCGACGTCGGCCAAATAGCCAACTAACCATTCACGCCTAACAACCACAACAACAACAACATTTCGCTGGCTCAAGCATTTGCATGGCAAAATTTTCTGCGACAGCGATGGCGTTGGCGAGTCTTGAAGCACTCGAAATGGTTGTGACCTAAAAAATGCGACAAGTAGGGACAACGGTACATGCCAACGAGTCATTACTGTGATTCGCATTTTGTCTGAACGTCTCTGCCTGGGTATAGTTATTTATAGCGCTCGGCAGTGTTTAAATCTTCTTAAATTATATGCAAGATGTTTGTGAGAATTCGGAAAATAGGAATTAGGAAATTTGCTGGTAGGTGGTGAAATGTGGCAACACCCAGGACAGCTTACTGTTAAACATACATATATGTACAATATAATGAAGACCTTTTCTCCATTTTTGTTGCTAATACCTTAACAATTATACGTCCTTCTTCAAAGAAATAACCAACTTATTGTTCTTGGAGTAAAGAAATGAATGTTAATATATAAATATTTGTATTATATATATATAATATATATTTATATAGTATGTGTATAGTATGTATGCACAAGTAGCATGTATTTGTATAGTATGTATACATTTTACTTATATATAGGGAAATATATTCCTCAAGGTCATTTGCTATGCTTGCTTAGTTCGGAGCAGGAATTTCTCGGGTTTCCTAAGGACGGGTGTATCTTAGCGGATTCATGGATCAGGTAAATTATGAGTGAATTTTTGTTGTAGAGTTTCCAAAGTATAAAGGTATTTTTCAGTGTTGCCCTGGATTATGATAATACTATCCATGACCGCCTTTCAGAGAAGTTCCAGTTGTCCGCATCAAAAATAATTGTTTTCTGAAACAACATAGGGTAATTCATATCTGAATATGGAATACATATGTATCGATACGTATAAATCTTTATTTTCTTTTCAGAAATGAAAAGAAGTTATAAAATAATCAAAAAGTAATTTCTTCAATTTCCACTATACACCTCCATCCAGCAGTATTGCTTTGTTGGTCAAAATGTTATTATAGTAGTACCTATTCAAGCGTCATTTGCGTTACTTTCTTTGTAGGTAATTTACATATTGTAAATATTAAAAAGTGTATTGAATTTTTAATGTATGTGTGGTGAAAAAATATGTAACAATATAAGTATTTAAGTTGTGTTTTTGCTAGCACAATAGATTTGTCACACTGAGATTTGTCACTTGTCACAGAAAGTGTCACACTGACGGAAATCTTGCTTTTATTATAGTCAATAAATTCATTTTGAAGTATGCCATTATTGGCAGTATGCGCGTAAGTATTTACAAGGATACCATATTATTATTATGAATAAAACTATTTTTACTTTTCGAATGGTTATAAAAATTGTGAAGTAATGCAAACAAAGAAGAAAGACATAAATGAAAGTGTTCTTCTCTGAAGAAAAATGTTTTTAAATTTGGGACAACTCTCCAGCCTTTAATTACCAAGCTTAATTCACTTAACATGACCTTGAAATGAAATTGTTATCCTGTGATTTGAATTTCGTACCGATGCAAATATTAGTACATGTGAAGAGTGCGAATTAAAACTGTACCATTGTTTGCTTTCTTTCTTTGTCCAAAATATTTTTGTTTGTCATTTAACTTCTGCTCTATCGTGAGAACCTAGGTAAGGCCTGGTATAAAGGAAGCGTTAGTATTGTATATTAATTAATATATGTTATGATAACTCATAAAATTCATTTCATTTCATTTTCAACTTTTTCTTAAATTCATATCAATACTATTTTCATTTAATTCAAGTTTTTTTTCATCCCTTCCTTTCGAACGAATACCCTAAAAATACAACTAATTTCCGAATGCACGCATTTTCGTGGTTTATTATTGAATTATTTACAAATTGCAGAGTAAATATGTTTTTGCATTTTTTCAAATTGAAGCCACCACAAATAATTTCCATATGCGGAAACCGCAAATCACATTACAGTGGCCAAATGTTAATGGCTTTAATTTAGTTGGTTTTTTGCCGCACGACAAGGTGCTACACACATGCATATGTACATCTACATATACATTTGCATTCATGTATATTTACGCAATAATACCAATTATAGGTTAGCTAAATAATTTATGGAAAAACATGCATAAGTCAGCAACTTGAGAGAGGGAGAAAAAATTGCAGGGTGTCTCCAGTGAATAGCAAGACTGCTATATTTATATATCTCATATATTTTCTTTTATTTATTATTTATTATTATATAGATATATATATATATATATATATATATATATTTTTTATTATTATAGAGATATATGTTATATAAATATATTTCAAATATTTGTTTATATTTTTATTGTAAGCAAAATTTTGTTAAAATTAGTTAACATTTTATAAATATTAATTTTAAAGTTGAAACTTGGAAAAAATCCTCTGCCCACCGGGATTTTAAATTTCCAATACCCCGAAGTATGTCAAAATAAAATGACTATGAAATAATGAATGAAATTCATGATGACTTTATCATGCCACTCATTTAACATACTGTCTAGCGTAAGGCTAACATGCCAACTTAATTTATGACCACAAAATATTTGGCAACCTACTTGCTAACAGCGCTACAAAGACAATGGCTATAAAAAGGCAAACAATAGTTAAACTAACTGGTTGTTTTATGGACATGGGTGTATTTATTTGTTTGCTAATGTATTTGTGGCTTTACAGCCTGTTAACGTGTGTGTGAAATAAAGCTATAATATAATAAAGATATAAACAAAAAATAAAAAAGTAAATAAATTAAACGGCAAGCAAAAAATAAATAAATATTCGCAGACATTAAGGCTAAATTTTATTATTCTTTTTATGGCTTTAAATTCCCTGCCTGTGGGTGTTGATTCATATGTATATAGTCTTATATAATATTTATTATTATATATATTTAGAAATACATGTGAGTGTGTACATAATAATAACCACTTCCGGTATATGAACTGCAATTGTTACGTCATTAACATTTTTGGCCTAATTAAATCATTAGCACTTCATTATTGTGGATGATAGTTTTGTGGGCGTATTTTTCTGATGCTAAACTAAAGGAAATTCGCTATAAAATAAAAGATGTTATTATAATATTTTTCTGAGAAGAAAGGAAATTTTTGCAAATTTTTGGTTTATTTTTACTTTAAAAAATGTTTTATACCATCTTATTGCTCTCCAATGCGCCATACTCTGCTATCTATAAACTTTCAGTCCCGTTATTGTCAGTTTCATACAATAAATACATAATAACCCTTTTCACTTCACATTTTTCCTATACTCTAGAAGTGTTTTCAGAAAACGCATAAATTATTAGCACCCTTAAGTTTTACATAAACTGACGCAAGCAAAAGGACACTTGAGAAACATTACTTCTGCATAATGCCACTAGTTTTCGCACGTGAATGAAACACATGGACAAACGTACCACATCATTCAAACGTAAAGCGTCATGCTTTGTTCATTTAAATACTGGACGCCAGTGGAAGAGGAAATATTTGCAAGGTACTAAAATCAAAGAAGGGTTCAACAAAAGTTCGTCTAGTTGATATGCAAATTTTTAATGATATTTCCATTCACTTTTGTACGGATAGTCGGTTTTAGGTACTGAACCTAACCTCTGTGTATCTCTTTATTTCTGAAGTTCTCCATTTCTCTAATTTTTTTCCTAAATGTACGATAGGTAGCTGAAAGTTATATATTTTTAATGAAATCATCATTTAAAGTTTTATCAATGACATACACCAAAATAAATAGAGTCAACTGAAGCAGATAACAGTTGCCTACATCTAGACTTTTCATATTTTATCGACGTCACATACCCTTTATTATATTATACTTTATTAGGTATTATTTAACTTTAAATGATTCGTATATGTTTGTGGATTATTAGAAGTTCACTTGTGAGACATCAGATTGCCAGTTTATCGTAAAATTCCTTTGGGAGATTAATGATAACAATGAAAGTTCTTATACGTAAAAAGGAGCTGCAAGTAATGAAGAGCTTATTATTTTTAGATTGACAACAAAAAGTGCACCGATTCTATTTTATGTTAAACACCAATATTTATGTTATTAGATAGTCTTAGGGAATATATTGAGTGCCACGGAAAATGGTTTCCATATATTTTGGAGTATATATCAAAATTATCCAATATGTATAAAAATAGTGAAACAAAAATGTTAGATTGTAGTTCGGTAGCTCAATCAGTGTGAATAAAGCCTATTTCAAACTTCAGGTTTGCAGAAACCAAGCTTTTATTTGTCATTAAAGAATTCGAACTTTTGTGATATCTCAAATACATAATTGAATCCTTTATAAGATCAAAGAGTAAGCATTTATGGCTTACGGTTTATTTCATATACGTACTTAAAGCAAGATAAACATGCCTCCAAATGTAAAATGTTTCATTTTCTCTCTTCTTTTACTCATATTCTAATATTTATTTTTGGATTGGTTGGCTAGCGTTGAATGAACTTAAATTATTAGCTTTCTAAGACAGTTTTTGATAGTTCTTCTTCAGGAAGGCCATGCGAACATTCGTCAGACCCTTCAAATATAAGTACCTATATAAATATATATACAATTGTTTCTAAATATTTCGCTAATTGTAATTGTGTTGCAGGTGTTGACAGTCACATGCAATTAAAAGGCGATTTCCACGCAAACTTTGCCGCTTAACTAACTATATACATAGCCTCAACTAACTAACGGACTGACTGCGACACAATAAAGAAATGTTTTATCAAAATAATAGCAACAATAACAACGTTAGTGAAATGATTGCGTGTACAAGCTCCAGAGTATAGCGCGGCAGCTGGGCCAACGGCGCTGCGCTCGCCTGCAGGACCAAGAAAAGAAGGAGTTAAATGACAGCAGAACAGAAGTAAAGCGGAGGTAGATGTAGAGTAGCGGAGCGGAAGTTAGCCAAGTGACTGCGCCAAGTTCGTTGCATGTCGGCCAGCAGCAGTCAGTACTCGTTTAGCAAGATGTTTGGCGTGACGTGGCACTGACGGCAAGCCACACACACATACACACCTACAAATATAAGCAGTCACAATGTCTTTCACTTGTTGGTTGCGTTGGGAGGTGGCTATTTTTGTTGTTGTCCATTGTTTAACTTTCTCATTAGTAAATGGCAAAAAGGCGCCTAGCTGTAAGTACCTCATTCTAACGGTAAATGGGGAATTGCGCACAAAAGCAATAGCGGAGAAGAAAAGAAAATTTATATAATGCAGGAAATATGAATGTTTTGTATTTTAAGTGCTGACTTACTTGGTGAATGCGTTCACGGTGCGTGATTGCGCTCCACCCGCAATTCAATGCAACGTCTATGCACATTTTTCTCCACTTTTTTTTTTTACTTCCTTTCTTGTACATTTCAAGAACTTCGTATTTCCGCGTTTTTGTGCGAGAAACACTTAAGTATGGAATGTTGCTTTGCTGCAGGGAAGTAAGAATAATCTTAAAGAAATAATCCAAGAATAACGAATGAGTAGTGGGAATGTGGAAGGAAGATGACAGTTATCGTATTAAAGTCATTTATATCGAAAATTAAAACGATTCGGAAGTAATCAAATGAAGCTCTTATTTAATTTTGAGTTTGTGGTGGCTTTCAATATGGCGCATCACTCGAATACCCACGACGATTCTGCTCATTGGTGATGTGCAGATTGCTTTTGTGCAGTAACAGTTAGAATCTTCTAATTTGTCTCATAAAAAATGAGAAGAAGAAAAAATTCTTCCGAAACGTTCTTAGTTTACACCTTTCTATTTTTAAATATAACCATTAATAATCCTATCAAAAAAATCATAAGAAAAATCCGGCAGAAGTTCGAAAAACCTTTGACCGAAGAAGTGGAGTAACGAAGAGAATGTACTAATTTTTACTTTCCAAAAGCAAAATTGCAATTTTGATAAATGCACACCCGGAGAGGTTTATAACCTAAAAATTAAGAAGTCCAGAAGACATTCAGATCTAAATATATAATAGATGCTAATAATATTGAGAGAACTTAGCTCATGAGTTGCCTATGTATTATTGAATCGGATCATGTGTTGGCATGGCTATGTTGCCCCCTTGAAAATCTGGTCCATGCTACTTTTTTCATGTATTATCGGGCATATAAGTGACTTTGGTCGGCTTGATATTTTACTGATTAGACTAAAAATTGAATCACATTGTTCCCTCTTTAATATTTCACTTAAAATATCACACACGGTTTTTGACTTTCCGCATTCGCTCGCATTTTTATTAGAACAGTTTTATTCCTAAACAAATTAAATTAAATTTTCTGCCTTTTCGCTTGCTTTCTCAAGTCTCTTTCTATATTGTAGCATACTCATATGCTTGTGTATACACTCGGCGATCTCGGTAGTGAGCATTAAGTTATTTTCCAGATGTGAATATTTGTATACACTTCGTCACGCGTCTCCGCATGGACATAAAAAAATGTACCGACGTCCACTATATATGCCGTAAACATATAGAATATACCCTGAAATGAAATGAATATTATTTGCCAACTAGTATGAATCGCGAACTCTACTAGTCTTCCGAATACAACAAGTACCTGGTATGTTTGGTAAAGGTGCTGCCTATTGTTAGATTATGGATTATTCAATATGATTCCTTTTACTAAAATTTTTCGTTCTTCATATTTTGAATTATCTTTCAAACTTTTAAATAAATACAAAGATATTTCAAAATTTGTACCTGTTACAAAAGTAGAAAATTTCGGACTAGTTCGACTGTATTGATATCTCACTACAGATGTCTCAAAAGGTTCTACCTATATACAATACAAGCATACATATATAGAAATTTCAACTGTATTGGTATTGGATATTACGTCAGAGCACGTGACCAATGCACGATTCTGAGCACGTTTGTCATATAAAGAAATTAAATTATTTTGTTATGAATTGTCGTCGACGAGTGACTGTATGGCGCGTGGACACTCGACTTTGCAGTGACGGCAAATGAAATGTTGCTGGGAGAGAGCGCCGGCAAAGGACCTCTTAATAAATTTAGGCATTTGCAGTAACAATTTAATCTTATGTAATGCTTAAATTATCAGCTTAATTAAACAAGGAAAAACTGTTATATTTCATAACTATCTTTATAGATCGATCCTTAGGGATCGCGCTTTTGGTAGCTTAAAGCAGTGGTCGGTATTTCATAGCATAATTGTGCTAGCTTTCATCAGACTTATACTTAACCTCTATCGTTTGGCCATTGTCGTGACAGCAACGAAACAACACCACGTAGGGCAGTGCCGCTAAGCCAAATATGCCCTGTGCGAAATTATTTATGCTTATGAATGATTTTTGTTGTTAAGAATTACATTTCTTGTTTCAGACAATAAGGTTAAGGTTTTTAGGGTCCAATATATTTCTTTTAATCGTAAAACATATGAGGTGAATAAAAAGATTCGAAAATTCTCATTTCATGAGAGAACATTCCCAAGATATAAGGTTACATAGTTCTCACTGGATGTCTTTATTGGTGTGTTCATTCACATACTCGCAGTTCCTCTCATACCGACCACTGGCTTAAAGTAGGTCTTTGCTCTCAAGAGTTTGAAAAGAGAAACGAAGAGGGAGAGAGAGAGAGAGAGAATGAAACGGAGAAAGAGCCTGAGAAAGAAAGATGGGGAAAGAGTGAGTGACGAGAATTCATCTTATTTGTAAGAAAGAAGTGTTCGAGCTATAATAGAATACAAGTTTTCGTTGACTCGGTCGATTATTTAGACGGTTTTATCGACAATTAGGGTTATAGAAATAGTAGTTGGGTTATCTGGGATGTCGTCTTGATTTAAGCGAAACTATTATGATATGAAAATATTTCAATTGCGAGAATATCTTCCTGGTAAAATAGGTCACACTTGCTTTTGGTATTGCATGCAATTTTTGTGAAAGAAAGCTCAAACGATTAAAATCTCTTTAGAAAAACTTCTAAGGTATGAAGGGATGAGAAGTTAATACTTCCCAAATATCGTTTTGTAAATGTTTCTATTTAAAGCTAACTTAAAGCCAACCAATTTTTTGTAGCTATATAACAACGTAAAATTTGAGCTTCACTACAAAACTGGCTACCTAAATCCTATAAAATTTAAAGCGAAATAAAAGCAAAAAGTAATAAATTTTGTAGGCAAGAAGTAGGTGGAAGTGAAAGTACGTTAAAACTTTGAAATTGTTGTTGGTAGATGTTGATGCTGATGTCGGTTGGGGATTTCGGGATTTCGGCAATAACAGTAAATACACAAACAAACATATGTACGCAGCTAAAATTACACTTATACAACATATATATACTTATATAACCATATAAACATAAAAATACTAACGGCATCGCAAAAACTTTTGCCTCCTAAAACTTTAAGGCGTCTGTTAGGGAAGCAGCCTGAAACATTTTGTCGTTAGAAAATCCATTGATTTATTTGAAATTTATAGACGAATGTAAATAATAATAAGCCTGTTTACCTTTAATTTTCAGGCGAATAAGCATGTACGTATGTATATATGCGGCTGCAAAATAAATTTGGAAATTTACGCACATTTTACTTTTATCTCGGGGATGTTGACATTAAATATGGGCACATATGTGTATGTATGTGCGTATATTTCTTTGTATGTACGCCTAGCTTTTCTGCGCAATTAAATTGGTTGCTGTCGCTTATTTAACGCAAATAATCGTGTTGCTCTTAAATAGTTGTAGCGGCAAGCGACCGTGCTGTTCTGATTGTACGTATATGCGGTAAAACAGTTTTAAGATATTTAGATATCGGCCATCTAGGGATATTCTTAATAAATGCTGAAATAAATTGTACAACATAATATAATGTTTTTATTTTATTTTCATCAGGTGGCAACTCCGCTAATACATATATTTAAACTCAAATGAAGACAATGAAATATATGCTTACTCGAGTGCCAATCTTAAATTTTTTTTAGGTGGCAACTCTAAAAAATATTATTCTCGAACAAAAATCTTTTTTTATTTGTAAACTTTAATTAAAGAAATTAAAGAAAATTAAATAGTTTTAAGAAAAATTTCCGGTGTGGCAACGCCAAACATTCAAATTTTAATACATGCTAAAACACGAATGTCTCCATAAATGTATTATTCTATCACATTTACCTGAATTTCACACACTCCCTTAAAAATACCACAATTGGCAACAATAAAAGTAATTAAATGCCAATCGCAGAGAAAGTTAAGAATATCAACGCTAAGCCGGAGCTTTAAGGACTTTCCGAAATGTTTTAGCGTGAAATTAGTAGCAATATTACATAATTAAGTTCTACGAACATGTCATTTAAATGTACATAAATATATTTAAGTATGTCACCATATTCTATCATTGCCGCCAATAACCACCCATTGAACTCGCTGAGGACATTTAAGTAGTTGTATATCAAGGACCTTCATTGTCAACATTCGCCAAATTCAATTTAACAACCACTAGATGCGCGTAAGCACTCGCTTTTGCAATAAATCTACGCCTACATTTGTGGCTTCCCGACTAATTTGCTAAGCTTGCTGCGACGCGTTTCTTATTACAACCATTTGAGTTTGCTAGAGATTGCTTTTCCATTTTGTGTTTGATCTTCTTAATCGTTTTTACTAATTAACTGACTTAATATTTGGGGCTGACGTAAGCCAATTTAATGGACTTGCAATTTGAGCGCCGGAAATTTAAGTGCCGTTGAGTTTGAAAGAGTACCTGCGGTGGAGGAAGAGAGAGAGAATTTAAGACGACTTTTATTTGAAATTCTTAAAGGATGTTAGGATCTGAGGTAATTGTTGGAAACGAACTTAGATTGTTGTTTTAGGAAGTTAGGACCATTGAAGTTAATGATATTTAATTTAGAGATTATTTTATGAGAAATCTATGCTGTTAATAACAGTGAACCTAATTGTGTGCATTATCTCGAAAATGGTATTAACACTTAAAAATGTTGCCTACATCTAGGCAGATGTGGGTTAGAACCATAACCTAAATTATGATTTTCATTTCAAACGCAGAAGAAGCAAAGTCATTCATATAACTTTGCTGCTCATTGATATCATAGGTTGTGTGTTTAGCATAATTTTCATTTTCATTATCCTCATATCCGAATGTCTGCATCCGAAGCACTTTTCCACGTTCAGTTTTCAAATATTGTTACATATTTTTCCATGTCGAAATGAGGATAATTCTAAGGAATTGTTTAGTGTTGTTCTTGTTGCATGCAAAGTGTTAATTTAACCACACATACATACATGCAAATATTTTCGGGAATGTAATACACATAAATAGTATAAGCATTAGTCTCGCAATATACTGCATACTTTCTGTCGTTGGGATATTCGTACGACTCTTGAGATATACATACACACATACATACATATGTAGCTGTACGTATAACTTTGTCCAGCCGTTCCTGCCACATTATCTCACTTTATAATAGCTAACTCAATATCGGAATAAAACAAATAGTGTCATTGATACTCGTATATGTTAGCATTAAAAATGCGCAAAATCGGTTTATAGCTTCTCCAGTCCCCATGTACCAAATACATAGGTGTATTTGTGAGAAATCTTAATGAAATTAATTGGGACTGATTTTGACACTACTGTAATAGTTGGTGCTAAAAATGGCTGAAATCGGTAGAGATATTTCCCAGGCCTTCATATAGACAATGTCACAATTTTCGTCCTTCTGACTGACTTTATACCATATATGTATCCTGAATACGAGAAGAATCTAAATCTAAATGCTTTTTTGAAAATGTGTTCGATTTCATTTATTTCCCATATACCAGATGTAATTATTAGGTAAAAAAATAAGTAATGTCGGTCCATACGTTCCTCAAGGACAAATAGGAGGAAATTCCTGTGAATCAGATTGACTTAAAAGTAAATATTTCGGATATAAACTACATCTTAATTAATGTATTCCGTTTATCTAATTTGTATTCACACTGGGTCGCAATTCATGAAATTAAAAAAAAAATTTAAATCAGATGGCAACTCCATTAAATAATATTTGTGTACTTTAGCTCGCTTTGTATAGTCGTCTGCCATAATTTTTATGTTATTCCAAATTTGTTAACTTGGAACATGTGGCAACCCTACAGCATAGTCGGCGAGATGAAATAAACTAATAAAATTAAAACTAACATATTATACGATATGTGTAAAACTATTAGTAAAATGCCATAAATTTAAAAATTTGCTCTGTAATATCAATACCTAATACCAATACTTGAAAACTGTTTGAAGTTGTTGCTTTCAATAATTTTTTATAAAACAAAACAATTGTTATCATTTACTATGAGACAAATAACCACAGAAAAATATTACAAACTAAAATAGAGCACTTTTTAAATTGTTTTCCAATATAAATGTCTCTATTGTTAAGCTTTCCTCCATCCCATACTTTGTTTTTTTTTGCAAGATGCGAGTGATTTCTAAATTTATATACATAGATATATGTACATACATATGTACATATGCAATCTATACTTGCTTTAACTATCAAAAAATTGAAAAGAAAATAACAATTTATCGCTTGTTTGCTTCACATTCCCATTCCACCTGCAATTCCTGTTCGTCATAAATTTCCAATCGGATAAGGATTACTAGAATTTGTCGCATAAATTTTGCAAAAATCTACGTAGAGATATAGAAATATGTACTTTATTGCTTTGTGCTAAAAATGTTAGAACAATGTGTAACTAAATGCCCGAAGTGCCATATCGACATGAAATTCGAGAGTAATAAATTTGATCAACTAAGCTTAGCTCAGAGGAAAGTGATAAATAAAATAGAAAAGTTGTATAAATTGTTGACAAAATTGTTCCGAAAAAAGTAAAAATACTAACAAGATAGATTTATGTACATACTTGTGCATATACATATGTATATAAAAATGTAAGTACATATATAAGTATGTAGCCATGTGTATATAAATATGAAAGCTCGTGTCTGTGCAGAAATAACAGTGGATATCGACAAGTTCCTGCAACATTTAACTAAACAAAAATAAATATTGTGAAGAATAAAGAAAAGGCGGTGAGTTGAAGAGAGCGTGTAACCTGAAAGTACGTGTATATTGCGGAAATGTGCATGTCAGCATGTAATATACATACATACATATATAGCAATGAAGGCAGTCTTGAGTCTTAAATATTTTGGTAATTCCGCTCGTTTGTGATTTATAAATAAATAATGACGCACAATTATTTTTATTTATACATACAATACTGATGGAATTGCATGGAAAGAGAAGATGAGGCAATTTTAGTATGTAATCCGATAGCTGTGAGTGACTCACTTGTAGCATTTAGTAGATCATTTAATGTCTCTTTAAAGTTTGTGGTATAATCCTTAAATTTAAAAATTGTCCATATATATACATACACATCACTTACAAGTGATTTTTGTGCAAAGATCTAGCATTTAACTTTGGAAGGTCAGCTAAATTTATGGATGATCTTCAGACTGTGCTCAGCCGGGACAGCTTTTGTTGAGAAAAACTCCAAGTTTTAAGAAAAATATCAATTTGTTCGTTCCATGGCATGTTAGCTCATGGAAAACTAGCAAGAACAAGTAAGGAAGAGAAGGGCTATGTTCGGGTGTAACCGAATATTTTATACTCTCGCAATGTTCAAGGATCTAAGGCGGGGAAATGCTTTCAAATGCTGGAAAAACTGTTGCATAAGAATTCAACATTTGTCATTCCATGCAATTGTGAATAGATTGTAATCATATTTGGCATCATATTAACTTTCACTTTTGGTCATATACTCATAAAGTCAATCTAACTAAGACAAATCATTGTGATGACAATTCATGCTATTAGTGCTGTGGGAAAGTAAATCGATTTCACTAATTTTTACCACCAAACTACAGTATATTCAAGATTATATGTTAATTAAATTTTGTTCTTATTCTCATATTAGGTACACATATGGGGGTTAGGGGAAATGTTATATGATCTTAAACATTTTTGGACAAGGATACATTATTACCAGAAAACTACGTTATCTGAATTTTTTTAAGATATCTCGCATATTAACCAAAATATACGGTATAAAGTCAACCGGGACTCCGAAAATTTTTATTTTAGGTATGTGGAAGCTAAGGGAAGTGTTGGGCCGATTTTACCTATTTTCGACACAAGGGCACATTGTTGTGAATTTCATTAATATATCAAATAGAGTGACCGATATTTTCGGGAAAAACCCAGCCATAAGCTTTGAGGTACACATATTCGGTATATGGGGGATCGAAAAGACAATACTGTACTATAAAACTGAGAAGCAGTGAAAGAATCAGATTTCCATTTTCTTGGACAATTAACTCTTTGTTTACATTTAGCGAGGTCAACAACTTTTGTTTACCATTTTGTTTGTTTATCTTTAGCAAGGTCTACCACCTTTCCAAGGTCAATGACCTCTTTGTCCCCCTTTGTTTATCTTTTTTGAGAATAAAAGATCTCATGGAGCATTTTGCAGATTCATCAAGGTGAAATTAACTCTGGCAGAACTAAATATTTGATGATCCAATTTTTAGAAAACAAAACAATCATTTGCTCCGACAGAGCAGCTTGGCAAGTAGTGCTTTGACTTAGCGTTTACCACGATAATCAGGTATTACCGCTATAACAATAACAACAACGGCAAATGTTTTCATACTCTGCAGCATCTATCCAATTACTTCCTTCTCCACCTTTAGGCTGGTAATTAGAGACAATTTGAAGGAAATTGTGTTAAAAACAATAGCAAATGGCTAGCAACAAGAAACAAGTGAAGGCTTGATAATTAAAAAACTACTATCTCATTGTGAGAATAATAATACTGCAGACAGTATATTTTACTCGTAAGAGCTAACTCAGGTGTAAAACTGTACTTTTTCTACGAAGAAACAAAGAAAAAACAGAAGCACTGTTCATTTTGTAACCATGCCAGTTACTCTAATGGGCAAAAGTAGAATTGACATGAGACTTCTAGTTGCATACGAAGCACAACATGTTTTACTCTTATAAGTTTCTGCTCAGACTTACACACATATACAAGTATATATATATACTATTAGCCTGACATGGCTTGCAGTGTTGTTGTTTGCCTTAGAGAAATACGCTAAGTAGGAAGTCGCATTAGCCTTTTAGCCGGGACAGCAGTTAGAACTTGGCCACAACCGTTGCTATTTTACAGGCTGCCCAAGTACCTGTCTATCTCTCACAGGATTATACTGATATTCCTTTGCGATTGCAGCGTGACAGGCCTGGTGTACAGGTGAGTTGAAGTCGATATTGGAAAGGAAAGAAAAGAAATTGGCATGAAAACACGATAAAACATCAAGACACGGGTTTAATGGTTGTATCTACGATTATATTTATACATATTTATATGTGTGTGTGTAGGTATATTTTCTCTTCTGAGTGGCAAGGCATTTCCATTAACGTTCGCAATAAAATGCAATGTTTCATACGCTATTGCGGTGCATTTCTCAACATGGTCTACTAGAATCTATACATTGGTCATGTGCTACATATACATATATATTTTGATATATAGACACACAAAATTTGCTGAAATAATTTTCTGTATTTAATAAAATATTGACCTTTTATTTTACTAAAGACAGAACCTGAGCGGATTTTAATTAAAACATAAAAATATCAAGTATAAATATTTGATTTTACTTAGAAACAAACCGTTGCCTACATTTAGGCTTTAAAATAATACTTTTTATCTAAGTTGCACCCCTAAAAAATAGTAAGAGTCTTATTTGTATATATTTAATGTCTTAAACATAAGACATTATGGAAAATCTTCCGAAAATTTTCGAGAATGCTTGAGTATACAGCAATAATTATGTGACTTAAAATATTTATAGATGATATAAGTTTCATTTGTATACATTGATCTGTGAATACACTGGTGAACATATTATACAATATTCGTAATTTCGCCGTCTCCGTTTGCTCAGCCCAATTGATATGCACAAAGTCATTATGTATCTACTTAAGGTGGGTTTGTCTGCTTGTAACTTGTTTATTTGTTGACGTGACTGCAATATTATTTGGCAATTTATCTAATTTTTCACTAGAGAACCGTAAAATCGAAATTTGTGTGTAACTTGGTCTTGTCTGAAATTCACATTGTCTGGTCTGTCTGCCTTAATGTCTATTCGCCCTTCGGTAAGAAGTTATTAAAGCAATAACTTGAAAATTGAGCTTGGCAACTGTTCGGAAATGCATCGCGTGAGTTCAACTTTGCTAGTTCACTGCATGTTAAATGAGGTTAAGTCAAATTGTTAATGACGACAATTTGAAAGTCTATTCATGGTCGTAGAAAAGATATAAAAGGGGTAGTAATAAATCATGCGGGTTACAATAAAAATCACGTGATCATGAAATTTTTATTGTATTGGATTTTTTTTATTAAGTTAAAGTAAAGCTAAGTGGAATGCAAGCTTATGTAGTTACTTATTATTTTATTACTGTAGTTTAGTGGCAAATGAAAGTTGTCGCTATGATCTAGTAGGCGTTTTCGATTCGCCACTTCTCTGCACGCTATGCTTGAGCTCTCATTAAACTGTTATAATTATGCCAGTCTTTCTGATTTATACCAATTCTTTGTTCGATGCGCCACTATCTAAACTTTTGTGAATCAAAGACAGTTTCTGAAGATTAAAACGTAAAGTACACATAGGAAAATATATTTTCCACATCATCAGTGACTCAGCAAGCTGGCTTCAACATATCGATAACATTTGATTTAAATTTGTATACAATCGATTGCTTCCCTTAACTCCAGAAAACCGCAGCAACCCTTCGGTCACAAAATTAGTCTCTAGCTTAATTGTTATTGGCATCCTGCGGTGACAAGCGGTAGTTATTAGCTATCGTTTTCACATCAATATACCTAGTACTTGCTGAATGCTTGGCTAACATCTAACATTGTGCGCTAAGGACAGGGAGAAGTTTGTGGTTTCTATGTACGTATATATTATATATGTGTGTGAGGAAGTGCCAAAGGCGTTGCGGTCACTTGCAGCTGCTGGTTGTCATGCGGACTCGGCTACTTTGTGATCCATTTGCAGGGCTCAACTGTCAAACCGAAAACCGCAAGCGCACTTAATTAAAATGGTACTCTAACTCGAGATGATGACACAGGTAAATGTAATAGAAATTCACTTAACTACATATGTACATAAAAGAACTACATATTCAATACACATGTATACAGTGCATATATATACTTGTCTAATATGGATTTTATATATTATTTATGCTGAAGAGAACGCCATTACAGCTCTAGGGAATTAAAGAAAAGATTAAACGAAAACAAGCTGTAGAAAAGGGGCTGAATTAGATAGTTGAAAGAAGCTCATTTTAATAACAAAGCATTTGAACTTTGAATTAAAAGAGTATATTGGCTTGACTGAAGCGGAAAAATCAAAATTAAAACCGATATTTGTTTCAAAGAAAGTGCGATTCAACTCTTTAATGTCGCAAACTGATTGCCTAACATCTATTCTCCCACTAAATGAGTGCAGAAAGTGCACGAAGTTCAGTTAGGATTCTATATACGTTTATTCCATGATAACATACTAAATCTCAAATTATTTTCCTAATCGAATGGTTATCTCGGCCGAATGATTTCCTGATTATCGTTCAACTTTTTGTAACCAAAAATTTTAGAAGAACCTTCACACTACTACTTAAACACAAAAATTTATAATATCTGTTAGGAAAAACGAACCACTCACTGATTTGGAGACCCAATTAGTCTAACCTCTAGATACGTGTAAGTACATATTTCTTGTATAAATTTAATATACAAATTTACATTACATCTGGATATCCACTTTATTTTATTTTTTATAAATTTAATTTCTTACGCACTTTAAAAAAAAAACCTGGAAAATATGTCAATAACATAAAAAATGAGCACCTGGCAACTCTATCTGTTGATTATTATCAACTATCCCGTATTTCGTTTTTTACGACTCCGCTTCGCTACCATCTTCCGTATTGCAACACTGGCAAAGTAATAAAAAATAATAATAATAGTAATAATAATTTTTCCATGTCATTTTTATTACCTACCACAACGACCGGCAAGAACCGGTAGGTAAAGGCGAATGTACTGACGGCGAGAGTGTTTGTAGTGCTCGGCTCTGTGGGTGTGTGTGTGTGTGTGTGTGTGAGTGCGCACGCGGAGACAGAAGGAATGTCAGCTCAAGCGAGCAGAAATCATTTCAACGAGACAACAGTGGGTGGGCACAGATTGTTTCACCGCCAGCCAGCGAGCAGCTGATGACTTCACAAAAGAATAAAAAATATCTGTATTACGAGTATCACACACACACACACACACACATGCACATTCGCAAGCGTTTTTCCACAGCACAAAATGTGAATATATTTTTCCTGACATTCATCGCTAGTGAAGTATGATTTTCTGTCATAAAAAAAACGAAACGTGAATGCAAATGACGGAAATTTAACGTAGTGTCAGCAGCATAAAAACAACAACAACAATAAAGTGCACAAATATTATGCCAGAAGTGTTGGGCAATTGTGTAGTAAAAACACAGTTGGTTTTTCCACCGCTTTGTCAAATGTTTATTTGCCGTAGTTTACACCTTCATCGTGGCGCTTGTGGAGTTTTTATAGTTAATATTTTGTTATTGTTATTGTTTTTGTGCTTTTTTTTTTTGCTGTCATTTCTGTCTAATTCAGTCGACAGTTGTCGGTTTGCAGTTGTTTGTCGATTACACCACATTATGGCAACATCGCCGACAACAGAAATGATGAGAATCCACAACAAATTTCAAAATGAAAATATATGTTTATTTTTTTTTTGCAAACAAAATGATTTCATTGTATTTAAGTATTTCAAAAATATTTTACTTTTACTTCAACATACACTAAGTATGGAGAGTTTCATAGAATTTAGTTTTCTGGTATTGGTAACTAGAATTGGTATTCTGTAGATTAGCCAAAATGCTTTTTAATTAAATAAATTAGTATTTTCTTTAGATAAAGTTTTCAAAAAGATATATTTTCCAAAAATACCAGGAAGTCGTTTTTTTTGGCAAAGTTAAGAAAACAAAAAACAGCCGAAAAAAATCGAGAACGAGTTGTTTCTGAAACCGAAGATCTTTTTTTTTCCTGTTGTATCGCCGTCCATGAAGTATAGTCATTAGCTTGGAACAGCTTTTGAATTACTCATTTTTCTTCAACTATCGACTTACCTTAATTTTTTAAATAATCCCATTTAAAGTATAGATCAAGTGAGGTTATTTCGACGTTATATAATTGATTAAATAGCCAACGCTTACCTGCAGCAGACTACTTTGAAACCACAATTTATTCGAAACCATCCTCTCACGCGAAACTCTTTTTTCCATCAACGAAGCAAATTTTAAAAGAGAAACTATTATTCTGGTCTTAACTTTTAGCTTTGCCATTTCTCAGAGGGCATTCGAAAAGTTTTTAAACATCCATTAAAAGTACTAACTGGAAAATGAATTCGAATGATATACATACATCACTAACTTTCCACCCTGGTGGCTCAATAAGACTTCTACTTAAATAGAGATCAAAAACTGATAATGAGACTAGTAATTCCGTCAAACTAGATTCCAGGAACGACACCTATAAGGGTTTTCTTATTAATAACAGCACATTTCAGGTTTTGGTTCTTCCTCTGTGGGATTGACAAAAGAGTTTCATGAATAATTTTCTTTCGAAGTCACATACCACCAGTGTCTGTTCATGTAAATAAATTACGTCCTTTTATTTCAGCCGCTGTTTCGTTTTGTATTCTGTGAGGACGTGGTAACGAGAAGCAAATTATGAAACCTTATAAGACAATTTCTAATCTTTGCTTAAACATCTCTGTCAATATGTGCAGCAAAATCGCCAGGAAAACAGTTTTTCGATATCAGTGACATCTATCGGACTGTTGCAGGTAAATTTGCGTGAGACTGAGACATAAGATTTTTTGATATATTATATTTCAACATTAGTGCCAATAACTTAAACATGTTGTGATCGATTCCAAAACAGATTTTAGTTAATTGAATTAGTAGAAAATCTTACATATGCAAATCCATTTCATTATATGTATGCATTTATCCCCATTAAAAATTCATCTTAATCAATTCCAAGTCTTCATTACATTTATTCCTCCAAAAATTACTTAGTTTCCCTCGTTCTTCACTTCCGATTATTCTTCTCTAACTGCATTGAAGCTTTTGTCCACTTATTGCTCACAAAAGGTCAAACAATTTCTTGCTCCATACTCGAACATAAATCACGAAAAATAGCAAGAGTGGAAGATGGAAATCACAAGTGTCTGTCCAATGACGACAGAGTGCCATCAGCAGAGCAATCTTTTATGTCTAAGCTATTATTAATTCAAATTAGCTGCATAAATAACAATTAAAAGCTGAAAAGAAAACGCAATTCGTATTTGATAACCTGCAATTGAGTTGCAGCAGTGCCCCTTTCTCCAGCTCGACTCTCGGCACTGCTGCCGATACCATCCAACACTTTTTAAACTTAGTTTTATGTTTTTCGAATTTTTAATTTCTCTCCCAAAGGTATTTGTATGTATGTATGTGTGTGTAGATGTATGGGCCAGGGTGTCTGGAGCATTTGCTGCACATATTCCAGCCATCCTTCTACCCGCCGCCTTGGGCGTTGCAGCAAATGGCAATTAATCTGCATTAAGTGAGAAAAAAGTGGTGGTGGTGGCAGCGAAGTCGCAATAGAAAATGAAATTGCGCTTCTCACTTTTTCTTCATCGCTTCTTTGGCCAGTTGCTTAGGAAGCGAGTGCAAGCGTAGCTGCATTTTAATTTCAATATTTCACTGAATTTTTCAATTTACCACTTGCTGCGCTGATGGCAGTTGATTTTTTCGAATCATGCTTTTAATGGAATTAAACAATTGGGAACGTGGCGAGAATCTTTTTTATTATTGCTGTAAAGTGGACATTGAAAACTTAAGTAGTGAATTTTAGCAGCGTTTTAATAATTATTTTTGCTTATATTCAGTCAAATAAATTTACTTTGAAACAGCTGACAACTCTCTTCAAGAGATATTTTCAGCAATACACTTACAGTAAGTTGCCACTTAATTTACCAATTAAATTTAATGTATATTTCCAAACAGCTGGTAATCTTTCATATATTAAACCATAAACTTTCCCTAATCCTTTTCAGTTTCATATCCATATTGTAATACATCATTTACTCTGATAATTTCGTTGAACAAATATTTCTAAACAATTGGCAACCCTCCACAAAAGTATTTGTTACTCTAAATTATCTCAAACCCCCTTATTTGGACACAAAATAATTGTAATCATTTTTTTTTTTTTTTGTTTTGTGAAAAGTGATGCGTATGTGAGGAAAAAAATTTAAAAATATAAAAATTTTTGGATCTAATCAAAATAAACAGGTATGTGGTTTATTTTCTTAAACCAAAACTTTTTTTAATATAATTAACTGTTCATATAAAGCACGTATTGCTAAGCTGGTAATTAATTACTTTATATGTAATGTAGTAACGAATTTACTTCTTTTGATATTTGTCGGCTAAACGCAGAATTGCTTTACTTATTTTTGTGTAAAATCGGTGGTTTTTAAAGAACACTTGATTTCACTAGTGCCTGCAAATTGCTTTGTTGTATTTCGTCAGCGACCACCAGTTAGAAAACAGCTACATATACATACGTAATTGAAGAAAGTAATTTAAGCTAAGTAAGTTTAGCAGCGAAATTCATGCAAAGCCACTTAAGGCAGCCACAACGAATTCGTTTGCAGTGTTGCTAAGGCTAAGCGCACAGTGCAAGGTATAACGAAGTAGTGCTGAAAGTCACAGTTGGCAGATAACGTCATTGCATGTGCACTGATTGGAGTGAGGGATTCGTTTTTGCACTCTCTGTGGAGTTTAGAGGTTATGTAAACTAATATATATTTTTGTTTGATATAAAAGTTTTATAAGGTTTAACTATATGAAGGCAATTTCGGATGACCAAAAAATTATAAATGCTTGTTAGTTTTTATAGTCAGAAATTTGAAAAGATTATTCAACTTAATGCTAAATACTAAGCTATTACTAAAAAAATAATAAATAATGTAAAGAAAGAAAGGCTCAGTAGTTACTACATCTGAATCTTAAGGTACAGCTGATCGTACAGATCTTTATTGCGAATTCGGTCGAATGCCTTTCAGTTTCGAGAAAATTTTACTGTTTACCGTTTTGTGTGTTCTTTGCATGCGTATTATCAGTGTTATATCTGATTTGTATTTCACTGCTGTCCAACTTACTGTGTGCCTAGCCTTAGTCAGCTGCAATGAGTTGACTTGCAACCAAGTGAGGTCGTCATCTCGCATCGCTGTGAATCGAGGAGAATTATATTGGATTAGTTTTTGCTGTGATGGCGCGTTGTAAAAGAATGTTATAAATTTTGCGAAATGGAATTGCAGTCAAATACCAGAAGTTGTCTAAATATAAATTACACGAGAAATATTGGCAAGTGTGTGCAAGTACGAATATATATTCATAAGCTACCTAGTAAAGAATTGTAACTGCAAATGTTTGGCAGTTAGGCAACTAAACAAATAGATGCAGCAACGCATATTGAGGCATGCACGTATTCATAAAATTTTACTTTCGACAAACTTACGACCAATCAAGATTCCGACTACGATGTGGCACTGTAATATTGCTCGCAACTCTTGTTGACAGCAAGTTACTAAAAGGTAATAAAGGTACACATATATGCGTACATTATGTATATAATAGGTATATGCGTGCACACATTTTCAAACTGTAAATATTTCAAAGTCGAAGGTGTTTGTGTGCCTATAGGTATTGCGGATATTTACCCTGCAGGAAACGCGAGTAGGTTATACAAATTTATGATTGAGAAATTAATAGAGAGTTGAACAAGTAGTTTAGCCATCAAAACTAGATTTAAAAGTTTCCAATTTTGTGAAATCTTGCTTCAGATTTTGCTTTTCATATCAGTTGTTTTCAGTGATAGTGTACTATATTTATTTTATCAATTATAATGGAGTAAAAAATTTCCGTTGGCAACTCTCTCAAAAATATTTTCGACACTAATCTTGCCTAAACAAATTTAGTGTGATACTCTTGTTGCAAAATTTTCATTATTTGGCTGAATTAAAGTTATAAATTGATGTCAACACTAAAATATACCAAACAACACTCCAAATATATTCGTATGGTAAATATGCCTAAAACTAATTTGTTTGAAACAGAAAATCCAGAGAAGTGTTTCAAACCATAGTAGGTTTATTGCTAAAAAAAATTTAATATAATTTATTTTGGCTTTCCACGGATTTGAAGCATGACCTCATAAATCCAACGTGAGTGTATTGGTTAGATCGGTAGTAATTTCGTACTAATACATTTCCTTGCAGGGTACCATATTTCTCACTATTACTCACCGGTAAGCTGTTGTTGTTCGTTCACTGAAAATGCTTAAAGTTTATGCAAAGAAGTGGCACCAAAATGAAGATTGCAATTTACTTATCTGCGATTAGTGGAAAACTTTGTGCTTGTTGTTGTGTTTTAAACTTATGGTGAATGTAGGCGGCGCATTGAAGAAGATACACTATTACACTAGTTTGTTGGCTTATTTAGGCGTTTTGGATTTGTTCGCAAACAGAATGTATAATTTTCAACAATCGCTAAGAAGGCATCAACACATCTCAAGTGCTACGTTGAAAGGGAACCACACTTATCAGCAACAAGATGCTTCTAAACACAAATAGAAGTAAATATGTAAATTGTTTATGATTGTGTGTGTGAATGAAGAAGCAATTAATTGCAAATTTCACCGCAATTACTTTTGATTACATTTGGATGAAATAAAGGGATTAATTTTTTGCGGCCTTCTTAATTGAGTGCGTTGAGCATGTGACTACCAACCAACCAGTTAGCGGTGGTTTCAGAGAACTGTTCAACTTGTTGTCCAATAATGTCGAAATAAACTGAATAAACTGCGTCATATTATGCTTAACCAAGTATCCTGAAGTGTATACCCTATAATTTGTGCGGGTTTCGGGTTCACATCCCGGCAGAAGCAAACTCTCATTTTGACAGTTGGAGATCGACGAGAATATTTCGCAGCTTACCGAGCAAACTAAAGTCCAGTCTAAATAGATAGTAGATTTTGCGCGTGTTCACCCCAGCATGCTGATTGCAGCGCCGTTGTTTGTGTTGAATTCGAAACAACAAGTCGACAGGATTGAGCTAATGTGATTCCCAAAGAGATATCTCTTTGTTACTCCTTCGTCGCTAGCGGGCGACTCAGTGATTACTTTCATACTGTCAACAGAGGGCGCGCCTAGACACTATCATTGCCTTTTCATGCGGTGCTACTAGAAGCCGAGAGCGCAAAAGATATTTCCGTTTTCTTTTTTAAATTTTTAAGAAACCGTTAGCGACATATTTAAATAGAGAAAGAATCATATCTTTGAAAAGTTGCCAACCTCTCACTAATTACTTTAGTTCAACGTAAACTGTCTCCTTGCAAAAGTGAATGTGATGACATTTTCTCTGTAATTAATTAGTAATCAGTTTGCACAGTCACCTTTGGATTACCGAACACTCATCACCTTGATATCTGCAAGTCGCCAATTTGAGATTGATCAAACAAGCGCTTTGAGCCACAGTGATTTAATGCTCGTCAGCCTTAATGGCCCTTTAAGCGTCTAAAATACCAATTCAACAGCTATTTGTCATCAGAAATGCAAAAACTAATTGCTCGCTTTACACACAACCACTTTCGTGTGCAGTCCGTCCGTATGCAATGTCCTGTCCAGCTGTGCAGGTGACTCTAATGAATTGCAAAGTAAATAAATTAATTTATGCAAAGTGCCAGCAAACAGCCAAAAACAACAAAAATATATTGGCAACAGTCAACGTTTTGCACACACACACACACACACATATGTATACAGATATAGGTAAATAATATGCACAAGCATGTCGGGAAAAGCGAAAAATAAACGAGCGAAAACAAGTTGAGTGACTCTAACATGACCATTTGCATGAATACGAAAATTTGAGTCCTTCGCAGTTCGCCTGTCGGCTGAAAGCACCGGCGAGTTTGTGTCAGTGCCATTTCGTGTCTGTGTACATATGTATGTATGTATGTATGTATGGCAGTGTACCCGTGTTATTTGCATTTGAATCGCCGGTGAATAGCTGGTGGCAGCAGTAATAAAAGCAACACTGGCAGTTGCATACAATAAAGCCTGTGCACACATCCATCAATTCGAAGCAGTCGTCCGAACTCAGCAACCCGTATCCAAGTTCAACAGCTGACCATCACCGCCTATTCAAGCGGTAGGCAAATGAGACAACGCTGTACAGGTGCACTGAAGCATTTCACCGTTAGAGAGAGCACCGATGCAGCAATGATGCATTGAAGCGGGAAAACGACGAACGGCACAAAAGTGCCGGGAGCGGCAGGTGGGATGGAGGAGGGAGAGAAGGGAGAGGAGAGGATCAATGATAGCTCTGGAGACAGGCGGGTGGTTAGGAACTTCAGCAGTGTTTGCGTTCAGCGGCAAACTGACAGATAGCAGCCGGTGCAGTGGCAATGTGTGTGTGTTTGTTGAATTTCGAGTTAAATACATCTGCACACTTGCATGTACAAGGCTATGTGTATATAAAATTAAAAAATTGCCATTTGATTCACCTGCCAGTTGCGACTAAGCGCTTGTACGTGTACTATTTGCTTTTACTGTAGTTAGACACTTCTGCTTGACCGCTATAGCAGCGCTGATGACGACGCTTCAATGCACATCAAAACTGTACCGGGCGATTGCATAAACTTTTTGGTGTATGACAGTTGAAGAAAATGTTTGACATTGGTCGGTGTAGCTTGTGGCGTGAATGAAAAATCCAAGGAGTAGTGTGTAATGCCTCTGCGAGCGATTTGGGAAAAGAGAATACTTGAATGTATGCATTTGGATATTAATGCTTCAATGATTTTGGCGTTGTTTGGTTAAAAGTGCGAAGGGAAAGTAAAAGCAGTGAACAAAGTTGCTTTGTGAGATCTAAATTGCTCTTTGTTATGTTTTAATTCGTAATTCGTAATTTACTGGTTAGAGATTTTGGGAGCTTTTACAAGTCTGTACACTTATAGTTTACGAAATTTTGAAATCAAAGAGTGGTTGTATGCTCTGAATGCGGTGACTCCTCTGCTTTGATGTCGACCGGCAAACATCGGTTTAACAATACTAAACGTGGTCGCAGGTTTTTGAAGATCCACGTCTAGGTGCAAAGAAAATAGCTACCCTGGGAGATAACAACAAAAATCTTCGCCGACAAAACATCAATTCACTAGTTCACACTAAAGACCAAACAGCAGTCGAAACATTGGACTTGAGTCGACGAACCTGCTTCGAAGAAGGCGAATATTTTATTGTCAGCAGGAAAGGTGTTGGTCACGGTTTCCTGTGAATCACATTGTGCAATCTAGATCGAATACCTGGAGAAGCACAAAATGGTTGCAGAGTTCTACTACGCTGAATTATTGCGCCAATTCCACCGTGAATTATAGAAAAAGCGACTGCTAAATCGGTCATAGTAGGAATCAGCTTTTATCAAACACCGTTCTGTAGATATTTAGTTCCATCGTAGATATTATCTTCCACAACAGTAAATTTATAAAGGTTTGCTAGAACGAGTGGTGTTGCCTGATATCTCGTTTAGTATGAAAGGGACCAAAGAGGCTCGCTCCACTACTGACTGAGTTGTCACAGCTAGAACTAGAAACCTCTCTTTCCATATATTGTATTTTTTTTCCAATTCTACAATATATTATCAGATCCCCTAATTGATCGCAGCCTCTGTACATTTTGTGCTCACTCACTCTTAATACGTTTCCCATAGACACTATAAGTATCCGCTAATTTTTTATTTCTTCCTCTTTATTATTGCTGCAATTTCCTGAGATGGTGCTTGAAATAAAACCAGACAGCGATATAGAAAAAGAGTAAAGTATGGATAAAAGTAGCGGGAAAACAAAACGGAAAGTATAACTTAGTGTGGCGGCGGAAAATATTCGCTACCAAACGACGGTCCAAAGTGCTCTTCATTCTCTTCATCCTCTTCATCATGTGCAGTCGATACTATATACTATATACTGCTATAGTTTTAATGAAGCGCGAAAGTCACAGAATAGAAGTCGCATTGCTTCAGATTACCAGCGAAGAAATGCACAATGTTGCTGCTTTCAAGCATTGGGAAAGTGGCAACTTTGCTTACTTGCCTGCTCGCTTACCTACTTACATACTTCGAGTGTTTCGCGCGAAATAACAACATTGCTGTACTTACCGAAAATTACATACTTAAAAAGGGTGATACAAAAATAATAAATAATATCTTTAATTACGGTAGTAATACTTTCATAATAATACTTTAATAATTTAATAATACTTTTCCGAGTGCGTCTGTTTCGTGTGTTCGCCTTTTTGGAGCGTAAAGCTGGATAGTTTCTCGGACTGAAGATTTTTCGAGATATCCAAAGTACTTGGTATTTGAAAATTTATGGGTATATTTGTGCTTCAATAATGGAGCTTTCATACTGAGTTATATTTTTGACCAATTTTGCATGTTTTGTCTTTAATAAATCTCTTTTTGAAAAATATATTTCAATTACGTTCGCAAAACTGTTAACTTCTGAAATTAATTATTTAAATACCAACAGCAAAAGTTTTGACCGACCACCCTGTTGTTATATACTCTATGAACATTTGTTGCGTCTCCTTTACACACTTACCAACGGTATGTATTTCCTTCTTCGCTCACACCCGCTCTCAACGAAAATCGACAATTTGCGCGCTCTGCCGTAAAGGACAACACGTTGGTGTTGTTGCACTTCGAGTGCTTTTCATCGAATATCGGAAGTTATTGAGATTAAAGACGCATTAGCGCTACAAATTACCGGTAAACGAAGTTGTTGTTGTTGTGTTTGTTAGTGTTGCTATTGTATTTTCTCTTGGCTGTGTTTGAATACCTTCTCGTTACTTGTTTGCTTATTTGTTGTTGCTCTTCTCATTATTGAGAATCACTTAGCAAGAAGTGGGTGTTAAGGTGTGGGCGTGTTTTGTGTTTTGTGTTTTGTGTTATTGTTATTTTCGTTGCAGCTCCTTGATACATTTATCTTTGTCGGCTTCTTCGATTTGGCGGTTTTCCATAACCACATTTTTCGCCACCGTTGCGGCTTTGCTGCCATAATTTGTTAAGTTTTATTGCTGTATTGCTTTTTTGTTCTGCTTTCTTTGGTTGTTCTTGTTGTTGGGGTAATTGTGCTGGTGGTGTTTTCTTTAATTTATCTGCTTTACAGTGAGTAGGTGGCTAATGCTGGATTTGTAAAACATAGAAAGTATAGAATTTTGAGAACGCCAATGTCTTATTAAGAACGTTGCTTTGTTGTTTGAATTGCTTATGAAGCTTCGAGCTTGGACTTGATTAAAACTTGAAGTTAATTGTACAGATTTCTGCTCTGTTCTGTTAATAATTAAAGTTATAGAAATCAACTCGTTGAGATATAAATATAAATTATAAAATATAAGATATAATAATTAAATGTTGACGATCTTATTAAGAACAATGTTTGGCTTAAAGGACTCTGCGATAAACTCGTCGAGTGACTTATGAAACTGGCACGGAAAACATAGAAAAAATAAATCGGTGGTGGAATAACTCTCAGAGTAGATCCTCCGAAATTTCTCGAAGCTTCACCATCCTTATTATTTAGTGCACTACCTTGCCGAGATATCCCATAGCTACTTTTTCTTTGTCTCTTGTTTAGGACGAATGGGCCGAAGATAACTGGGATTGTTAGTAGGGGTTTTAGTAGTCATATATCAATTCAACTCTAACTTTAGACTCCCAGACCACTGCAGTGTTTTTCAATCGGTGCCCTAAAGTTCAACATCTTTCAAGGAACTAACCATTCTCACCGAGAGCAGGGCAGCGATATGGAGGCTAACTTTACTTATTTTGCTTGATTAAAAAGCGATTTCTGTACCGGTTCTTCCGTAATATCGACCTATTTTGTGATGGGATTCCTATGAGTGCAGGGTCATAGCAGAATCTCTGAAAGCTGCAAATCTGCTAGGTTTCACGTATATTGAGCGAACCGGGACTTCCGCGATTGTAAGGCCCTTTTGATCCGGCGTGAGCTGCAGGAGATATAGGGAGCTTCTGGCACTCGGATGTATTGTCATAGGGTTAGTCATAGGGTTTCTGGATAGATAGTGGGGAATCCAAGAAACTACCCTTATAAATCAAATATACTGACAAAATCAAATAGAGATAGCTTGCCATTATACTTAATTTTTTTAAGAAGACACAAGCTAGCCTAGCTCAAATTTAGCTAGCAGACATATAATGAAGCAAAGACATGCCATCAAAAATAATGAATTAAAATTCTTTTACTAATGTTGAAATTGTAAACATTTTTATTTAGTAATATTGCTACACTCACAACATTTTCTAGTTGTACATAATTTATTGGATACTATTACGAAGTCAAATTGCGCAAACAGAACTATGCTACAATATTTGTCAATTTTATTTCATTGCACAAATACTCCATCTTGATACGTAGACTTTCTCTTCTAGGCCCTATTAGTATAGAGACAAGTGCACTCATTAAATGCTGAAATGATGCCAATTTGTTTGCTTTATGAGTTTCGCAATACAACTGAGGCAAAACGGAACTTTACTGCACATTTGTCTCTTACTTTACATCCTACACACACATCCAAGTATACTTCATCAACTAGCGCTACTTTTGCCGACACTACCTGCTACTACTACTAGGGGTACTAATGTTGTGCTCTCTATAACGAGCTCGCCCGCTTAATTAGCATTCCGTTATGTACTCCAAAGTCGAGCGAAGTTTCTCTCTCGCTCTTTACACTTTTGCATAATTCGACTTAAATGCTCACTTTTGTGTTGTTTGTAGTGCATTTAAGAAAACAAAAATCGTTCAAGTGGCAGTGGCAGTGGCTGAACGTTCAAGGATGAGTGCAGCGCGGAAATAAATTCATAAATATTGCAGTAGTCAGGGAGTTGTTGGCTACATAAATGAATGGCAATGAGTAAACAACTGTGGAGTTGTGTGTGTTTGTGTGTGAATGTGTGCGAAATTGAGTGAATGGGCAAAGTAGTGCGTTTGCTGAGGTTCTGCCAGCAAGTTGAATGCATCAAGTTGACTCGCTTATAGCGAATTTTATATTATTTATCTTTTAATTACTTCATCATCGCACTTTTATGCTTCTATGCTGCGCTATATACTCTTGTATATAGATGTACGCAAAGTATTTAATTAAAAGCGAAACGTTGTCGGCATTAGAAATTATAATTAATTACTTTTCTTCAACAAAGTGTTTCATAATGAGAATGATAGACCAGCAAATGGGAGTGTGCATCTATAGAATCGTATAAGTAATGGCTTTGCAAAATAGATTTTCATAATTTCTTTGCAATCACGTTCCGAAATTTCTCAATTTCAACCAGTAGCAGATTTTTCCGTACAAACCACCCAACTTTTTACATATTGCTGTTCATGCAAATATCAGTTATCGGATTTCAATATGAAAAGTATGCACAACAATTTTTAAGAAAAAAACCCATTAAAAGATGGTTTTATATTTTGTGTAAGTCTACTGTTTTAACATCCAGTTGGTCTTCAGCTAAGATTTTCTGATTGTAGACCGGTATATATCCTGTCTAAGTTAATGCTTCACTACAGGGTGTCCAGTTTTTGCACTGAGTAAGAAATAGTAGCGTACCAAGTAAAAATAGAACTGTACTTTAACACTCAATACTTAATGCCCCTGAAAACATTCTTTAATTGGCTCTTTTAAATTATCACTGATATTATACTGAACTGAGCTCCAAGCCTATGTAAGTAGTATGGAAAAATCCTCAATTGATCTCCTATGAAAATATGTTTGTTAGGATGAGTCGGTGTTTTGAAGAAATGAACCTCTCTTCCTCACTATCTGTCTCTCTCTTTCTATCTTTCTGTACCTCTCACTTTCCTTGTATCTATCTCACCACATAAATGTCTCTCTCTCCCCTTCTCCGTTGCTCTCATTATATTTTGCTATCCATATTTCAGCACCTCTCCGCCTCCCCGCTTTCTATCTACTATTCTTTTTCTTTTCTTAATGTTCTTATTATTTGCCCCTCTCTCTCTCTCTCTTTTCCTATATTTCTGTATCTATATCTATCTGTCTCTCTCTATATCTATCTATCTTATTTTCTCTGTCTATAGGTACTTCCGTGGTTAATTTCTGTCACTTTCTACATCTCATGCAGTTGGTGGTTCTTTCTACGAATAGACCAGAACATCTTTCTTTTCATCTGCCTCTTGAGTACTTTTAGGACATATATTCAAAAAAAAAATTGAACAGCTTTAGTACACTGAGATTTTATAAGTAACTATTTTATGTAGAAAAGTATTTCCAATTAGTCCTAGCCACATATTTTGCATATATATATATATATAGAAGACATACCCTATGGCGTACCATCATATATGAGAATATCTCATGTGAGGTGTATAAGTTTACCTGAGTTCACCACTCTACACTCATGCACTCACACTTATGGCAGTGCGAACGTGATAAGTTCAACTTAAGCTCAAATCGATTTGCAAAGAAATGTGTGCCAATAACTTCGAGTTGCAAGAATTGCACTTATCGTCGGCAAAGGCACGTTCATATGGCAAGTAGAAGATTTCGCAGACTTGCCACAAGAGGTGCTTGATCGTTTCAGCAAGCTCACTTGTACACACACGCACATACATATGTATTGTATAAGTGGAAAAGTATTTGTATGCATATGAACGAATCGAAATATGACAGACAGTGAAACAAGTATGAATGAGCATGCGAATCCAAAGCAATCGCATATAGGCAAGTCTCCAAAGAATCTACAACTTTGCAAATGTGCATTGATATGCTGGCTTGGTGCTGACAGGCGACCCAGGCACAGACGACCCAGCAGACAGCCATCACAGCGAGAAAGAATGAAATAGAGCCGAAACGTGCATAAAGGCGGAAAGCGAGCGTTGATATGCCAGGTGACAGACCGAAGGCAGCTGAGGTGAGCGAAATGTTGGTTGTCAGTGAGGCGCCTATGGCAGACGCGTGGGCGACAGGAAACGGAAGTTTGGCCACTGCGGAGCGACTGCAAAGGCAATAATACATGCTGAGTACATACCCGCTGTGTACGAACTGCGAACGGCGAACTGTAAACAGGTGTGTACACATTAAAAATACACACACACACACACACAAACGCACTGCGCGGCAAGGCACTGCAAGTAAGCGGAAGAGCCACGTCAATCCTCAGCCGACGGAGAGTCAGCCGCCTTCATCAAGAATCCAAGTACTTGTTGTATAAGTGCAATTGTTGTCAACCACTACATATGTACAGACATATGCACATGCTCACTTAAGTACTTGGCTGGGGGGGTGTCAGTGTTGGCTCAGGGCAAACAAATCTGGCAGATTGCACGCACACCTTAGGGATATCGGGAATATGCTGGCAATTGTGTAGAAACGGTATGTACAAGCGCTCACATTTGTGCATTTTATTGAAAAATATATTTTTGCTCGATTGAAAGTTTGCGAAAATTATTATCTTTTATTCATACATATGCATGTACTATGCATGTAGTAAAAGTTGGTGTGTTTTCAAAAGCTGCAAACAAATACTGAGTTTGATTGAAAATAGTAGAAACGGCATATTCAAGACGTTGTCGACGAATTTTTCAAAAAGTTGAGATTGTATAACGAGATAAAAAAAAAAAAATTGCAAAATCCAAATACTGATATCTTATAATGTGCTTAAGGTTTCCAAATATTTATATAAATGTATGTATATTTGATATCTGTTATCAGCTAGTTGCTGTATACTGAAGTTAAAAACTTGGATCGTAGGGGAGACGAAAGTATTTCTCAAATTATCGATTTTTATTAATTTCGATTAACGTAATATTTAATTATCGGTGAATCGATTATTATGTAATCGATAATTACGACTTAAATTTCCTTAAAAGCGAAGATTTTCTAATTAGCAACATATTATTTATTCAACGCGTAAATCTTTGCAGTTTGCTTGGTTAAATCGATTATCTCGCGGTTGTGATCGATACCATATTTTTCTTTATTGCGAAATATGTTTTATTTTAAAATAAATTGTTTCAAAAACAATAAAGATTTTAGTTTTTTTTTGGCATATGGCTATTCTAGTATGAAAAAAAATAACTTTTAGTATAATCCGGAAATGAAAAAAATCGATAATTTTAATATCACGATCGATTAATATGGGCAGATGACTCATATGATTCATTAGTACAAATTTCCTCGGCAATAATTTTTACTTACAACAAAGTCATTGTTATTTGTGCATTGTCTACTCTTATTTATATCATAAATATGAAAACTCTTTGTAACAGTATAATGGTTGGATGTTAAAACACATTAAACAATTGAAAAATTTATAACAATTTATTTAGCTGGATGCAAAGAACGTTGAAGACACAATGAAAGAAGGATGAAAATAGGAATATATAAAAACAGTTTTTTTTACATGTATTAGTTCATACATAGTATGCCTTAGTTCATACATAGTTATTCGAAAGTGAAAAGGTAAAATATTCAAAATATATAAAATAAATTTCGAGAATGAGGTTAGAAGATCTTGCATAAATTTGCTTTATTTCTTACGGCCATCAGTTGCTCGATACTCTCCCTTAGGCTAAGAATGTGAATGAAGCAGAGAGTATATATGGGTGATAGTAATAAGCAGAAAATGCAGCAAATGATCTTTGTTTGATCAAACAGTCAGTAAACTTCTCTATGTCACACATTTTGGTACTTTTTTTCTTTATTTTTATAGCTTGTCTACAATATATGCTCACCCCTATCTACTTGAATCTTCTTGACAACACGACGCCAGTTCTCTTTGCTTTGTCTTGTGCTAGTTCTTTTTTCAGTAATTTGCATAAAGCCAAATCAAATTCGAACGCCATCTCTCTTCAAGTTACTTTTCTTCTTCTCCCTCTTTATGCATGCCAAGTGCCAGTGCCGTTGACATTTTCATTGCCGGCGCCAATGTGCACGTGCTCAAGTTCATTTGTAACGACTTCGCTGTGGGAAATTAATGCACTTGAAGTATTTGTTACACATATTGGCACATGTAAAGTAGTTTTGATAAATTTATTTATCCAGCTTTTGTTTGATTAAGTCTGAAGTTATAACTTTTTACCACTTATAAATTTTTCATGAATAACACAGCAAATTATGATTTAATAAATATGATTTTATTTCGTATGAAAAAGCTAACAAGAGCATATTTAAGCATTTTCCAAGCAATTTATAAATCGTCCATTAAAAGCGTGTAAATCAGTAATGAAATGCCGTTCCCCTAGGTGAGATTATGAAAGAAGCGAAATATGAAGAATTCCATTGTGTAAAATTTCGCTTAAGTATCTTATTAAAACGCTAATGCGCTAGTTACTATGTATGAACAGCCCGCGAATATTTTGTTCCCCACATAATAACAATTTATCACAAAGTAAACGAGGCATACTTTCAGGAGTTGATATAACTGCGGGACCATGTCGCGGCACATCTATGGCGGCACTTGAGTGAATCACCGAAAGCAAACAGAAAAAAGCACTTAGATGTTTGTTTGTATGTGTATATGATTGTGGGCGGATGTAGTAGCACTAACACTACTGTATGTATGTACTCAAACAGTTATCTACATAAATTATGGGCCAGAAACATAACGGCGGTACATATGTCAGTAACGCTGTCGACGTAAAGCGCATACTTGACGAATTTGCCGCCTTTAAAGCGCTTCACAAATATCCTAAAATAAGTATGCGCAAGAGCATGCGGGGTTGCGGAGGCGTAAAGAGTGGAACGCATGCCTGCACGAATATTCGTGTTACAGTTGTGGTTACTTAGCAGCGAAAAAATTCGCAATGGAATGACAGTTGTGGAATGAGGATATAGCAACACACACACACACACGCACACAAATACATAAATTTCCTCTATAAGAGTGTGCAGCATTTTTCAGCTGACAGCGAGTGGGCAATATGCACAACCAAACATATTCACCCACTCCCATATTAACATTAATGTAAACATGCACTAATACACTTACATTAAGCTATATGAAAAAAAAGCGAAGCCGCGTTCACGGAAACGTTGAAACGTGAGACGAGCGCCAGAATGACAAATGTTAGGCGACGAAATTTTCGTGCGCATCGGCCAAACAGTGGAAAAAAAAGTATGTGTGTGTGTGTGTGTGTGTGTGCGCAAACATTAAAAAAAGTGAGACCGAAGCTGACAGCATGAAAACCACGAAAAAAGCGTTGCCGAAATTAAATGAAATGAGCTGCCATTATGGGCTCAGGTGGCGTGTAAATTCCAAGCAGCACTTCTCTCTTTCGCGGATCGGTCGGCTGTTGTATTTAGTTGGTGTATTTGCTGTTCAAGTTTGTTGCTTTTTTTTCTTTATATTTTCTTGAATTATATTTTAATTTTATCACTGCCCGCTGATGCACACAAAAGACTGTTTGCTTAGCTGTCAGCGCGAGTTTATGCAAATAAAATTATGATATTGTCCCAAGGCGACAGCGCTGACGACTCATTTAAATTGTGAAAGAGTGGCAACAGCGAAAAATGGTAATCACAAACGTGAAAAATGGTATTAGTAATTTTCAAAGTAAAAAAAAAAAATTAATGAAGGGTTTTTAAAGTGCATATTTTCGGTTGGTTTTTGATGGAGTATTTTTAGTAACATAATTTTCAACAAGCAATGTGGTGTGGAAGGGAACTTAGAGAATCTTTATTTTCTAGTTTGTTTGTATTATTATTTGTAGCACCTTGTTTTTTGTTTGTTTTCTTTGGGGGTACTTTCCACAGAGCTTTCGCATACATAAATAATCATTGACGATACATTCAACATATCCCTTTGATATGTTTAGAGCATCAGCTATCTCGATCAATCTCATTTTAAGTTCATCCAAAATCATTTTGCGTATTTTTTTTATATTTTATCGACTTTGTAGGCTTCCTGTTAATTATACCATAATTTTTTTGAAGCATCCATAAATTTTGTAAAGCATCCATCCATCCATAAGCGTTAATATACAATAAGAAAATTAGTGCCGAAATCTATTAATTGGATTTAAATTTAAAAAGTGATTCTGTTTTTCTTGTAAAAGTCAGAGAGTACTTTATAGTATTGTATTTTTTTATAATATATATATTTTTTAAGCTATTTTTAATAATGGTGAGGAATTTAGTCTTTGAAATGTCACATGAACTGCTAGAAGGCGCTACTACGGGCCGAAACAATATTTAAGTACACTTTCTAAGAGATGGACATTGAAAAGCGGGATTTCTTCATCATTTATATGTGACATGTTCTCTTTCTCTCATGCACATACATGCATATATATATTTTTTAAATATTTATGCCTCACTTGAATTCTCTTCGCATTCCCCATATTATTATATAACAATGGCCGATAGAAAAAATACCACACACGCTTCACTGCATCAACGCAAATCGCGGAAAAATTTCAGAAATGTACGCTCACTCCTGTTTTATATTGTATTCTTTTGTAGTTTCTTGTCGTTTCCATTTTCACTTCTCTACTTATTCCAGCTTTTCGTTTTTCTTCCTGGCTGTCATTTATGCAATGAAATGCATACATTTCTTTTCCATTCCATTTGCTGCTGACATTAGAAGTTTCCTTTTCTCTTCTAAAAGATTGAAAGAAATTTCCAAATAAAGAAATGCTTTGTTAAATTTGTTAAGAATGTATTTAAATAACTGTAGCAGAGACGAAATATCATACTCATCTATGCTGAAGTAGATTTTCACATAAAATATTACTCATACGTCATGTACAACCCTTTGTTAATAATGTGCTATACTTTCTTAAATTAAAGCATGTGTGCTATTGGTTTGCACTTTTACTAGTTTTATTGACCTAAACTATTCTTCAACCTTCAATCGTTCAATCTTTTGTTTATTAATTTTTATTTCCGCCTACATCGTTTGGTTTATTTCTAGTTTTATATTTGATTAATGAGCGTGCATGTCGGTCATGCAAAATTTGGTTGTATTCAATGCGTGTAATTGCTGGAACGTTCAAAGAATTTCAAAACTTATTTCTAATATAATACGCATAATCATATATATTATATCGTAGATAGCTAAAAGACACACCCACCCATATGCATAGGCATGTGTGCGTGCACGTATGCGTAAAATATGCAGGAAATGTAAGCTAAGTATCTTCAACAGAATTTTCGTGTTGCACGCACGCAGGCACGCGCACATTAACATCAATCATTCATGTCGGATACGAGGATATTTGTTTTTAGTTTGCTGCGCTGCTATTTCGGAACTGTGTGATACTATTTTCGCTTTTGCATATGTGACAACTGTACGACAACTAAAATCTATAAGGTCTGCATGAGCACATATGTATATATTGTATGTATCGCGTTTACTTGTTTGGTGTGTGAGTTCGAAGTGAAAAGATAAAATAATAAGAAAAACAAAAACAAAACGAGAGACAAATGTAGCATGGAACAGCAATTTCGTGATTAAATGCACGTATGTACGTTTTGTCATCTGCAGAGGGGGGAACTTTTAGCAAGCAAAATTCTCATCATTAAATCGCACGTGACCGCTAGAAAACTGAACGAGAGCAGAATGCTCTTATCTTCTTATTTGGTATATTTGTTTATAGATTGGCACGTGCGTAGATTTATACAAGAGTGCATTGTATTTAGCAAACATGACTACAATGCACAACGGAACAATGCAACTAATGAACTTCGAGCATAACAAAAGCAGTAATTAAGTTGTTGTATATATGTAACTGAAAAAATAAGAATTGAGCAAGGTGAAAATCAAAGTTTGTACCAGTTTAACTTTCTCGTTATGAAAAAATAACTGTGATTTAAATTATATTATGCCATTAGTTCATTTACTATTTTAGCATTCGAGAAGTAAATGGAGACAGTAGTGTTTTTTTCATTGTTAATCACAACAATTCTATTAATTTTTTAGTATCCTTTTCGGATAATAGTAAACTAATAAGATTTGTTCTATAGTTTTTTTTTATTTTATTTAATTGCACCGAAGGCGAGCTTTTAAGTACCTAGCGAACAATGAACTCCGGGTTTAAAGCAAGAAGAAAAATGTTGTCCCTATTTTAGAGTGGTTGCGCTCTAGTTATTGGTTCTCTTGGGACTATTTCTGCGTAGTTTTACTCCGATAACTTGACTGGTACCTGATTTGTATATAGTAAAATAAAATACTCTAAAGGAATTTACAACGGTTCCATATGTGAAGTAGACGTCGTTGTAGTCCGACTATGCTCATTTTCAAAATGTGTCAGAAGGATGTCAAGGGAATGTTATATATCAAAGAGGTCGAGGACTTCGCTAAAATCTGAAATATCTGAAATAGGGTTGTGGATAGTGAATGAGAATAATGAATAGAGTTTAATAACCGAATGGCTCTTATTGAGCATCTCTAATTTTGTTCGATGCAAAATGAAGTTTCCATTAGAAATTGAATTTTGTTTCATTATTTGCTGGATAAAATGGCTTTATCACATTACTTTTCGTTCTCTTGCAATGTGAATTAGCTAGACAACATTTCGTCAATACAACAAAGTTTTTATAAGGGGAGCAGGAAGCTTTCTTTGACAACATAAGGAACTGATATAAAAAGTTTGGTTACAAATCATGTTTGGCATTTGATAAAATTTAAAAATAAAAATATATTCGAGTATGATAAGAATAACGGGCTTGAAGATTCCTCATTTGGAGTGAAAAAAGGATTCCAAAAATTGTGTTCGTCTATTTTGCTCTCTTTAGTGCTCACAGCGTCTTGAAAAGTTTCGGAAAATTTTTATTGCTTAAGTTGTATAAGCGTTTGGTGCGCACTGATTCTCAAATACTAATATACTGCAGACTAAATTCTTCACTTTAATTCTCACAACTTCTTAAGTTATGAGCTTTTGTGCATTTATACATATTAAATATAGATTGTGGTGCATATATCAACTTTTCATGTTTGACATTATTCCAAATTATTATCGCAATTTTCACTTCAGTGTGCAAATGGCTCTGGCAGCAAATTCGCGCCTCTAAAACTCATACTTCTATGTTTGAATATGAAGGTGTGTGTATGTGTTAGAAAACGCCGACAGCCAAAAACTCCATTACGTACTTTTTTGTGCTCTCTTTAGCTTATAACCTCAATTTATATCAGAAAGCAACACACCTTTGCCAAAAGACACTCTGCACTGAAGAAGCAACAGGTTGTTTGTACGACATATTGCTGCATATCTGCAGGCGTTAATACACTTATGTATATCTACATGCGAAATATATTAGCTTATAATATATGTGTGCATACAGGTGCATATTTAAATGCAAGTATTCTTAGCTTTTTGTTACATCATCACACCTGAAGGTATAATATAAATATAACTTTTAGCCTCCTGTACTTATTAGTAAGAGCACGCAATAAATATTTGTATGTGTGCTCAGCAGCTTAAGATATACTTAAGGCAGATTAAATGCGAGAGTCTATCTGAAAATTTAAGAAATAGTTACATGATATTAAGTTTTATTGAAAAATGCTCTTATTTACTGCTGGCTTATGCAGTTTTTGCACAAAATTAATTTCTTTTTAAAGTTCACACTAGTTATTGCATATTTCTGTAAATTCGAAAAATATGAAATAATTGTCTTTAAACACCGTTTCTGCTCTCAATGTGTTCCTTACGCCGTTTCGCTATGGAGTATAATGGAATATACACAGCAGAAAGCGCATTGTTTATCCCACGGTATTTGTTGTTATTAGAGAAACCCGCACAAACTTCACAACACAAGAGATTCATTCAACATTCAAGCACTCGAACGTCCCGCTGGAGTGCTTGTTAGTATTGTCCTTGGCGCTTTAAGTGTCCGCTAAGTTTCATAACCGTTCTGTTCTTATAGTTTGTCCATTCTATTTTATACAAGCTTCGCGCTACTGATGGCGCATAGTAAGGTAAAAAGTATGTTCACAGTAGTGTACGCATGTTTATTCTAGTGACAAAAGCGAGTCAAGCGTTGTAGTCCGAGTAAAATGGGTTGTGATAACTACAGCTGGCAGCAGCTGTAGTGGCGATAGTGAAAGTAAAGTGGACAGGACTTTAAATTGAAGATGTTCGGATAAGCAACGAAAGCATAAAAGCACTTAAGCGAACAGATTATGGCAACGCAAACAATATACGATTATATGCTATGCACTGGAGATTATGTTGGGCTTAAGTTGTGCTTACTTATACTTTTTCTGTATACGATTAGTTGCTTTTTAATAGTAATACCAAATAATGTCTTAAGCTTACTTGTATCTAATTTCTATCTCAAAAACACTAATTTCGATATCGAAAGCCACACACCCATGTAGTTGTTGCTGAAAAATTAAAAATTAGAGCGACTATGATTTTGATTTATATGAAAATGTTAAAACATTTATTGTATAAAATGCCTGCAGACCTGATCCAATATATATTTCATATACCTACTTCCTTACTAAAATGCAAATTTAAATTAAACAAACAATAAATCAGTTTTAATCTGTTTTTAATGTGAACTGTTTGCAAACGCTTAATATATTAGCTTTAATATATATGATGTGTTTATTATAATATCACGTGCAATTTAGCAAACCCACAAGTGCTGTCAAGTGCCTAATTGACGACATTAACTGACACTTTTATTTGAGCTAACAATTTTGTTTGTCAATAAAAATTTAATCTCTTACTACATATTAAAAATTTACCTAGTGCACTAACAACAACAGCAAACACTAATAGAAGAGTGATGCAGTGAATTTGCAGAAAATAAATAACCATAAATAGCGCACTGCTACAAATTTTATGGTCATCAATTTCAGTTACAATAACAACTGTAGATGTATATACAAACATATTTACTTGTTACATACTTGGTAGCTATCGTTCTGTATTGCTCATAGAGTTGTTTTGAGTGGGTGCATGCATCTACTAATGTCTGGCAATAACGCAGCAGATGCGACTCTTGACAACAAAATGTTGTCTGTCTGACGACTCCATCAATAACAGTCGCCCTGCGCACATACATACACCCACCAATAAAAGCAGTTAAAGAGACACTTAGAGCATAATAAATGAACAAACCAACATTGGCGAGTAGATAAACGTAAAACTACTTATGTACGAATTTGTTTCTATGCACTTATTTTAATATATAAATACATATATGCAATGAACAAAGCTGTTGTGCTCTTAGAACGTTATAAAGTTGTGAAGTGTTGCATTCATTATTAAATTAGCTTTACTTACTTATCTCAATACTGTATCTCTCACTCTCCGCTATGTCTGTAGTTGGTAATAACTTTAAAATTAAACGATTGGGCGTTTGAATGAGGTTTCAGGCCCTAATAAATGGAGCATTCGAGCATAGATCTACGGAATTTCCTAAAGGCATAACTGTCAATGTAGCTGTCAAAATAAACACATGAAATTAAAGTGTCGAAACTCGCATTCTTTGTGGCGCGACCCTTACCCTTTTTTTACACGTTTTTTTTTTCTTTTCAGGTATAGTATATTATAAAATTTGCAAGGAGTGAATGGTGATTTGAAGGGATTTAGCCTCGAGTTTTCACCCAATAGCGGTAAATGCTTTGTGTTAACGGATAAGTTGTGTAATCCACAACTTGTAAGCGGTCTCGGAATGGTTAATGAATTTTATAGGAAGGTTTTATTGAATTATCAAAATTAGTCTACTCTGGTCTCTATAATGGATCACTCGTACTAAGGCATTACTATTACAGACTTGTTGATATTTTGCTTATTTAAGCATTCGTGCATACAAATCTTTGCTTAATTAAAAGTCTAAAACATTTAGACATTTATTCACGGACATTTTTTAATGTGTTTTGTGCAAATTAGGCGTTCATTATTCCAGTTTAAAGGGAATTAAGTAGGCACAAAGCAGTCTCTTATTTCATATTTGAAGCTATGCTACCATGTATATGCTTGCTTACTTTGCTACTTTAAATTTTGCTTTTCGCTTCAACAATTCTTGTCATTATTATTTATATTTAGAGGCCGCCATTACGTATACGTAATATTTGGTTACATTCTGCATGCCTCGAATTCTTGCTCTTTATTTTAAGAAATCTTTTTAAGCAATAAAAAGAGGGAAGCATGTATGTAACTATCACGTAAATATTTGTTTTTATAATAAATGCGTAAACTAACAGTTTTATCATAACTTGCGGCATGTTGCCAATGGCAATTCATCATTTCTGCCTTCATACTTAGTTTCACAAACGTCTTTACTTTCACTTTACTTCATTTTGCATGACGTACACACGCGCATATACACAGCAGAGCAGCAAAATTTTCGTGGCACTGAAATCAATTTCCATTAACCCTTTTAGCAACGCCTACAACGTCTCGCTTCACTTTGCAGCGCAAGTTTTCTTTCATACGTCACTTTTAGTGCCATCACTCATACCTCAAGGAGTTTTTGTTTTATCCGTTGTTTGCGTGTGCACACAGGCATAGAAGAACATATACATGTGATGTTTGCGTTTGTTATATTTCAAAAAAAAAAAAAAAAAAAAATGCATTTGAAAAATAGCATGCCGCTGAGAACGGCTGAGAAAACGGAGGGTGGACCGGCTGTAGGGCCGTGTGGTTGAGAGTATGTGTGGTTGACAGTGAAGTGCGAAAAAGTTGAAAATGCTCTGCTAGCAAAAAGAAATAAATGAAAAAAAAAAAAACCGTACATCAGAGGTATGCCTCCGAAAGTTGTTTGCTCAATAACAACGAGGCAAACACAAAGGAATAAGCGATTGAACTGGAATTGCGGAAACGGGAGAGGTGGGGTAGTTAACTGTGTGTCGAGTGAGTGAATGCGGGAAGTGTATGAGTGAGTGATTGGGTGTTTGGTGGCGCTGTTAGGTGGTGCATTGGAATGCGAAATTAATTGAAATACTTTCAAGTGTAAAATAAAAGAGTTGAGCAATTCAATTTGGGTTTACAATGGCAAGTAAATTGAAATAAAAAATGCTGAAATGGTGAAATGCTGAAAGGGTGAAACGTGAATACAAAGCATTTTTAAAGGAATTGAGTAAATGAAGTTGGGGTGAAATAGAATTGAGCAAATGGATTGTTGCATATCCTTTGTGTATGTATGGCTGCATAAGTACCCTTTAGTGTTATATGCCAATTCAAGAGCTTAAAATGTCGCAGCGATATTTTGCATGTTTTTTAAACCGTATTTTGATATTTATATTTTTACCCGAAAGGGATTAGAACATGTACCTTATGCCTTTTATTTGCTGTAATTTTCTGTGTAAATGAAACTGAAACATTTTCCGGTTTCGGATCTTACTGCGTCTCATTTTTCAATGTCATGCAAAAGGGCAGCCATTGATTGATCAATACAAGTTTTTAAATTTTTTGTCGAACCATCAACTTACAAAGTGTTCGGCTGGTTGTTTTAGCATCTTTTGGAGGCTTAAGAGACGAGGTGACCTTCTAGTCTCAAAGTAAGCATAATTTACATCTACTCACAGTCAAATATCGTTTTGGCCTAATAAATCTATTCTACATGAAATGCGTTTAATTTAAGCCCTTGTATTTGTGACGTTGTTCAGTTTATCTTACTGGGGTACCCAATTTCCGATTTTATGAGTTATACCATTGTATTCCCACCCCAATGAGATGGCTCCTTATATCACATATAATAATAGCGCAAGTTCTATTTGATTTTGAAATGAGTCCTTATACAAAAAACACTTCCGATTCAAGATTTATACTAAATCGGAATTTTCTGAATAGCAGACTAAGTTAAAATAGTAAGATAACGATTTGCGCAAGTAATTGCATTAAATCTTAATGCATCGTAAGGTAACTTGATTCATGCCGCTTTCAGGTTAACAGATATTATTTTAAAAAGTGTGGCCTACATTTAGGCGAAAATCATGAACATATTACTTAAAATATATTTATCAGAGTCGCCATACCATTATATGCCGATGTAACCTTTTATGTTTATAAAAATCCCAGCCAAGTAGATTTCATACATAATTTCCAACCAAAATTACGATATTTGAATATTCTAGGTAACATGACTAAGTGCAAATAATAAATTAATATCTGAATCATCAAAACTAAGCATTCTAAAAATAATTTAACAATTCAATCTATTTGCTCAATGAATAACGAATATTATCTTAATCCACAATTTACTTGTCATAACCACTGCAATTTGCTCCGTAATCATTTTGCCAGAACAATGGCAGCAACCGGAAATTCGTACAAATTCCCACCTACCACCCATCCATTCACCTGCCCATTACCATGATTTGTACCATAAAATTTCGAATGTTCCATGAATGTCACTGTCCGACTGCGCCTTATGGTTGTAACGGAACTTTGAGTAAAATAATGAAAATGCAAATTGGCGTTGGCAAATGTTCGTAGCACGCAAGTTTGACTGCCAGTCATAAAATATTATATTTATACAAAGCTACTCATGTATCTACAGCTTTATAACTGCTTATTTAGAATCCAAGCTGTAGGTGCATACAGTTATGGACTGTAAATCGAGACGGCAGCCATTCTATGCCAAACAGGAGATGGAGTCAGCAACTGTGACAGATTGTGAGCGAAAGGTATAACATAAGTGCCGGATATTGGTTGGAATAGCAATAACTAGCTGTTTGTTGTTGTGGAAAATCGCGAAGAATCATTTTAACATTGAGCGCTGGTATTCTGTTGGGTAGTGTGGGTTCTTTATTGATTTTTATTTCGTCTTTTATTTTGAGCAGAAAGCTTGATATTTGTTTCATCGAAGAGCATAAGTTATTTAATGATTTAATTTATTTAAAGATTAATAAAGAAAGACTCTTTCGCCTTGTAACCAGATGTTGTGTAACATATTTTTTGAGTTTTCCGAATCCGTGGGTTTAATTAAGGTACAAGTTTTTAATGGAGCTAATCTGTAATTACAATTAAAGAATTTTTACAATAAAATTTCCATTGAATGCACTTAAGTAACATTTTTAAAATACCTAGTTAGGTGTGTGTCTTCGCTAAACGCCCCTAAATGTAGGCAACGTTTCTATTAAAATCACCAGCTTAGCTCTAAAAACTGAAGTAGGGTAGATATACATGTATGTTGTCTTATTAAAAGAGGTATTAATGGTAGTTAAAGGCAATACCAATATGATTACTTAATTGATCGGTATAAGATTAAGATCTCCAACTAACCAGAATTAAATTTGAAAAGTAGAACAATTCATACTGAAGTAAGCATAAATTGCTTCTAAAGCCATTTTATAAAGTTTCAAACATATTTCCCTACTATATTTCATCGCTTCAAGCCAACTAGCGAAATCCAACACCTGTTCTTTTGAAAATACCTTTCATACATATGGCATATTGCATGTTCATGCATGTTGCCTTTAACTTCCATAAGCATCTTCTACGTTTCATTATGCAAACTTACTAAATCTGTAATTACATTGCAAGCATTTTGTAAGTGTTGCTATTATTGTATTAATATTAACTATTGTTCATTGTTGATATGTTGTTGGTGTTGTTGTTGCAGTTGCAAAAGCGTAAATACGCTCGCTGATATGTAAATAATTTCCAATTAGCGCAGACACTTAACCACTTACAATTTGTGCATTATTTAACAGTTGCGCTATGAATTCACATATATTCTGGCAACAATGGTAATGCGACGTATATAATATACATACGTATGTATATGTTATATTAATATATATTACGACTGTTGCAACATATTGCAACTATGTAAGCTGCATCTTTCATAAGACGCAATTCATTTGATTCGCATGGCGTATACGTAACACAAATTAATTATTACCATACCTCGGACAATTTTAGATTGTATGTAAACATGTGTGTCGGTAGATCCTATCAAAAGTATGAACAAAGGTACAGATCCATATTGAAGTACATATCTACATCTATACCCTTAAATATTATGTATTTAGATAGTGTTTGTACAAGGGAAATAGCTGCATTGTATAAAGCGCAGATGAGTGGCTGCTCAAATAAACAACAGTTTGTACGTTAATAAGATTATATACACCTCAGAACAAGTGCTAAGCGACAAAGCAAATAAAATATTCACTAAAAGTGCATAGATGTTAGTATTTACATGGTTAAAACTCTAAGCGCATATGACATTTTGGTTTGCACAAATAATTGAATTACATTTTAATGCTTGGATAAAGTAATTGGTTTGAAGCAGCTGTTCAATTATTCAAACACATTAGTTTCATTAAAAGTTCCTCTTTTCTCCAACAGTTGATTGCAAAGCGTTTACAGCGGAAGGTTGAGGAAACTTTGTTCCTAACAATTTGTTGTATCACAAGCAATATACGTTTCAACAATAATGACTTTTTATGACTACCTTTCAATATTAAACAGTGATTCTGTTAAATATAATTTTTAATGTAAAAACATTGCCTACATTTAAGCGAAACATTTCACTTCATATTTTCAAAGTCACAAACCCATTTTGTGTGAATATAAGCTCCTACAATTATTTTTTTATATTACAGGCAGAAAAAGCTGGGTTGCAATAGACTGTTAGCATAGCAGGGGAATAGCATTCCCCAAACAATAATTTTACTATTTAAGTTATTTTCATTCTAAAAATATGGAAAAAATAAAACTAATTAATTTTGTTTTGGGTTATGCGGTCATTATGATAAGAATGTTATCAAAGTTAAAAACCTTTTCATTATTTCTAATTCGTATGACTTTGCCTAAATTTTAAATGAATAAAATCCAACATTTTCGTATCTTATGCCTTGACATTTTACTAGTTTTACCATAGTCTTTTATTCACGAATGGGCATAAGCAAAGAAGCCTAACTTGATAAATAAGCGGTCATAGCTTATTGACATTGATATGGGTACTACTTTATAAACTTTTCTCCTTATAAAAAACAGCATAGATACGAAGAAAGAGTTGCACATAATGAATATAGAAAGCTTGAAGACTCAAAGTGAGGGAAGCTTTTTGCTTTCTGCCACTCTTATCCTTATCTAAGCCCCGCTTGTAACCTAGCTTGCTGTCAAAACATTTATGTCACACTTATTTGTTTATGGCTGCCTTTGTGTGATATGAATAAATGAATGAACGAGTTATTGCATAAATGAATGGCTGAATAAAAGGCAAAATGCATGGATTACATACAGTATACATCTTAGCTATTCGCTTGCTATTTTCAGCTGCTTTACCAAGCTTCTGGTTAATTTTTATGCTTGCAACGGTGTACATACGCTGGTGTGTTGGTAATAATGAGGGTTGTCGTTTGATGTGGCTTATGAATGCTGTAGTAAACGAAGAATTTTCATAATTAAAATACTTTTTAATGCTTTCACATCCAAGTGGGAGTGCTTAAATCTCTGGTTTCAAGTTCGTTTTTTCACCACTTAGTGGTTTAATTTTTCTTTTATGTTTCGAAAAAAATTTCCGCAATTTGTGTTTATCTTTTGCCAACAATTAATTCAATTATAAAGTTGTGTGTGGTGATAAGTGAAGTATAAAGTACAGTATTATGCATTTATTTTTTACTTGAATTAGAGAAACGACATACTAATTTTTTTTTTGTCCCCTGATTTAAGAAATGTATGTCCTGTATTAAAGCATTATTACTACTATATTGGAGAAATTTACCTCAATTACATATTTAGTTTTAATTCCAAGTGTAAAATGAATCGTCTGGCCTTAAATATATAGGAGTTAATATGATCATATAATAAAACGTCACATGATCTTAGATTCATGATGAGGATATATAACATACTTTATAGAGGGAATTGTTAACAATTAAGATAGCTAGAAGTTTCAGATGAAAGTGCGTGAAACACGATGCAATTTATTCAATATGTTCACATGTTACATTTCACCATCCTTCCCTAATCATCATAGGGGAATCCTTATCACATATATATAATATATACGTACATATTTACATATCGGTTAGTAAACGTAACAGAATAAACCTTCATCACACCGCAATCGCTTCTTGTTGTCCACTCTCACTCTAAAGGTCAAGTTTAAATTTATGCCATTGAAAAACATAACAAAAACAACAACAATGAGCAAGTGGATAAATGATGGTAAAAGTTGCACTCAAATTAGTTGGACCCAAGGTGGACAGCAGTAATAACAAAATAACTAACTTTTCGAAAAAAAAAAACTTTGTACTTGCCTCACTAACAGTCCTCCTCTCTGTTGCCGTTATCGTAAAACATTTTATTGTGCGCTTTTTCTTTGCCACTTACGCACAATTGTTTCTCGCTGAGCGTTGAAATTTACTGCGCCGACCTTGGTGTCGCTGGCAACAAAAATTGTGTTGAAGGTGACAAAATTTAACCCCATTGACCTTTATTTATTATTTCTTTTATTTTGTTTTCAACTTCATGTGCTTTTAATTGTTTGAAAGCCCGTTTGTTTGAGTAAATGACAAGCTGTTTTGATTCAAAAAACAAAAAGACTTTGCCGTTCCAGGTTGGAATTAATGTTTTTAGAACAAGCTTTTGGAACTCAGACTTTGACGATGGTTGAAGACAATGTTTCTATTTTTACAGCGTACTCTTTCTAATTGCGTTATAATATATGATATACGATTTTTTGTGTATCTTTTTGTACTGGGACTTGTAATTACTGGAAAATATGCTAAATTCTCCATGTTGGCTAAGAACTCGTAACTCTTCAAGTTTTCCGATATTAAAGTAGGATGTTATGGGAAGCAAAGCGGTAATGGTGTTTAGCTTGCAAAATGTGGTACCAGTTTATCGCATATGCAAACCTATCGAAAATATTCCCAGTCTGGCGGAGAAATTCTAACATCATGTGTATATGAGTCACCAAATCTTTTGATTCAAAAAGTTTTTGATTTTGTCTACCGTCGACCAGCGGAGTAAATATGATGGGGTCTCTATGGCGTGGTTATCATTATTTATTGAGTGCATATTTTGTGTTCAATATAGCACTTAGAAGCAAATAGCCACCTATCCAAGAGCAAGGAAAAGTATGGGGAGCCAGTTACAGTTTTTTATGTTAGTCCATGAATGAGTTAATGATAAATATATATTTAAAGAAGTGGTGAGAGTTATGTCTCTATTTGGTCGTGTTCCATTTATTGTCTGTCGGATTGTGGGTGTAGTATTGAAAAAAGAATTCGCAAAGCAATCTATAAGATTGACAAAAAATTTTTATTAAAAAAATATGGCTATAGTTGCCTTGAACCTACATTAAAGCTTCGTAAGTGTAACTTTTTAAAAGGGTTCCAACTGAGTTTGACTTTAGTGGACGATCGGAACTGGATGGTCTATGCTTAAAATGTAATTGTGCCCTGGAAAACCTTTTATGGGGAATAAATTTAATAGGTTGTGATTTCCGTTCGTAACGTCCATATATTTCTTAGTGCAGTGAGTTTGTTACTTTTGCCTCACATATATCTGCAATATGAATATTTCAGTTTAGTACTAATGTTTACATTAGGCAACTTTACTAACTCCTTAATTACACATGAAAATTTCATTTTCAACACATTGATTAAAATATAATTTGTTTTAACACTTTTGCATAACTTTTGCGCAGCATTTTGGTTATTGCATTTCATACATTTGTTCATTATGTAAATACTCGTATGTATGCGTAGGCAAGGCAAACACGAACAAATACGCAATATTTATATAACCGCATTAGTGTCAAACAACCGCTAAAAGTGCCTGGCAAGGGCTATAAACAATCATTTGCATAATGCTCACACCCAAGTGGTCGACTAGTCAAGGGGCATGGAGGCGAGGTGGAACGTGTGACACCCGGCCAAGCAAATGAACGCGCGCGGCCGCCGGACCTCATTAACCGCAAAACGACAAACGGTCGTTGTTTGCAATGCGCTGCGGTGTATTTATGAGCACACTCATAAACGCACTCATACATTCACAAACACACGCATGCCTGTTGTTGTTGTTGTTGTTATAATGGTTAGTTCAGCTCTATGCGCAGCGGGGGCAGGTGACCGCAAAAGGGCAGCGAATTGAATGCAGCGGTTGACGTAAATTAGTGTTTGTTTAAAGCCAGGCATTATTTATACACCAACAAAGAACAATTTGCGCATGTGTGTGTGTGTGCACTCACATGTATGTATATACTTGTGCATTTTCGTAATTTTATAGTTGTGCATGCAAATTAATGAAAGCGGGAAATTTCTGTACATATTTATTAGATTGACTGCGTTTAGTTGGTCAGCGGCATTGTGAATGTGGTGGTATGTCAAACTAGATTTAAAGCTTTATATAGAGTTGCCATTTCGTTCGAAGAAAGAATTAAAAAATTAAAATTTTTAAATTTCTACTAAGTATTTTGCTGTAATATATTCATACGGTTGATACCCTTTTCTTCTTTGCGGCATAAAAGTAACAATTAAGCGCATACTGTTAGTTTGGTACCTCGTTCAGTTCCGGAATTGAGGGTATAAATGGAGTGTCTGAAGAATTAGAATAACTAATATGATAAAACTAAGCATGAAAAACACATGTATACACAAACTACGCTTGAAATCTTTGATTTGAAAATAGAGTTGCCACCTGTCGGAAAAAATAAGTTGTTAAAAAAACATGAACCAAACAAAACATCACGCGATCACTTCTGCTTTCAAGGATATTTTATTTTAGGATATTTTCAAGTTGAGTTGCCTGTTCAAAATTTTATAACTTGCCAATCTATTAAAAAATGTACTAAATGCAAGGCATTTCAAACAAGTAATATGAGAAAGTCAAAAAGTCAAAAATTCAAGAATTATTTGAAGTTAAAAACACTATTCATGTGTCTAAAGAAGTGTGGCAATCTGGGCACGAATATCACAATTATGTTAGTACCAAATTATTGCGAATGTATTGTACAACTGCAAATGAACATGCATACGTGTATTACTGTAGTCCTCAATACATCAAATATAATGGAAGCGTGCCGCGGAAATGTGATGAATTTGTGAATTGAGTCAACTACAATAACAACAGCTAACACATTAGAAATCAAATTTTACTGCGAAATGGCATGAATGCCCGGCAATACAGCGCACGAAAGCACCTCATGTGCATACATGCATACATAAATATGTGCTTGTGTTAAGTATGTATTTGCTATTCGTATGCTACTCAATCATTTCGAATTTTATAATACATGCAATGACGCCCACCTGGAATACTACAAGTATAGTCCTAGTGTCCTGGGTTCGAAATCATGTTCCTCAATAGTTCCCCAATTTCATTTTCCCGCTTTCGAACTGAACTATGCACGTTTGATGGGTTTATTTGTATGTGTTTTCAGACCCCACTTTTCATCACCGACGCTGTGACTGCTTACTTGTCGCTTGCAATCAACAAAGTCACCAACAAAAATCTAACACTCCGTCAACGCTATCGTCGTCGTCAACGAGCGCTGGCCATTTGACTTGTGCGGTGGATTAATGGCCATTATATTCGCGATATGGCCAAGCAAATTTGTTGATTGCTGCTTTGACGCCGTGGAACGTTCAGGTTTTATTGCTACCGCGTGTGTGTGTGTGTGTGTGTGCTGTGCGCAAATGTAGGCCAGTGTCGGCGTTGTAGTGTAGGCGTTGTATGTTCGCGTAGCTTTTATTGCGCTGCGGTTGTTGTTGCATTCGCGTTTATAGCGGTTTGTTCGCTAATTAATTTGTGATTTGTGGTTGCAGCGAGGAGTTTTTACGTTTGGAAAATTAGAAATTACTGTGGTTCTTTGCCGTGTAGATGTAGGTGTCTGAGGCATTGTAAATTAGTTAATTGTTTTATTGTGGGATGTGCTACCCAACCATATTGGAATTCTATGACATTTTAATCTTCGATAAGCAATCTCATATTCGAGAAAGAAATGGAGAAAAGGAAAATTTGCTCGGGAAAGTTTGTCTTTGTGTGCCTTTGTAGTCTATACACGTTTTAGAAAATATGTATTGTATTTGTAATTAATCCTCAACCAATACGAGCTCAAACTGAGCCTACTGAAGTGAAACATCACCACTGTAGAGATGATTGTGACCTAAGAGCCGTCTCAATTTAGCACCGTTTTAATTTTTAAACTGCTTATACCCGCATAATATTCAAATTGCGCACGAATCGCAGCCATTATAACATTATTTGCATCGTTGCATCATCATACGTTGGTTGAATTAATTATTAAATACATATGCATATGTATATGCATAATTTTAGCTGAATCGAACTCATTACCAAATGCCATTAACATTACTTAGAACATTAATTAGTGCGATGTGCTTTTAAGTTATTTCTAATACTCTGCAGATATTCCAATTTCAATTCAATTAACATAATTGACAATAATGGCAAACCATTTGTACTACTTGCTATTCTATTATAGCAGTTTTTTTTTTTGGATTTTAGATGAATTTATCGTAACTGAGTTTCTAAAGCATTGGAATTATTAATTGAAAAAGCAGAAACTAATTATAATATTCCTTTTTCGCATGACGTAATAATTTTTCAACAAAAATTATGTTACCGAAGGACGATTCCTTTGTTTCCTCATGGTTTTTACGCCTATTGAGATGATTTATTTGGCTTACTTAGAGGGTAACAGGACCGGTTATTTTGTTTCAACTAAATCCTACTCAAAGGATGACGTGATATTTTCGAAGAGAAAATTAGAAACCTCTTTTCGCTTTAATGTCTCCTAACAGGACCTAAAAGCAAAAATAAACTAATATTTCGGCAGTATTTTTAGATTTCAGAGTTTCCGTGTAGCAAATGATGGCATTATCATAACTGTCAACTGCCTCTTCTCTCAGAGCAGAGAAATTTACTCAAACATATTACATTTCATATTTCGACATAACTCTGAAATTTAAAACAAGATTGTTTATGCTAATACTTTATTTTGAGATCTGAATTGGTTCTCGAGGGTATGATCTTAATACGGTTTCTGAGGAAGAGAGATAAAAATGTTTGCACAAAGCAAGGCACAAATAATACGATATATTTTTCAAATGGAAAGTTTTCTGGAAGTCCTGCTACAAAAATATTGCATATAGAGTTCAATGACCTCTTTATTTACCATTAGCGAAGTCCACCACCCCAGGGTCAAGGTCAATGACCTCTTTGTTTACATCTAGTGAAGTCCAACACCCTTGTTTACATTTTCGTTTGTTTACCTTTAGCGAGGTCCACCACCTTTGTTTACATTTTTGTTTGTTTACATTTAGCGATGTCCAGCACCCCAGTGTCAAGGTCAATGACCTTTTTGTTTACATTTAGCGAGGTCCACCACCTTTGTTTACCTTTTTTTGTTTACCTTTAGCGAGGTCCACCACCCTTTGTTTACCTTTTTTTGTTTACCTTTAGCGAGGTCCACCACCCCAGTGTCAAGGTCAATGACCTCTTTGTTTACATTTAGCAAGGTCCACCACCCTTTGTTTACCTTTTTTTGTTTACCTTTAGCGAGGTCCACCACCCCAGTGTCAAGGTCAATGACCTCTTTGTTTACATTTAGTGAGGTCCATCACCCTTTGTTTACCTTTTTTTGTTTACCTTTAGCGAAGTCCACCACCCCAGTGTCAAGGTCAATGACCTCTTTGTTTACATTTAGCGAGGTCCACCACCCCAGTGTTAAGGTCAATGACCTCTTTGTTTACATTTAGCGAAGTCCACCACCCTTTGTTTACCTTTTTTTGTTTACCTTTAGCGAGGTCCACCACCCCAGTGTCAAGGTCAATGACCTCTTTGTTTACATTTAGCGAAGTCCACCACCCCAGCGTCAAGGTCAATGACCTCTTTGTTTACATTTAGCAAGGTCCACCACCCCAGGTTCAAGGTCAATAACCCCTTTGTTTACATTTAGCAAAGTCCACCACCCTTTGTTTACCTTTTTTTGTTTACCTTTAGTGAGGTCCACCACCCCAGTGTCAAGGTCAATGACCTCTTTGTTTACATTTAGCGAGGTCCACCACCCCAGTGTCAAGGTCAATGACCTCTTTGTTTACATTTAGCGAGGTCCACCACCCTTTGTTTACCTTTTTTTGTTTACCTTTAGTGAGGTCCACCACCCCAGTGTCAAGGTCAATGACCTTTTTGTTTACATTTAGCAAGGTCCACCACCCTTTGTTTACCTTTAGTGAGTGGACCTTGCTAAATGTAAACAAAAAGGTCATTGACCTTGACACTGGGGTGGTGGACCTCGCTAAAGGTAAACAAAAAAAGGTAAACAAAGGTGGTGGACCTCGCTAAATGTAAACAAAAAGGTCATTGACCTTGACACTGGGGTGCTGGACATCGCTAAAGGTAAACAAAAAAGGTAAACAAAGGGTGGTGGACCTTGCTAAATGTAAACAAAGAGGTCATTGACCTTGACACTGGGGTGGTGGACCTCGCTAAAGGTAAACAAAAAAAGGTAAACAAAGGGTGGTGGACCTCGCTAAATGTAAACAAAGAGGTCATTGACCTTGACACTGGGGTGCTGGACTTCGCTAAATGTAAACAAAAAAGGTAAACAAAGGGTGGTGGACCTCGCTAAATGTAAACAAAGAGGTCATTGACCTTGACACTGGGGTGGTGGACCTCGCTAAAGGTAAACAAAAAAAGGTAAACAAAGGGTGGTGGACCTCGCTAAATGTAAACAAAGAGGTCATTGACCTTGACACTGGGGTGGTGGACCTCGCTAAAGGTAAACAAAAAAAGGTAAACAAAGGGTGGTGGACTTCGCTAAATGTAAACAAAGAGGTCATTGACCTTGACACTGGGGTGGTGGACCTCGCTAAAGGTAAACAAAAAAAGGTAAACAAAGGGTGGTGGACTTCGCTAAATGTAAACAAAGAGGTCATTGACCTTAACACTGGGGTGGTGGACCTCGCTAAATGTAAACAAAGAGGTCATTGACCTTGACACTGGGGTGGTGGACCTCGCTAAAGGTAAACAAAAAAAGGTAAACAAAGGGTGGTGGACCTCGCTAAATGTAAACAAAGAGGTCATTGACCTTGACACTGGGGTGGTGGACCTCGCTAAAGGTAAACAAAAAAAGGTAAACAAAGGGTGGTGGACCTTGCTAAATGTAAACAAAGAGGTCATTGACCTTGACACTGGGGTGGTGGATCTCGCTAAAGGTAAACAAAAAAAGGTAAACAAAGGGTGGTGGACCTTGCTAAATGTAAACAAAAAGGTCATTGACCTTGACACTGGGGTGGTGGATCTCGCTAAAGGTAAACAAAAAAAGGCAAACAAAGGGTGGTGGACCTCGCTAAAGGTAAACAAAGAGGTCATTGACCTTGACACTGGGGTGATGGACGTCGCTAGATGTAAACAAACAAGGGGAATGTCTGGACTGATTGCATTAACTTTTATAGGTAATGTTATGGGCGGTGCCACACCCATTGTACAAAAATTACACGGGTTCCTATACAACCCTTCCGTACCATCTTTAATGTAAGATTTAGTGTTTCTGGGGTGTTCTGCACTTTTAGACGTTTTCAACATAACCTTTGTGTGGGAGGTGAGCGTGTTTATCATCCGATTTCACTTATTTTTCCACCATATGCGGAGGTGACAAAAGGACCTGCATATTTATTTTGTTACATATATTGTAGATTGATATATATTTTTACCGGTTTGTGAGACATGTACATTAAACCTGTTGGAAAGCGGTGCCATGTCCTATTTTAAAAAATTTGTTCACCCGACACGATTTCGATTAACGGCATTTTTCGGGCGTGGAAGTAGTCAGGAATTCAACTCGTGTTGTTATCGTGATCATTCATATATATATATATATATATAACTATCTCAATTAGTTTTAGGTGAACAAAACTAATATACTCTGTTGCAGCATGTTTGCGAGAGTGTAAAAACAGCTTGAGTTGTAAGACTATCGCTCAACAGCTAAGAATGCATGCGGGATTGTGAAATTTGCTTGTGCTGAAAGAATGAGGAACCAGTAGAAATAGATATGTAAAAGGTACAATAAAAGCGACGTATTTTACGCCTCAGTTCCTCAGCCTCTTGTTGTTGTACCGGTAGAGAGAATTCTGTAACTAATTTTAAGGAATAGTGTTAAGTTGAGAGGCCTTGGCCGGAACGAAAATGCCAGTCCGTTTCGCTCCCTTGGAGTCACCTGTTGTTGTTGTTGTTGTTGTTGTTGTTATTGTATCGGATTATTAAGCACTGTTTGGTTATAAGAATGCCATTTATTGTCAGCGACATTATCTAATCGGAGTTCCAATGACGAATTATTTCAATGCATTCGAGGCAGAGAGAAGTGGTGTTAATTCTTTCGCTTTTCGCTGAAATTTCCTATCGGATTGTTTTTGTAATTAAAGTCGCACATGGAAAGACTATCAATTTCATATGAAGCACCAACTTTATCTGCATCTTCACTTTCACAGCTTCTACCATACTTTGAGACTCATCACCTCCTCTCACCACCACTTTCATCTCACATTTTCTCTATAATCCGATGCTTAGAAATAATTGAAAATTAAGCAAAGCCATAAGAAATGTTTAAAGTTTTTTTTAGTGTGAATAGATGAAGCGTGTGATAACGTCAGATGATGGAAAGCGAGCAAATGAGTTCAGGTTTGAGAAAATGTACGCTAGAATGAAAGCGATATACGCCGGTAATAAAATAAATTGATGGCGCATTAGCAACTAATGTGCTTTCCACATTCTGTGCACAAAGTCGCACGAATTGCTGAAAAGAGTGACAAAGATGTGGAGATAACGTGATTCCTAATGAAAAAGGCTTCATCCACTTAGTTATATGGCGCTAATACTGCTGCGTCGTCTATGCAAAAGCAACAGCAATTGGTCATCGGGATGAACGCATAGAGTTTTTGAGCCGTGAGGTATGCAAATAGACCTTAGTGAAGTAGAAGTTGAATCCCTCTTGAAATAATTACACTACTTTATGGGCTAGAGAACATGAAAAAATATACAACTAAGTGAGGAGCGCCTCCTAGGCAGACACAACGTACTTGTATAAGTGACGGAGGATTAGTTTCTCGGTCTCAAGAATTTGTCGTATTCCATTGGCAAAGTCAACAACAATTAGAACGATGCGCACAGCAGTGGTGTTGTGCCTCTTGTGGAATCGGTTTGTGGTGGTTTGTATAAGTGATATGAGTAGTGTTTTCTCAAATATCATAGATAAGGGAAAGATGGATGGATGGATCCCCCTCTATCGTTACATTTATCTTTAACATTTGCTCATCACCTAGGGAAGTGCGTTCAAAGAATTTTTCAAATTATCACAACCACATGGATTTCTCACGATTATCGGGTCTATTGGAGGAATATTTTATGGTTACAAGACCAGAAATGACAAGCCAAGATATAAAATTTTTGTTACGCTAAGTTTTGTAGAAGTATGAACTAACAATTTTCGTTTATTGTCTATTATAGAGGATCAATTTTATTCGAATAGAATTTATTTTCGAATAAGCATGCTACTAAGTTGTTTTACATTTATTTCGTTTATGAATATGTATCTAAGCAGCTCTAAGAGGATTAATGTGCATATGATACAGTGTAAAAATGGCTTAAATCGGTTAATAATGACCCCTATCCCTATACAGACTGCTAAAAGTGTGTCAACTGCCTAAGGAAATAATAATACAGCATCACCGTCCATTTTACACACACAATAAAATTTGAGAGACTTTCGCAACTTGCAGTTAGTTGGTTGTCGTAATGAAATTATGGACAGTTTGTTAAATTTTTGTGCAAAATTCTATTACCTGCATATGTCCATTAGAACATTATTATATTAGAATTTTCTACCAAATCGAACCATGGCAAGCGTAATATTCTTACTCGATTTAATTAAAATACATTTGATTGTAGCGATTATATATTGATTGGAGCAACGGAAGTCCTCATATTGGGTTTTCGGTTATTTCGGAAAAACACGGCGTGATTTCGCTAATATTTCGTTAGTCCTCGTATACCACAATACTCATTTTGTCAGCATACGTCAGAAGATAGCTGTGATAAGGTCAGAGAAATTCTTCGGTCCTCGCATTGTGCGCACTTCTTGAATAGTGGATGGCATTCAAATCTGGAACCATTTAACTTTATGTATATGTCATTTAAAAATGGAGCATATCTAATTTGAGGTGTTATCATTTTTCTTTAGAATTGTCGATTTATGTGACAGGTTAAGTACATCGTCATCTAGTTAAAATTCTCTAAATAGTTTTATTCTCGATCGGTTTAGATGAAAACGGAAAACACAGATTGCTAGTAGGTGCATACATAATATAATTGGTAGGATTTTTTTCTTTTTGAAATGCTACTATATATAGGATGTCATACGAATCTGCACATCAATATGTTGGTAGTATCAATGAAAAGTAGCCAAGTACTTTACTATAGGCAGCTAGATCGACCATCGACCGATAGCGAACGAATGTCCAAACAGTAGAATGTGGGACGACATCCGACTAAAAAAAGCGTGAGTGGAAAGTTAAATATTATATATTAATTTGTCTGGGTTATTATTGCATCCTTTTTTGTTGCTTCAAGTGCAGCTTTTATTCTGAATGTATTTTAACCATGTATTCAAATGTGTACTTATTCAATTAACTTGAAAGGTCTAGTTAAGGAATGAAAGTATTCTTTTCAAAGTTTGGATGTATTTTTTTTATACAAATAAGATCTTAAACCAAATTTTTTCCGTTGGTATCAAAATTATTATAACTAAAAGTAATCGTGACTACCATTATTCACTGTAGCTATTCAGAACATGTTTAATTCAAACATGTTTATAATTATGTTGGGAAGGGTTTCAAATATTCCAGCGCCCTGTTACGACTTCATTTATCATTATTTGAGCGATATAATTTATTATGTTATATAATTAGGAAATATTTAAAAAAAAATTGTTGTCGATGTTTATATGCACATATATTGAATATACGTATTTAAGTAAGTATCACAAACATACATATATATATATGTATACATATGTGACATAACTCTAATATTTTTAACTAAATCTAACTAAATCAATTAATTTTAACTAAATCAATCTTTAATAATTTCAGTGTCTGTTTTGGCGGTACTTTCATCGGTTTCGAAATTGTTATAACAAATCTTATCTGATTGGCTTTACAATTTTCAATTGTAGTTTTCAACAGGCCAGCCTCAAGCTTGTTCAGAATAGACAAAAGCATTTAGTTGAATTATGTAGCAAATCCACTACTTTGGGTTTAACCAGTATGAAATTAAAGAAAATAAAGTTGTTAACACACTCAATCGTTTCGGAATTTATATACATATTTGTGATGTTTTTTCCACTAGCTCGATTATGTTCAGGACATTAAAGTTCTAAGCTATTGTGGTTTTCCTTGACTAGCTTGATGCTTCGCTTCAGAATAGGCATAGGTGTGCGTATGTATATGTGAATTTATAGGGAAGGGTCTTCTGAATTTCCAATCATATTACTTTGCTTCACTACATGATTGCTACGTTCGTTGTTTGAACATAATGAAATTAAAATCTTGCAATTGATTTAGCGCGCGGACTGTATCCTTATAACTGTATGGAATAGAATTAAATGGTAACGAAAAAAAATTATATACTGGTGCTCAAGGGTTGAGATATTTATGTTCTCTACTTACATATTTAAATTAGGTGTAAAATTATACTTTTTATACTCTCGCAACATGTTGCTACAGAGTATATTAGTTTTGTTCACCTAACGGTCGTTTCTAACACCTGGAACTAACCGAGTTAAAAATTAAAGTCAAATGATCAGGATGAAAAGACGAGTTGAAATCCGAGTGATATCTGTCCGTCATGAGTAAAAATTAAGATATTTTGATGAAACTTGGTACGCGTGTTCTTTCTTATCGTAAGACGATTGGTACTGCAGATGGGGGTAATTGGATATCTGCCACGCCCACAAAATGCTGTTAATCGAAAACTGATAAAGTGCTATAACTAAGCAACAAATTAATATATAAACGTGTTAATTGGTATAGAGGATGCTAGTAGTGCGGGGCATCTGTCGGCAAAAACTTTTGTAATCGTGGCTATTTCCCCGCCTTCAAATAGGTTTAGTATACATATCTCATAAGCCGTTAAAGCTATATCAGCCAAACTTGCTTCAAGTAAGTTTTTCTAGCATATCCTCATATACGGAGAAAATGAGTGGAATCGAATTTTAACCAAACCCACATCCCATACAAAAGTTATGTTGAAAACTATTAAAAGCGCCATAACTCGCTGAACAAACATGTTAGAAACATTAAATCTTGCAGAAAATATGATACGGAAGGGTTGCATAGGAATCCGTGTAAAGTTTTTGTGATGGGCGTGCCAGCGCTTACTTTTAGGAGAAATCCCATATGGATTGCTACAATATTTCAAGTTAAAAAAAAAAAAAATCAAGTACGGTTTATGCGTATGAAAGAGTTTATTTCTCCAAACAATGTTGATTCAACACATATTAGATTAGCGAAAAAATGAGAATTATACTTATATTTAATTATTAGGCAAGTTTTTTCTTGCTCTGCTGAATGATCAGTAGTCTCGATAAATTCTGATAAGGTGTTTCGAAGAGTAGAGTAAGCACTGTTGAAAATAATACAAGAAGAACCAAAACGCCAATACCTTCGGTCAACTGAAAATACAGATTATATTGAAAATAACCAATAACTGAATGAAAAAACTAAACTCACCATTGATAACGGATTGGCATAGAGATTAGATTGACTAAAAGTCGTTAGTGCGAATGTGACTAACGGATTGAACAGAAACATTGCATACACAACCTTACTGAACTTTTGAAAGCATGCCGTCTCGAAGATGCGGAAAAACCAACGCATATGACCATGCGCATTGCACACAATCAAAAAACTGCTTGCCAGTGTGAAGAGGATGCGTTCCAACAATAAAATGGAGGTTGATGTAAACGCCGAAGTTGTTTGAATAGGTGGCTTGAATATGCAGCCGAAGAACACAAGTACCACCAAATAACTAATAACCTGCTGTGTCTTCTTGCCCACGCTAAATGCCAAGTGCTTTTGCTCAACGAAGAACCAACCGGCGATGCAACCGGATATATAAGCCAAAATCCGTGCTAAAGGATTCATATAGATTTCCGTTGCAAGGGCGATCATTGACTCGAGTGAGCCATCGAAATCCAATTTGAGTCCATAAATGTAGGTGTAGAGTATGCTCACCGCAGCGAGACCTGCTAAGCATAACTTTGTGCGTTTTGGATCTCTGCAAAAAATTTAAGAATTTACTTTCACCATTTGTAGATTTACAAACCAAACTACTTACTTGACATATAGGAAAAGCAACACAGTGGCCAATACCGCGAACTGCATGTCACACGCCAGTGACCATGTCCAGAGAACGCACATGTCATTGTGATCGTAGAGATTCTGTATAAAGAACACATTTCGCCACCAATATTTTTCGCAGTTGTCCTTCATGTTAAGCTCCATGTGAAAGAGTGATATGTCATCCATAAGTTTTGCACCAAAATCTGAGAAACCGATAGTTAGAAAGTATAAGGGAGCCAATCTGAAAAGTTATAAAGAAATTATATTTATGGAGGCTTAAATAATGCATGCTCGTAACTTTACAGACGGAGTCTCTCTCAAAAATTTTGAAATTAATTATTTAATTTGATCTTCCGATTTTGTTTCGTTGTTTTCTAAAAGATTATACCGATAAACTAAGCTCAGGAGCGCCACGTTCGTCAAAGAACTTATGAATGGCATTCTAAGTCTATGGAATGTGTAGGAAGTATACTGATACCTTTTGGCCTCACACTACCCTTAGGCTGAGCACATAGTGAAGCACAATAGAAATTTTGAAAACCCAGGGACATATTGAAAATATACCGATAAGTATATGTAATATATTTTTTTGGTTCTCTCGTTCATATTTCAAATCGAACTATAACAATGTCGTATAAAATATACTCACCTCAAGAAACGATGAAATAAATGCAGTCCTATCAATATCACATTTTGTTTAAAATTATTTTTTCGTATGGCCTCCAACATTCTGGCATTTCGAAAGTGGTTGTAAGCCTGTAGGAATCCGCTGCAAAATGATATTAAACAGAATTAATATTTTTATATGAAAATATTTACTCTCATATATGCACCTTATCGTAAAGAATATATCCACGAATACGTCCAAATTACCCAAGTGCACTTGATAGTTGAAAAGAGTCAACTTGTTTCGTGTGCCATTGAAAAGGAATACCATATAATGGTACACGGTGACACAAACGGCGCTACCAAAACGTAAACCATTTAAGGCAGCAAACGTGTGACTCGCTTTGGCCGGCTTAAAGATGTGCTGCCAATTCGCTTGGATGTCATAGCAGGCTATGAAGCTCGACGCAACAACCGGTTGATTTACCAGCTGCAGATTTTCAGGCGAACTGTTGCTCGGAGCGGCCGTCTCACTCGCTTTCTGCGCTTTAATAGCACTTTTGGTGACATTAATGTCTTCTACGTTCGCTGTATTCCTCAAAATACCGGCAGCGATTGTCAGACCAATTGTTGTTGCAGTAAAAAGACAACACAAATAAAAAGAGGTTTTACGAAATACATCTATTTTCAACTTCAGATCCTTTGCATAATCGTATTGCAAATTCATATCGTACAACTTATTGCTGGCAAAGAGATCGTTAGACAAGTAAGTTTCTACGAGACCCCGAATTTCGTGTTCCGTACACGAGCTTGGTAGGCAAAGGCCCACATGCAGCATTTTGCCAAACGTCATCATCATCGGATCCACTTGCCAGCTGGAGTTGTGACGCAGGTAGATAACGCGAAAATCGACGGGGAAAGGCGCTACGGAGGTCAACAGCTCGGCTTTCATGTGATGTATTAAATGGGGTGATGTTTGCAAAGTCACCGGTTTAGCAACGCCGTGACAGACCTCACTATTGCCCAGCCATAAGTTGTGGCCGAATGTGAAGCCCGACTCGAGGCTGGCTGAGGCGTCGAACACTGTGTGATTAGGAGATTTTTATATAAAAATTTTTTTTATACATTTTCTTAGTGAATAGTTTTCAAATAACACACTCACTTTTCAATGCCCATGGCAGTTTTTGTTTCACACCATTTTGAAAGAGCTGCAAGTGCTTGCGGCATTGCTGTTTAGTTAAATAGTCATTGCTGATTGTTGATAAGCCATAAAGTAGTGACGTGCGTTGGAATGTCTCGTCTAACCCTTGCTGACTAGCCGGTGCTTTCAGCAAGGCGCATGAGTCGCAAATTTCACTTGCAACTGTCAATTTGATTAATACGAATGCAATTATTAAATTTGTTCTCATTGTAAAGATTTTGACTAGGTTTTTGAATGCGGCGCTTAATTTCATTTCTGCCCTCTTCACCGATTTTTCTTAGTTTGAATTTTTTAAAATTCTTTTAATAAAACACAGGACAATTTTTCTTGGCTTTCACTGCATTTCACTTTCAATATTTTACTGTTATTTCGAAATAAATTATTCACTTTGTACTAGACACATCCAAATGGGTGCACAATCTCTCACAAACAAACCATCGGCGAACATTTGCCGCTCTTTTATTGAAATTTTTATCAGCATCAACTAATCTCACTATACAACTCTGTATAACTATTGGCACTAGAACTCACTTTCATTGACATACTCACACCTACATATACTCATATACTTCTGAAGGCGACTTGATTATTTAGTTATGCTTAAGAATTATAATATAAATAAAGCAGAGCATTTAAGCTTAGCTTGTATTGTATTTAAGGCTACACGTTTGTGTTGTTATGTAAAAAGTTTTGAATTGAACGTAATTAAAAAAACTCTAGTGATCAATATTTACAAAATTTTAACTCGAAAAAATGCATTGTCATCAAAAATATTGCTTATGCTGTCGGTTATGTCAGTGAACCTTGATACCGATGTGATTCAAGCCAGACACCAACCAATGGCCATGTAATTTTGATAAGGGATTATTATGTATTTTAAATTTTCCAGGCCACATTCGGTGATATTTGCCATAGAATGTGCTGAGTAATGCTTGATATTTTCATTTCGCCCTCATTGGTGGTATGAGTGATTTATAATCTCTCAGTGCAATACCCCTTTACTTGCATATGGTTATCTTCTTCCGCCTATATTCTGAAATCCAAACGGATATGTCATGGTAACAGGATACTCACCGAAAGTTGAACCTCACCTCATTGAAGAGAGTGTTTCTAATTAGTACAGAGTGTAATTAGTTTGAAGTAGTGACAATATAATAGTAAATCAAGGCAATGAAGGAATTCCTTTGCTTTGTTTTTTTTTTTTATCAACAAGCCTAGAACTACATACCTACTTTCGGGTGATCCTACCTAGAAATTTACAGTTAGACCCTCTCTAAAGTCAAGCAATTCTTATATTAGTAGATTAGTATTGTAGACAGAATAAACCTTTAAATATCGACATAATATCTGAGACTATTACAAATCTTCTAAATTGATTAGTTTCAAGACCAAAGAGTTTCCTTGGAGTGTTGTAACTGCCTTCAACTTTGACCCATAAAAGAGGTGCTGAGATCATTATACTTGCTGCCTTTCGCATAACTTCATGAGTACCAATCGAACAGTAACAAATCGACTCACTTATAATTCACTACGGCCAGATGGGCAGAGCAATCGTGCAAACGCTGTTGACCAAAAAGCCTCTATAATAACCATCTTCGATTCGCGGTTTCTCAACTCGCTACTTTTGGGCACTGCTCTTTTCTAAAAAAAAAAATAGCGATTTGAATTCGAAACAAAGGAGTTCGCGAACCGCTTTCTTAAATGCTACCAAGTTTTGTTTTACGGATTTTAGAAATGTTTTATTGTAATGAATGACAAATTATTGCCAATCATCAAAATATGAACTTTTTCTTTGTTGTTCTTAAAAACTTAAGTCTTGAAATAAATATGCTTCTTTACTGAAAATGTAAGACATGGAATATTAATTGACAATATAAGCAAACAAGGCAATGGTATACTAAAATGTATTTTGCAGTGAAAAACAGCGCTTCTCTTTGAACAGCTGGCCTAGTTTGTTTGATTCGCTACTTTCTAACGCCTGGCGAATGAAGACAACTAATATAAGATTTTTTTCCCTCAAATTCACAAAACAGTTGTTTGCAAAACTATTCTGCTCCATTTTCTTAAATATTAAAAATTTTTCAAAAATTCGCAAAGACAATTTATCTAAGCCGAAATTTTGTTAATCCAATAATATCAATTTGTATAATTTTCCCTATACTTTGAGCAATTCGAGACACTGTGCGTTGTACCTCGGATAGATGCGACCTTAACAAGGCAAAGTATAAACCGATTAAAACGGCTCATTTCTAAACTAATCACTTGAGTGTTTATAAATGTATGGTTCTGCATACATATTGATCTTAATATGCATATTTGTAAACTTAACTCAAATAAATTGCTCTCTTTAACTCTAAATGAGTGGGCTAACAGCAAACAGCTAGAGTCGCTCTACTAGGAAAACGACTCAAACACAAGTTGAGCTAAAGTGACACTTTACATATATGTACATATGTATGTATGTACGAAACTATGAGTGACTTTTAAGAATGCTGTAGACATTTGTTCTTATCATATAATTATAGAATAATTGCTTATGCATTTGACTTGTCTGCTGCGTTGACAACATTATACATTTATTACTTAGTGTTGATATGCTAATTGTTGGTATATTGAGTGTTAAAATAGCTGTAATTATACTGTCAATGAACTTGTCAATTAAGTAATACAAATAATAATAATAATAATAAAACTGGCAATAAATTGAATCGGCAACTATTCAGTTATTCTAAGGTGAACCAATCACTCACTTCTAGTGAAATATGTGCATTAACTATCAAAAGCAACAACAACATTACATAATTTTCAAGACTAACGACCTGCTGAATGCATCTCTTATTAGCAAATATAAAAAATTTATGCAAAAGCGTCAAATCTAAGTAAATGAAAATCAATCAGATGCAATGAAAATAGAGAGTTTTTCCGCAAAACTTTTGTATTATTTGTTGTTTTGGTCAAAAAACAAATAAAATACAAATAAATTGAAAAGTTTTGGGCAACAGCTGGTCGGCGGATGACGAACGACCACGACGACCGCCAACTGCTGCAATCCGACTGCATTAACCTGCCCTAGTGGCGGCATATTGATCCTGGCAAATTGTTGGGATGGTCGGGCAAATGAAAAACGAATACCAAGTAAATGCGAATAACTAATGCAAACAATGCAAACAATACAAACTTTTAACCGGCACAACTTTTACTTTGTTTTGGTTTATTGATGAGATTGAATTGAAGGAGAAGAAGAATTGAGAGGAGAAGAGTATGTGGATAATATTGAAGGAATGTTTAATTTTACTTTAAAGAAAGACGGTTAGGGAAATTGATGACATTCCGAATGTCGTTATATGGGTAGTATAATGGAAAGTTATATGGAATCAGAAAAAAAAAATAAAGGATCCATCCAATATCCCTTCCTCTTCTAGTTCCCTTATTCCGGATATGAGGGTATGGGTCCCACTAGCTCATTTAATACCACACATGTATATTTAATTAGTTTGAATTCCCTTGTTTTCTTGAGCACAATGTGTTCGGTAATAAAAATAGGGGATGCCAGTCTAAACAGCAGTCCGCCTATAACCATTAGACGGATTACAGACTCTAGCCGTATATAGAGATTACCTATAGCAAATGTTGCCTATATTTACGCGCGCAAAGCCGAAACCATAAAAAACTGCATAAAACTGAACTTAAATTCTTCGTGCCGACTTTTTTAAACCTCAAAACTTAATAAATGAGAATGCTTGCGATAAAAGAAACCTTTCAATAAACCGTCATTAGAAAGCATAACAGTTCTCTTATCTCAGTCGCCACACACTCCATACTTCGTGAGGCTAAGAATGAAAAATAAGTTCTGTCTTGAAATAACTAAATAAGAATAAGCACAGAAAAACACTCGCATTGAATATCTTCTTTGTGCACTTTCCGTGGCACTTCAAGCGTCTGCATTTTGCATTTCAAAGTGCCCATGATTTGGTGCTCAAATTGTTGCAATTGTTGTTGTATACGTTTGCATATTCATGTGATGGCTCAGTGATGGTAGCCAGCGCTGTCCAGTTGCGGTCCTTAGTGCTTCTTGTTAAACTGCTGAAGCACTTAAAGTCAACCAAAGAAACCTAATGACAACAAGCAGAAGCAATATGAAGGAGCAAGAAGCAAAATAAGCGACTTGAGTTGTTTGCATAGAAGTGCAGTTTTGAATTTAGCATCGCTTTTACTTTAAAGTGCGTCACTTGTGTGGAAAAATATTAAAAATCGAACAGTATGATTTCTTACTAGCGCGGCACATTTTTAAACCATCGTAAAATCTTCTTTAACTTAAAACTAGTTATTTTATCTAATTGTGACCTAACCAATTGGGATTTATTCTTAAAAAATCTGGAGGAACTAAATATCCCATCTAATTTAATGTAATTTAACAGAATCTAGTGACAATTAGACAATTGAGTCTTGTTATAAAATATATATGATGTAAGTTACTGTCTGCGGAATTGAATGGAACCCTCTGTACTCTAAATCTATACTTTCAAATGTCAGACACATTCCTTACTCATATAAATCTATACACCTTGCTTGAAGGCTCTCACATTTGCATGTAGTCGCGCCATGAAATATCTGCAAGTCGTCACTGTCTCGCACTCCGGTGCACAATTTTCGCTTAAATCAATTACACTTACACACACACGTATATAGTTTGAACGGGAAATTATTTATTACCAGCATAAATAATGTGAAACAAATGACAATGTGGATGGAAAATCGCGCACTCAAACAAACATGCAACTACAATATATATTTAAAGTAGCTAGCCTGCTATATATATATATATATATATATATATGTAAATACATATGTATCTGCATATGCTCAAAGTAAATCCTATACACGCGTAAACTGCGCCGCTTTCTCCTTATGACATTTGCCTACACACGCGCGCACGAGAAAATCCTTTAATGCAGCCGACGGCTTTGTTCGTTGGCGCCGTTGACAACGCGCCCCTATAAGTATGCTAAGCGCAGACATGCTGACACAAACGCAACTTCGGCGGGTAGAGTAAAAGTGGAGCACAAAGAAATTCTGTTGTTCAATGGCACAAAAGGAAGAGCTATCCACATGTGTTTCTTGCTATTGTTGTATTGAATTATATTTTCCCCATTCCTTGTTTTTATTTACCTGTATTCCAATACAATTTCATATATTCACTCACGCACAAATGCCTATTCAGTGTCGCAGCAGATACTTTTTCAAAGCAGAAAATAAAGGTGGGAAAAGGGAAAACAGGAAAGTAAACAAATGTATAGAACACTGCGCGTGGTCGGAAGTTAACAATTTGTTTTATTGTTGCGCAGAATGATTGATTGCGGGCAAAATAATCATCATGAAGTCTGAGATTGCCAATCTTTATGGTTTCATTCAATGATTGATACTAGATAGTTATAGATATGTACATGTATGCTTGTTTTTGATTAATGTTGAAATTTTTGCGTTTTTTTCGAATGTTTGCGGTTTGAGTTGTCAATTTTTGCGAATGTAATTCATTTTACTTTTATAATCTTATCAGAATCATTGAAATTTACTTTTTAAAGACTTTCTTGAAATAACATTCGAAATGAACATTTCAAGCGAAAGTTTAGGGCTTAGAATATTCTACAAACATAACTTATTTAATTTTATAAAAAATAAAAAAAAATTTCTCAATTTACTATATTTTCCTCATATTTACTCCTTAATTTTGTCTAAAATGAAAGATATGAACACTTAGTAAAAAAAAAGTAAATGTCTACGAAATAAAATTGACGAATTTATATAGTTAAAAAATGGAGACCATTGAGAAAGCGACATTTTCAACTTAAAGTATACCCTCTGCAAAGTATCACGGACTACTCACTCTCAGATGGACTACTCAAATCACTAGAACTGCACTCCAGAATCAATTTCACCATTACTATGCTTCAAAATGAATTTGTTGCGTTATTAAAGCCTTCTCTATAATAGTCTCAACATTAAAATAATTTTAATTTTCCTTTAATTAAGCGGTTTGTTATTGTTATCTGTTTTGCAAATATATATGTATATATATATATATATATATATATATATGCTATTTATATAATTTGCTTCAACATACGTATGTACAATACACACTATAAAAGCCCACAAACACCTTTAGTCTTGCGTCCAACTATTCAGTTGACCATTTCAAATCACACATTTCCAAATGTCACATTCGCCGTTTCCGTTTCCGGCTTCCGACAGCAAAAAGTTTCCGTTAGTTGTGCATATCGCGATGCGCCCAAAAACGCACACACACACACCTTAATACGCACACACATAGATACACGCGACTGCCTAAACTGTCATCGCTGCAACCAAGCTCATAAATCTTTTCCTGTGCCCGCACTCGTACCCCGCCGAACTGAGCCACCATTTACACGCACACCCACTGCGTACGAACTGTGATTGTAAATTACTGGTGTGGTTTTCACTGAAAAAGGGTTAAAGAAAAATGTAGTGAAGAATTCATTGCTGGCCTGCCCGGACCTGGCCTGTGACATTCGCGCTCGATAAGGGTTTATCCTTTTTAATCCAGCTTTGTATACCCTGCTTTTTTGAATTTTACTTTTTCCACCTACTCCTTCTATGATTTTTACGTTGGCTTTGGACGATTTATTATAGCGTAGAGAAAAAAAATTACAAAGAAAAAGAAAACGAAGCAAATGTATGCTCACAAGGGCAATCGGCTTAGAGTTAATGAGAAAATAAATTTCATGCGACAAAGTGTGAATTGTCACAAAAGCAGTTATGATAATTATGAAACCTGTTTGAAGTGTTAATGAAAAAAAGTGCTCTTTAATTATAATAATGTAGTAATGGAAAGGTAATTTTCTTGAAAAAATAATACGATAAAACAAAATTCTACATATTTAATAATATATGTTTTTTCATGAGCCAATAAATAATGGTTTACTCACTCTCAGAAAATTTAAGAACACTGTTTTTCCGATGGAAAACACAAAAAGGTTATATTGAACCACAGCGCCATCTAGCGTAAGCTTAAAGTTAAAACCGAGATTAAGATTGAAATCCTCAATTTAATCATTATTTTTGAGAATATTTTCATTACTTTATTGAGTTCTACCATATTTTTACTCGATACATGGTCTTCAACTTTAAATATGTTTGAAAGAAAACCAGATCTGTAAACTAAAAAGCTCTTTGAAACTTGTGTTTTCCTCTAAATACGGAGATAACAATCTCAATTTTGTATTATTATCAATTTGATTGCAAATTTCAATATAGTTTTACAGTTTATAATTTCAATAATAAACTTTTCAATCACCGTTTTGCGGATTTATTTGCGGATAACAAATTTGTAGCTATGCAAATTTCACATTTCAAATTGCTAATAAATCAATTAAAAGCATTTTCTTATCTCTTATATGGTAATCTCATTCACTTAGTCGCATTTGAAAAACATGCCAAAAATCAACAACAACTATACACTTGAATCTGCTTGAGTGCAGCTCACGAACGTTGTAATGAAGCAACGACTACCAATTTATATTTTATTTTTCGATGTTTCTATTTAATTTTAGTCACGTTTCGTTTCTAAAGTGTACCCAATCAATAAAAATTAGATGCTCAGCTTTGTTAAACGGACGGACAGAAGCAAATGAATATAAATGCTAAAAGTAGCAATTCGACATTTGCCCCTTAAGATTAAAGTTATATTGTTTTCTACTTTGCTTGTATGCCTATAAGCTTTCAAATATAAATTTCAGCTGATTTCAGATGATTTTCAGCTTTATTCGGAAAAAAATAGTTGAGAGAGCGCATTTTATGCTGCAATGTTATGTTCTCTCAGAATAACTGAGCTTTAGCTGCGTTCTCGCAATATTATAACAGCCTGCTGCCTCTCATAGGGATAACCTCTCACACCCTTCTTCTAGACGGAACTACGATTGATTAATGAGTTAATTATAAATATTCTTCCGTAGATCCGTAGATTTTAAGCTACTCAATTCTACAAATTTTATGACGCTTATGCTAATTCCTGAGCAATGCATTAAGAGTGTATTTAAAGTCCTATCCTTCTTATTATTAATGTGTAATCCGACAAGGGATCGGTTATGCTGTAGAAAAATAATTGAAAGCATATCAGAATTTGTAACCGCTTAGAATTTTTCCAAAGCTAGAGTAGCGGACTCAGGATTACAATCACAATTCATATGCAAAACCTTTAAAAAATAGCGAAAGTTCGATGAAAAATTTGAAAGTAAAGACAGATCATCATTCATTATGGGGAATCTCAGGAAATCGTTAATTTATTTAGACAAAGGTTAAGTTATGGTACCCGAAATATTTTTTTAAAATTGTAAGCTTCTTATTACTCATTTGAAATCTGCTAGCCGCTATAATTAGGTTTTGTTCATCGCTTCCCAAATATTTTATAATCCACAAATTCACTTCGAAATAAAGATTTGGTTGCACACATATTTTCTCTTTTTATTTATCATTTGCTACTATGTTTTATCGCTGCTTACATGTCTTTCTGCTATTAGAAAAAGTACATAAAAAAGAAGACGACAGCTTCGGACATGTTTCTAATTAAAGTAACAGCCAAAGTTGGGCTGGACTACGTGTGCGTCGTAGCGCATTGTTTTTGTTTTTTGCTGCAGCATTTTTGTAGGTCTGCATGTTTTTCTTAGTTTTTTCTGTTTTTACAAGTCGTCGGTCATTTAACTAGTCATTTAGCAACCGAGTGCTAGTTTGTTTAACTTAATCTGAAATTTTTCTCCGCAATGCAGTAGAAACGTTTTTGAGGGCAAACTAAAACCGATGTTATGTGCAATTTACATTTACTCAAGTTAGAGGGTTAAAAATGCTGAGAAATGTGACATTAATTATTAAAGGATGACTTTCTTAATTGAATGAGCTTTGTTCAAGCCACTGGTATTATCACCGGTTTGAGGAAATTTAGAAAATTTAACTAGTAAAGGAGGTCCTGAACGACCTACACTATATACACTTTCTAAATGTACTAATCTATTAATGACTAAATGTCGATTTATCAAACGGTAATTCCATTTTGATTTTCCAACTGCTGCAGAGTATTATTACCCTTTAAATAGCCGAATATAAGTTTCTCCGTTAGATCCACAAGAAGGGATCTTTTAGTACAAGCATAAAGTTTATATTGCACAGGATATAATTTACCACATTAGAACTCATAGACTTCTCTGGATAAGTCACTACGACCAAACTGGTACAATGCTGGAGCGGATATTCGGAAAAACATAACTAACGGAGGTTTTCTTTTGTTTGATTTCTCTTCTTGGTAGACTTCAAAAAAAGTTTTTTCAAAAAAGTTTCAAAAGTTTCAAAAGTTTGTTTTTACAGGTTGAACACTTTAACTTAACGTATTTAACGTCAATATACCAATTTTACAATGACCAATCTCTTATTTTTATGCTCATCATAATTTCTCAGTAGTCAAGCCCTACTCCTTTGCAAATGTATTTACAGCAGTGACTTCGTACACGATTTATCTTTTGTTAACCATTTTTAACTTCCGATTTTCATACTAAAAGCTTTCTTATTTCCTTGCTTTACACATTTACGTCTCTTCACTCTTTAATAAAGCTTTCCTCAGTTAGTTAGACCCGGTACCACCTGGTAGTTGTTTCATGTTGCAACATTCAAGTGAAAATCCGTAGTTGTGCTAATGTACCACGTAAATATGTATGAATGCACTTACCGAAAATCGCCACCATTAAGTCTTCACTTACATATGTGAGTACTTGTATGCCAAACTAGGCAGTGCTGGTCCCAATATTATACTTATCTACACACAGATACACATCCTCAGTTTGCTCTATAAATGCCTATGCAAGTGTCCATATATTAGATATATGTTTAGTTGTAAACTCCGGCATTTATGCAAAATATTTGGCACCACAAACAGTCGCCTACAACGTAAACAATTTCACCAGCAACGACAAATGCCACAAATGCCAGCACTTTATACTTGTACAACTACTCTACAGCTGTGGGTTTGTAGCATATGTGGCTATTGTTGTTGCTCTGCAATGTTATGTTATTCCTGCCAATTGACCAACTTCATACACTCGCAAACACTTTGCAGCATTAGGCGGTGATTTACGCTGCAAGCAGACTTTCGAGCGACGAGCCAACTAAGCGCAGTGTAAATTCGATTTAATATTATTAGATATAAACAAATACGTATAGATATTTAATGTATGTAAGTAAATAAATATACGGAGTAAAGAATGTATGAATATGATGCCCTAAGTTTATGTTTTACTATTTTGGCTTTCCTATGCAAATATTGCCAATATGTACGCACATGTATACACTCACACTTTCATAGCAGAAAATAATTTCTAGGCCTTAATTATATAAAGCGCTAGGTCAGTCTAGAGCCCTTAAGAAAGGCATAACACCGATAATTCATTAAGGGAGCCGAAAATAAAACGAAATCTTTCTTACTGGCATTATTCAACATGTATTTGAGTGTATTAAAAAAGTTTTATTTTGATATTCTATTAAAAAATGTTGGCTACTGGATCAATCTTTAATAGAAGAAGTACGTTCTTCCAGAGAGCTTCTACGGGCAACGATGATACAAGGAACTTGTGCTATCTGAAAAACAAAAAAAACAGGATCTTTATTTACATAAGCAGTGAGAGCTAGTGAGGTATGTGTATTTTTGGCATTAAAATTTTTTTTTGTAAAATGGCGAACGTGTAAAAAAATAGGTAAAAAAAATTAATAACAAGTTTTGAAAAATATATTTAAAATTTCAGGTGTTGAAGGTGACTGCCGCAAACGCTTCAGCAAGGAAGCAGATTAAACAAAAAATTTATTTTTCTTAAATATTTTAGCAATTGATTTAGGTACGTGTTTAGGAGTCTAGAGTGTATTTTGAGTAAAAAAATTTTTTTTTAATTATATTAGAAATAAATAAAAAATTTTAGACCTCAAAAATTGTCTTGTCCATGCATCTATCAAGGGCTTACCTTTTTTTTTGAGGTTTGACGAACCGCCTTAATTCTCTAGAACATTAAAATAGTTGACTTTCTGTTCTATATTTAATTTAATTTAATTTAGTTTAATTTCATTTTAAATATAACATTATATACTGAGTTTTCTCAGCTAATTTGCTGCACTATTCTAAATTTAAAATGACTGCATTGCATTAAACATACGTATGTACATACATATCTAATTTCATTGCATTGCTTAAGCAACCGCAACAATGTCACTGTGGCATTTCACATGTAAATTTAATGCTGAAATAATGTTATTTGCTCATCAAAGCCGCAACTATATAAAACGAATGATGTACAAGCAACTGCAACAATTACCAATAACGTGGTCGCAAATTCGAAATTCTTGCATGCAACAGGTGCGCTAACAACACACACACACACACACACACACTTAATATATAGACGATGCATATACGAGTATATACAAATAACGGCATAAACACTGCACTTCGTTGTAGAGCTCATTTCGTATTCATTGTTTTTCGCTGCGTATATCCATGCAGTTCGCATTCAATTAAATACATGTTTGTGTGTGTGTGTGTGCGTGCTGAATATTTCACATTTGAAATTGGCATTGCAAGGTGGCGTGTCAAATGAGAGCTTTCACGATTATCCAAAGACTTGAGTTGACCTCTCCGACAGGTGTGTGACAGAGTGGTATGGCGGCGGCAGTCGGCAGGTTAAGGGCAACCTAGAGTGTAGTACTGCACCAAAATAAATAAAATGCAAATAAGAGTAATAGAAATGTAATTAGTAATGACATTTGCCTTAGCAGCTGAAAAAATAAATGAAACGTATTTCAGGTGGCTACCATAACAATTAAAAAGAAGGGAAATAATCTTTAGTGGACTTGAAATTCAAAAATTGACATAGAAAAAGTCTAGAATTATATATGTATATACATAAATATATATATATAAATGATCAGTATGACGAGACGAGTTGAATTCCGAGTGATTGTCTGTCTGTCAGTCCGTTCGTCCGTGGGAGCGATAACTTGAGCAAAAATTAATTATCTCATAAACCACTAAAGCTCTTGCACATCAATCAAACTTACTGAGTACAAGTCATTCTTGCAACTCTTCAAACAGTGTGAAAGTGGATGAAATCAGATAATAACCACGCCCACCTCCCATAAAACGGTTATGTTAAAAACTACTGAAAGTGCGATAACTCACTAAAGAAAAATGGCGGAAGCATTAAATTACAAAGTTAAGATGGTACAGGAGGGCTTTAAAAGAATTGGTGTAAAAATTGGACAAAATGTATGGCAATTCCTACTTTTCGGTGAAATCCCATATCTCAGGAATTACTACACCAATTTCAACCCAATTCAGGGCATGATATTATTCTGTCACCCTTATATTAATGTATAGTAATATATAGTGTAAAAATGGGCGATATCAAACTACAACCACGCCTACTTCCCAAATAATAAAATTTTAAGTTCCAACTGATTCTTTCACTTTAGAGAATATAAATCGAGCACTAATGAAGATATCGATATAAAACTCAGCAAAAAATTGCCTTCGAGGTTCGAGACCGAATATGAGGTTCTCATTTCCTATGGCTGACTTTATACTAAGAATATCAAATTTGCAAAATTTTTGATACGAAGTTTTGTCAACTCCAGAAAATATTTCACCGCCTTCGAGCCTCACAGATTAGTAGAGCATAAAATGTTTGGCTACATTGGGGGTTTTTTTTTGTTGAATTTAATGAATATTCATTACTAAAAATTATTATAAATTCTCCTGAATGATTTTTCCTTCATTTTTATTTTTCCACTGTTTATTAAATCGACTTTTATCACAATTATTGAAGCACATTCAGAAGAAATATGTTGCTTTAAAGCTTAAATTGTGCATATTCATCAGTATGTGCAAGTGTTTTAAATTTGCTATACATGTATATACATTTGTATTAACTTCGATAGAACTATTCTTTGCCTTACTCCACTCTCTTGCAATTTTCTCTAGTTAAAGACTTCATTTTGTGCTCAACTTTTCAACCCACATCACCGTCAAGCATGCTAAACATTTTGAAAATATGTACGTTTTCAAGCAAATTAACTTGCTGCTTTATTTATACAATATATATATGAACGTAAGGATATAAATAAGTGTGTTTATAAATAAAACTTTAGTGAAAATATATTTTATGAATTTTATTATATAAATAAAATAAGTAATGCCCAAAAATATTTTAGTTTTAGAATATGTAAATAAAAATCTAGCAATTGATTAAATAAAAACTCTTTAAAAATTAAAATATTGTATATAATTTAATTAATCGTGGCATCAGTTTTGAATACATATTAATTTAAATTCTTAAATTTACACCTACATACATTTCTTTCGTACACAACAATTAGTCTTACGCAACAAATAGCATGTAACTGATAGCATGCATCTAAATCTTCAAGTATTTTAACAGCACATGAGCACGTGCCAGCAAAATCACGCTCAAGTCATATTATGCATGAAAGCATGGATGTGATGTGTGTGACTGATTTATTTGCGTGTAACTAACTATCTGCCGATGTAAGTTGGTTGTAGGTAAGTGAATATAGTGTTTGTATGCCTTTGTGTGTGTGTGTGTGTGTGTTTGTGTGTGTGAACAATGATTTTACCTTATCTTGCTGCAGGTGTGTACTGGCTAGACACGTTTTCCATTGATCCCTTCACTTGAACCAACAAAAGCTGACACATAAATTACTAAGCTGCCACCGAGTGAGATTAATGCATATGTACAAGCAGAAAAATTGTCGAAGTTCATGCAATATGTTACAGTTAAGGCGGCATATTAGTGTAATATCTACAAGGTTGGCTTAGTGGAAAATTCACAAAATGTGAAGCAAACTCATTTGGGTTCAGTTTAAAATGTGTGCGTTTTTGCGTTTAATTTTGTAGAAAATTAGCTGTGGACTACAAAAACTGATGTTATTACTATTGTGGTGAGATTTACGATATTTTGATTTTTTTCGATTAAATTAATTTATAAAAATTGCCATCGTTTCACTTTAAATCTTATTATTTATTTTTTAATATATTTATCTTCAAAATTCTCGAAATATTCGCTTGTTAGTATGAATTATCTCAGTTTTCGAAGTTGTAAACTCGATACGATATAGGTTAGGTGACTTATTAGAACAATGTAGTATTGTAAGAAAGGTTTTGTTCGCTTCTTAGAATAAAATTATTTGCCACTCTGAAAAGTGGGCGTGGCTCCTCTGACTTTTAGATATAATATGTCTAACCTATAAATCACTTGAACAAACTCAGTCAAACTCGATGATAACAGTCCAATTTCCCACCTTCATGGTACAAAAGATGGTTCCATATCTAATAAAAAACGTAACCACTTATCCGATAAGGAATCTTGCTGGATTTTCCAAATTGTTTAGACATGATGAAGCAGTCTGATTTCAGCAGTTCCTTTTGGACTCTCTCCTGTTTTCTTAGAGCTCACTCATTCAATTCAATTCAATTCATGCAGGTAAACTATCTGAAACTGAAATGAGTCACACTTCCGACAGACTTCCGATGGGTTCAAGATGCTACATAAATATATGGATGCATAATTATCTTGAGGAATTTTTTGGCACCCTAAATTCCATTATTAAAATGACCAACTGTAATCCACAGTTTTGGAACCTATACCGAAGATATTTAATCAGTACCAATAAAATTTATATTTTGTAAAACATAAAGTATATATTTGGTGATTCTATAAAGCCAAAATATATGCAAATATTTTTTGCCGCAACAAGTTGTATTCATCTATTAAATATATAAAATATGTATAAGTTTTTAAATCGGTTAAGAGTTTCAACTTGTTTATAATTTATCAAATAAACACAAGCAATAATTTATCTCTCCCTACGCAAATATTATTTCAAAGATTGGTTGCTGTAGAAATGGTAATGGCTTCAGAGCAACCAGCATCCGATAACCGTCGACCCTCACGATTGCGCAGAAAAGTATGCAAACATATTTGCCGTGCACTGTTATGCGCTTAGTGCCACTAGCGCTACATAATACATGGTTGTCCGGCAAGTACGTGCTCTTTATCTTCCACCGGCAGCTGCATTACACGTTGGACAAATAAAAATATTCAATTAACTCATTTGTACCAAGCAATTTCGACGCAGCATAAAGGTATTCCTCCTTTTGGTCATTTATTATCCGCATTGACGCCTTTTTCTTTGTGTTGTTACAAAGCTATAAATACGGTTATTTGTCGTACGTGAGTTTTTCTACTATTTTACCCCTGGTCACAAGAATTATAGCACATGCATCTCTTCGCCAAGAATACTCCCACTCAAGGGATAAATGCAATATTTGTGGTTTCGCATTACGTGCAATTTGTTATTTTTACTAAGGCTGAAATTTACTACCCATGGAGGTGTTATATAGCATATTGGCTTTTAAAAATATAAGTCTACTTTAAATCACTTTTAACCATAAATCTGTTGCTGGCTTTTCGGGATATGGAAGTTATTTCTTTCCGAAGTGCGCCCAAGGCAAAATAAAAGATTATCTACTTAAAGTCACACTTTGTAAAATATGTCGCTACCTTGCGTAGGTTTAAGCAGATTAAAAGAGTATACTTTAGGGAGTGAAAAAACCATTGGTTGGATATTGCGACTTTGGATGCTGTGAATAGTATACTAATATTTGGGTATAGTATACTATTATAACCCTATTTTTCGCATTAAAGATATTGTAGATGAACTTCCTGATAGAGCTAAAGTTGTTGTTGTTAGGTATAAATCTTTTAAATGACTGCTTCAGGCTTCCCGATAGACGGTAAAAAAGTGTGAAAGATCTTTTATAAAAATTCAGATTGCTACCAAAGTAGGAAATGAGGATTTTCTAACTTACTATTTAGAAAAATGTAAAGGATAAAATAGAAAGGGAAACAAGTTTTTGGTTAACCGGAGTTGATGCGAAACGAATTTTTAGGTAATTAATTTTGAGCAGGTTTTACCTACTATCTTATTGTAAAATATTCTTGTGAAAAAATTTTATATTAAAATATTTCTAAGAATGCCAAATTTAAAGCGAATAGTTAATAATTGAATACGTTTAGTTTATTTTTATTTTTAATTAGGCGGTTTTGTGATTTCTTTATGATTCTTTACAGTTCATTATTCAAAGATATTACTTTTCAATTTAATGCTATATGGCAACAATGAATAAAATATATTTAAGAATAATGAGTCATTTACATTTAACAAATAATGGAATAATATTTCGCTTTAGCCGTTAAGTAACTATTTAAAAACATATTTGCTCACACTTTGCTATGCTCAAGAGCTTCTTGACGTTTTCGGAACAGTAGTCTTAGCTACACATACTCTTTATATGTATGTATATGATTAAATATGCATCTATACCCTAATAATTTGACCTTTTTGCCACAACACCAACAAGAGAGCTATAATTTAATTCGTTTCTTACAACCAAAAGCCTACTTAGGTCGTCTAGGTATTATATTATTAGGAGTACTCGTACACACATACATTCAAATGTTCACAATGCTTTCGTATTCACAAGTGCCTTTGGCTGTTTTACTCTTCAAAGTACAGCATTACATACACACGGCCAATTTAATTTCAATACTTAAGTGCGTATTATCATAAATTTGGGTCGCCTGTTGTGTTATTGAGTGCAAAACGTACGGCAACAGCAAGCGCACAAAAGTATGCTATTTATTTTGTTCATACCTTTTTTCCTTTTTAATAACACAAATAATTTCCATAACTAATTGGCTCGTGAGAAAAAGGATAAGTAGTAGTAATTGGCGGATTAAGGCTGTGAACTCTGCGCACAAGTGAGGAGGTACAGTTGTCATAAAGATGTGTCATTGTAGCGGAATTGTATTTCTTTTTTTATATTATTCTATGCTTTTGCTGAATACTTGCTGATTAAAACGTAAGATTAACGAGGCTTTAAAAACAAAGGCGGGATATTATGTTTCAAAGAATCATAAAAAAAAAGTTTTCAACTCAGCTCTAAATAATAAAGTATGAGTGAAGAAAAACGCAAAGACTCAAAGATATTTGCACTATGAGTTGATGAGAGAGGAAATAGAACTCTCTATGATAGTGATAAAACATAAAAATAAGAATGAAATGCTTTGAAATGCTTGAAATTATGTTTGAAAATTTTGAAAATTTAAAGCTTTCACTAAGGATCCTGTTAAATAAGTCGAACTCTATTGTATTCACTGTTTCGTAGACAAAATTGATCGGGATCGAAAAAATCTCATTTGTTTTCAAATCAAATAGCTCATCATCATTAATGAAAATTTTTCACGAAAAGATAATGAATTTTGCAGACGCAGTGTACCTTAAGAGAAGAATTTTCATGCTAAAAATTTAGTCAGTAAAAATGTTTGGATTTGCATCTTTTCAGAGGATGAACTGTAAATTTTATTGTAATTTTCTTTTTTTTTCAAATAAATTATGAAAGTCTCTCACACGACAAACAATATTCTAATCTAATATTCCTATCCCCTTTTCAACAACTTTCACTCTAATCAAACAACTCTTTAATATTTAGGGATTTCGATGGACAATAAATCAAAATCCGTAGACTTTCAACGCACCATTACTGCCTCAACCATTGTTGTTGTCATCATGCGCTATTGTGGTATGAAAAAAATACAGCAAATACAGTTTTGGTCAATGGTCTTGAAAATATTTTGGCAAATATACTCCAATTGACATTGATTTATGACGTGGACAATGGTTGTGCGATTCAGTAGATATGTATGTCTGTTTGCGTATGAGTGCTTAGTGAATTGTGTATCGCACAAAAACCACTGTGGTGAGTTGCGCAAATGGGCCGACATCAATGGATCTCTAGTTTGTGGTGTACCATGGTTTTTGTTGTGGTTGTTGGCAGTTGGTCAGGAAAGCAGCATCGAATTGCGACAGCAAACAACTCATCGTGTTCTCAAATTTGCAGTTTAACTCAAATTGATGTACAGTTAGCTGAAATTGAAGCAGCAAATATTTAAAGCAAAGCATTTCGAATGATAAATTTTTGAGTGCGAAATGCTTTTCTCTCGTCGTCAAAGTTTGTATAAATTGATGTTTTTTTATTTTAGATAAAAATATTTTGAAATTAGGTGTCAAATCAATGGCATTTGCGAACTTGGAAATATTTTCAACTTCTTTTGTCAAATTCGTATTCATCAAAAAGCATCTAAGTTTTTCAGACAGAGGCGATATAATCATCAATGGAGATTTCTTCTCTTCGTTTCAATAGCTTATGCCACTTTTTAAATTTTTAAGTCAAAGAAATTGATATGCTAAAGGCACACCACAATGCGGACATCAAACTGAAGAGATTCAAAAAAGCTTTACTTTAAAAATAATTTAATATAAATGGTGTTGTTCGCTGTTAAAATTCTTAAAATTTTGCATTATCATTTTTTTGAAAACATGCTTTAACATGCTCTTTTTGATAAAAGATTTTTTTTTCAAATTGTCGTAGTTCTTTGTATAGTAATAATATTAAAATTTTTACTTAATTTTATGAATTCAAGTCCCTGATTCAAGTGACCCTGAAAAATATGTGGTCAGTCACGTAAAAGTTTTAGTAGAGTTAAATTCTTTTATCGCCTCAAAACATCCTAATATTTACATTTCCTTTAACTCATTAAACGGTGAAACGAAGTAAAAGTACCAATTTAACCAGCATATTTTTATACATTTAAAGCAATTTCGATTTTATACTCAATGCTTTTCAATTTTACTTTTCATAGTGCTACTTTGCACCATTAGCATTACCATTACTACAAATAGCTTTCACCATCACACATACGCCTCATAGCACCTACAACCCGCATATACTAACCAATTTCAAAGTAGCCTTCAATTTAACTTATTTACCTAAAAAATTCAATTCGCTCAAAAACGGGCCCGTAATTTAGCCAGTTACGCAATTTGAATTCTGCACTCAAAATTGAGTTGAAATTCGTTGAATTGAATGTGTGTCTAAATTAGTCTCCACCAAGTAACCAACCAAACACTCTCGCAAAACATCACACACACACAAACACACACACACGAAATTTAGTACACACAAGTTGCCGAAACAGTAAATGCGCACGACAAATTGACTTCGTCCGAACGTTTAAATAAAAACGTGACTGGAATATCCAAACCACAAAATTTCCAATAAAAAACCATGCGAGTTTATGTGTGTGCGTGTGTGTGTGTGTGTGTGTAAGGTAATATAAGTAAACCAATCAGCCAATAGTTCAAGCAGTTGTTGTCTATCAAATGTCTGCTAAGAAATCTGCTGAAAAAACTAATTTCAGCTCAGGCAAGGTTTAGTCGCACATTCTCTCGATTATATATTTTTATCTACTAATTTTCACATAAATTCACCTTCCTCCTCTTTTATGAAGTCCATCGTCAATCGTGATTCATATGAAAATACTGTTATGATTAAGTAAGTCAGAAGTTAAAATAAAACATCTATGAATGAGTTGATTCTTTTTCACAAAAAATCGAAAATTTTCGAATTTATTTTCTTCCTTTTGTTCGTAAAAGCACTTAAAAGCACGTAAGAGAGCTTCCAATATAATATCATTCAAAATATTGGTGTTTTAAAGAGAAACCTCTGGAACATTTTCTACTGAACTAGCACACGTATAGAACACTAGAGAAAATTCATCGGCAAAAAAAAAAATAAAAATAAAATTTAGTTTTGAGAAATGTGTAAAATGTTAATTGTAATTTTATACCCAAACCTTTTTAAATTTATTCAATGTATTAACATCCAAACAAATTTTGTCTTCAAGTTGAATAAGCAATAATTTAATATTTTGTATGCTCTTACCCTACATTTGGGCCTAGTTTTGTTATAAATGTCCTTCAATTTGAATGTTTGCGGCAATTATTTCTCTTAACTGCCATTCTCTTAAGTGAGGTCATGTGCCATGTGCTAATAACTACTTCAACACAAGCACACAAACTTATACTTTTGTGTCAATTCAGCTAGAGACAACTAGGTTAGTGGTATGAGACTACAAACATAACACAATTAATATCAATATTTTAACCAGCAAACACACACACACAAACTTGCGCAAGTTTCATTTTGCGGTAGCATCCACAATTTGTACAGTAAGACAAGTACATGGCGATTAAGTGCGCACCGACATGCAAAATTTACATATTTACGCATTTCTAACTAAGAAGATTGCCAAACTTTTACGCATAAATAAAGACTCATACTCTCTTCATAAGAGTGGATACACACACACATATACATTCACAATGTACAAAATCAACCGCAAATGTCCCCCGTCGCTGCGTTAGCGATTGAGCACCTCATTGAATGCCTCAACTCTTAACTAACCGATAGACAGGCGGACAGACAGATAGGCAGTGAATGTCCTGCGTCCTTTCATTGCTGGCTTTAATGCCTAAAATTATGGTAATTTCTATTTGCATAGAATACATTCTTACCCATAAATTTTTATTGTTCGTTTTGCGGCGTTTGTACAGCGCTTTGTTGTTGCTTTTGTTACTGAAGTTTATGTATTTTTGGGTGTAAATTTTTTGGAATTGGAATTTGGAATGCAAAATAACAAGCAAGAAGAACATAGTTTATTCCTTGTATACATATATATGTATATATAAATTTTCAACATAAATTTATTAAAATTATATATGGTGTAGAGAATAAAATTTAAAGCTAAGGTGTTGTTTTCTTAAATTGTTGAAATGGATTTGTTTCTATACTGCAAATTAATATTTCATGGAAACTTGCAGGCCACAGCTTTAACAGTATATTTTTAAAATCTGAAGCTAAGCACAATATAGTCCATGAAAGCTGTCGAATGATGAATAAAGTAATAACTGTAGTTCGGCTATTCAACCCTGTTTAGATCGAGTTGGTGTGGCGCCAAAGCAAAGGTAGCATCTACAATTCTAGAGTGGTTTTCTTCGATTTAAGATCGTCGAGTTTATTTGAAATCTAAGGAAGTCGATATATTTTATGAAACTTTATACCATGGATGTTATGGTATTGCAGACCGTATATGGACTCCTTCAAAAGCTCAAATTATGCCGTCAGATGGCAACTATCAAAAGAATGCCAGATGGCAACTGTCAAACGGATGTCAGATGACAGCTGTCAAGCAGATGTCAGCAGGTAACTGTCAAACAATTGTCAGATTGACGTCAGGTAAAAACAGTCAGATGGATGTCAGAAAGCGGCTGTTAAATGAATGTCAAATGGTAACTGTCAGATGGTAACAGAATAGTAAGGGATGTAAAATGGAGTGAACTACGCGTAGTATTATCGGTTTCAATCAGATCGAAATTTTTACAGAGATTGACGAAAATGTACCAAAACATGTGGAAAATTTTCTATGACACAAAAGTCTTTGAACTAAGTGTTAAAAATAAGGTCAAAATCCGAAAACATTCTCACACGATTTTTCGAGTGATTTGAACACGAATTAAAACGCAAAAAGAAATTTTGAATTTCGTTTACTAATTTTATTTTGAAAAGGTAATAAATGCACAACATATGAACATGTATTAATTTCTGCACCCTACTGTATGCATGTATAATATAATCACTGCTGATGAGGAAATATTGAGTTATTGTTACAAAAATTATACACAACGCTATTCAATTAGATTCACATTTCCATTTCGATAAGTTTTCATAGTTTCCCTAATTGAGAACATGAATGAAAATAATGGACGCTAATTGGTGTTGATGCCATTCCACGCTTATACAAATGCTTGAGTTTGAAAGCAGTACCGCAGCTCAGAACTGTAATTAAATATTTGCACACAAATTGGTTATTGCCCGGTATGCGGTAATCGAACAATTTCATGTTCGTAATTATGAATCAATTCTAATGCAAATATAAGCGATAAACTACACAAATCAATGGCGAATATTAGGAATCATCAACTAACGGTACTTTCACGATGATTTTGTAATTGCAACTAAGTGTAAGTGCTAAGAGTAATATATTGGTTATTATAAGACAAAAATGTATTTTCATTATAAATTTATTTTATAAATATTTTATTCCCTAAGGAAATTATTTCCTAAAATTCTAAACATCATTTTCAGTGCCTTTACTCCTTTCGGAAAAATAACAACAAAAATATTTGCAAGCATATAAATATGCATACAGACGTTGGCATATCCAAAAAGCCGAAAAAAATTAACAAAATAATATTTTGATTTCGTTTTCAATGGCGCAAAGCCTCACCACCGGTTGCTTTTGATTACAGCTTTGATGTTGCCTTCGCAATTTCGCCTTTTAAATACATTTTTTAATCTTTTTTCTCAATTTATTTGCTGGAATTGGCTGACTTAAGCTGAAAAAGCAATCAAATCTCTGCAGGCAGTCAGTTGATTGGCTTCACATACTTAGATTTACATGCTGCTTATGCCTTGCATTGAACGCCTTTGTACGGCTTTAATGTAATCAAAGTTGAATGGGAAAAATTTTACTTTTGACTCACACTCACACTTGTTGCTTTATTTGATTTTTTTATTTCTTTGTGCGGTTTGTAAAATACTTGAATGCTTTCATCTGTATCCAATACGGATGACTTAGTGGCTTAAAGATGTTAGTTTCTAAACAATATTTGCAACTTTTGACTAATACCTTTTCTTAGGAAGCTATGAAGCTTAAATTTCCTATAAACTGAGCGCTGATGAAAAATATATTAATAAATTCGCAAAATGTTTCACAGCAAACACCTTGAAATATTTTACTTATACTTAATAATACTTTAATAATACTTTTTAATAATAATAAATTTTTTTTAGTAATAATACTTTTTTTCCATTTTTGTTTCAGTTTGTGAAATTATGAAAAATGAAACGAAAAAATTAAAATGAAAATGAAATTATCAAATCATGTTTTGTATTGAGAAAATGTTTTTTTTAAAGATTTATGCGATTCTGTATCAATATTGGCTATATTTTGTTGATTTTTATTTTATTTTATTTTGTTGTTTGTTTTTTAATTATTTTTTAACTTTTTTTCTAGGAAGAAAGTCGATATTTTCTGCAGATTAAGCACAGAAATGTAGCAAATATTTTACCTTGAAATTTTACTTTTGAGAGCCCTAGGCTAAATCGAAAATTTTAAGTTACATAATATAATATGGGTGTCATATAAAAAAAAAATAATAATAATAAATTTTTCTTGTCTTTTTGTCTTGAAGTAACGCTCAAAATGTGTTTTGCTTGACCTCTTATACTTGAATACTTGATTTTAACTGATGAAATCGGATTCCAAATCATTTCAAATTTAAATATTATATTAGTTATATATTATCTAAAATATGATTTTAAATCCACACTTTTCTCTTTCTCCTTTTTAAGTTAGAGGGAAACTCTAACTGCTGTGGCGGTAAGTTATGCTTACGCAAATTTGCTTTTATTTTTTATTTATAATATTCAACTTGTTGTTTATTTCATGTAATTAGTATTTATTTTACCTAATGCATTTTTTAATTTTATTAATTATTTAAAATGCACTTCACATTAATTGCTTCATATGTATGTTTATAAATATGTAACAGTACATACATATGTATGTATGAAAGGCGCCACTCCATCTCCGACTCTCTATTCGTTCGTTTGTTGCACTTAAAATCCACACATAGTACTCCATTTGCACTTACAAGTGCCATTTGTTATTATTATGCTCGTGTTGCACTCGCTCACACAAGCACACGCGCACATGCGCATAACATTTATATGTTTAAGTGTGTATGTGCAGTAGGAGCGATCTTTCGCCACTGGTGACGCTGTTTACAATTACTTTCGCAAATAGAAACAATTACCTTGTACAAACAATGAGAAATTCAGACCAATTTTTTCGCTTTCATATATTTAATTTCATTCTCTTCCTCGCACACAGCACAGCTACATACATACTTGTGAACCAGCGGGTTACATTTGGATAGTTAACATTGTTGTCATTGCTTTTTTTTTATTTATACAGTAGTTTTTTTTTACATGGATTTCTATATTCACCTTTTTGTAGCAGTTTTCATTGTCTCCGCCATTGCCTGTTGTCCTGCGCTTTGGGTATGGCGCCCAGCATGGCGCCCAGCATGGCGTATACGCTACATTTAATTTAATATTGTGCCATTGTGCGCGCACACACACACACACTCACAGCAAACAATCGCCTGCATATTACAAACTTGCATTCGATTCTCATTTAAATTTTTTTCTTGCATCTATTTTGTATTTATTTTTATTTTATTTTTATTTTAATTTTTTTGCATTTGAAGTGGCGCCTCAATTCGCGCTGCTATCGACTGTCACAGCGTCAGAGTAGCAGAGGGTGATGAGAGGGGTGCAAAAAATTGCATGCCAAACGCGTATTTCAACATTTCCAATGTGTAGCAATTTGTTGCAAGTGAAATGAAATGAAAAAATGCACTTAATTGCAGCAATAAGCAAATGCGGTGGAGAGGAAACTGTGTGAATCAAGAGAGAATGTTTAAATGAAATATACAAAATGCTGTGAAATTTTATCGGATCGCATTCTATGAGCTATTTGTTGGCGTAGCAGAGCTCTGCCGTACAATAAGCGAGTGAGAACAAAACGCTCGTATTGAGTAAATATTTAAGCACATAATTTGCATATGCTGGTAGCTGCAAAGGCAGGCAGGCGGGCTGCTGTTTTGTGGCATTTCTTGTGTTCTTTTTCGGTGGGTTTTTTGTTTTACTAAGTGTAAATTAAAAATAAATATTTGCATACTTTGTAAATAATGGAGGATTGACACGACTACTTTCACAGACTTATGTGTCAATACAATTTCGATATTAAATTGTATACAAAGTACTGATTTGTAAGGAAAAGTGCAAAGAAAAAACCTAAAATTTAACAATGTTGTGTATATATATTTTAGTAATTTACATTATCTGAATCGATAGCGGAAATAGCAAGAGGGAAGAATCGCGTTATATTTTTACAGTACAGTGACCTCGCTATCTCACTAAAGCTAAATGTATATATCTCTAAAAAAAATAACGGTAAAATAAAGGGTGAATTCTTCAGCGACTTCAAAGGGGGGAAAAAAGAATGATAACCACACTCATCTCACCATAATTTAGTTAAGTAAAACTGAAAAATGTATGATGGCTCCCCAACAAATACCGCTAAAGAAACAACACTAAATTATGGAAGGAGCAGTAGTATACTAGGCATGTGGCAACATTTCTCTTTCAAAAACAGTTCAAATTGAAGTACAGTTTACCTCCTTATGCCGAATACAGTTAAATTTTCGTACTTCGCTGACTTCGTCATATCAGATCAGCAAACGAGATATCGTAATGTGCTGAGAAGAGCGGGTTTCGCTTAGCACAGCATAAAAGAAATGGGAAAAGACCTCGCCAGTACCCTTTTAACAAATACTGATTCCAAGCACACAACCTTTGCTATCAATATTTTTCTTGTAAATCTCACAATTTCACAGATTTTTTAATGACTCGACTCCGCCAGTGGGTATTCTTCCTCACTTGCTACAAATAAAGCCATATGGGCGGCTTAAAAATCGACGTATCTACAAATCTGTCACAATAATCAATACATTGCCATATAAATAGTGATTTATCTCTCTAAATGATAACCTACCACACGGCAGACATCAATCTTGTCAGATAGCTAAGTACCCAGGACAGGAAAATATTTACTGCCGCCTTGAAGTCATTTTCGTGACTCTTCACTTTTTACTTTTTATCTAGCCATTTCTGTACTTGGCAAATGCCCTATATAAGTATGAATATGCATGTATATGTGTGTGTACATGTTATGTTTATCTATGTAGAATAACAACAATGCGTTACATTACACACATCCGTCAAATTGCAACAAAGTCGAGATTTTGATGACTTCCGTCTGCTCCTTCCGCTGTGGTTTTATTTGTGTGTGTGTGGAGCTTGTCTGCTTTGCTTTTGTTGTATAATGAAGCATGTAGTAAATGGCAACAAAATGATGTTAACCATCAATTGGTCGCTTACGGTATGGTAGTGGTTTTGTAAGCAAAAATTATTCGAATAAAGGGAATGTATTTATTTGTTTTCGAAAACATTTTCGAAGTCCTTCAAGATTTTTATTACGTGCGCAACATTTTGACTAAGCTTTCCGATAAATCTTTTTAAGTATTGATTAGTTTATTTCTGGGTCAAAATCAAACTATAAATTGGCTAAGTTTTCCATTCGTCCAAAGCTTGTAAAACGCTTTACAGTCTGCACTCTCCTTATTTCTTTTTGTTGTTACTTATGCGCTCTGCTAGAGGTATTCTCATTTATCATTCGTTTCTTTTCTCTCATTTATTTTATACAACCTATTTTTTATTGTTGTCGCTTAACAAGTTGTTGTTGTTGTTGTTGTTGTTGTTGTTGTTGTCGCTTCTGTAAGACAACGAATGCCATTTGGTGGTTATTGTTTTACTCCTAACATATATTTATCTAGTTGTTGTTGTTGTTGGTATTATATATTACTGTTATATCATTTGTCGGTCATGATTGCTGTGGTAATAAATTAGATTTAGTGAGGTCTTTATTTTGTGCTGTATGCACATGTCCATACTAAGCGCTGCCTCTTTGGTGTTTTCGATGTGTTGGAGAGGGCGTTGTTCGCTCCACAATATTTCTCGGCAGTTCGAAAAGCCCTTCGATAACGTAAAGAAACTTAAAGTTCTTAATATGCTTAACAAATGCTTTAAGATTTAATTTTTATTGCCATGACAATCCTGAATTTAATCGGAAAGAAATTCTAGAAAATCACGCTGCTCTCACTTACTGTGCTCTCAGCTAAAGATGGAACAAAAACAAAACCGAAAGATGGACAAAAAAGGTTTATTACTTAAAAATGAATTAAAAATTAAATTAAAAAAATAAAAGGAACTATGATTTTTGATTTTTGATAACCGTTACTGTCAGCAGGTGTTTTTAGAAATGTTCAGCACTTCCTCCTGAAAAGCTTATATGATTCTTCAAGAAACATTGGATAGTGGTTGTAAAATTTACTTTTGAGAACCCAGGGAGACATTTTTTGGAAGTGTCTTTTTGCTTAAAACTACTACTTACGAACTGCTACTGATGAAAACTAGAAGTCGCAATATGTTCACCAATTAGCTGAAACTATGAGGGGTCGTTTAAACCAATGTGATTCTACAGAGCTAGTGAAAGAAGTGCCATATGGCAAGGCTTAAACATTGGGAAACCTCTTAATATCAATATCATGAGCAATAAATTGAAAAATTGAATTGCTCTAATGTTGAACTTTTTGAAAAATGAGTTTAACCATATGCTCGTTACAGTTAAGACCCCAGACCGCTTTCGAAGTCGCAGCCTAGGTCATTCACTAAAAATGCCTCTACACGGTTTTTCGGAATTCGCTGGAGTTGTATGTCAAGCAGATCATTTTTGATTCACCGTTAAAAATGTCTACCCAAACCTTTGCAATCAATTTATATCAATTATATTGATAACAATTATATTATATCAATTAAGTCGACGGAGTTGCGTTTCTGTGCTTTGTGGAGTAATAAACACCTTTGTACCTTGGTTATTAGTAAGATGAACCCAATATTATAAGTTACTAGATTTCGAACTGGCAACATTATTGCTCAACCGGGGACACTAGGGTAAGATCTGGTTATTTGAGACCGACATTTATTGATTTTATGCCAAATTTTGTGAAACACAAAGCCACTTAAGAACAACAACAAGAAGAGCCCACTCCTATACTCCATTAGTTCATAGAAACATCATAAAAGTCATGGAATCATGGATCCACAGAGCAGTGGCACTGTTAGTTTCCACACATTAAGCCTTTCACTGCTGAAGATAAACCGAGTTAAATAAAAGTGAATTTTATCAGCCAACCAAATGTCACGCGACACCAACGAATTTAGATCAACTTTATTGATGACAGACAACAGCACGAATATACAGTGTTCATGCAAGCAAAGTAAAGACACCTAAATCAAGACACATGACAACAACCCATCAGCCGTTGGCCAATCCATCCAAACGCCTAACGGTCACTCAGGCAACACCACATTTGGCGGCGTGTGCGATGGCGAGCCGCCAGCTGAGTTATGACATTTATGACAGCTGTTTGGCCGAGAATGAGCGGCGTTGAGTGACGTGACGAGACCGTAAAGCGACATGCAATATTAATTCAGTGCATGCAACAAACAAAGCCAGCCCCATCTAAATCAGCTCTACCCTTTGTGTGTGTGTGTGTTGGTGCATTTGCATGCATGACGAGGCGTGGCGTCGCGCCGGCGGCAGAGCTTTGACAGGCTTTTCGTGCCAACAACTGACATCAACATGCAAGTGCCACAAATGCGCATACCCGTGGTATAAACAAAGAGGCACAATATTTTCATGTGGCAGCAGAGAGGTGAGTGTTGCAAGGGCATAGATTGATGAGCAGCGCAGTTGTGCTCGACGACTGTAATGCCGTGAATGGGTTCAGCGCGGAAAGTCGATAGGTGCACGAGTATATTATAAGCGCACACACACTTGCGCATGCGACATGTGGCAAGTGGCACGTTCAGTTGAACTGGAATTGAAGATATATGGATAGCGCTTTGCCTGTGACAAAACCATGCAAACACGTATGTGTGTGTGTGTGTGTGTGTGTACGTGTGCATTTATTTACCAGCCAATAGGCGGCCGTAAGTGTTCTGTGGCAATTCGACAAATGTATCAATTGTGCCACCGCCGCTGCTGCTTACAACCAATTTACTAAATTGCTGCTGCATGTCGGTTACCTCGTGCTTTTTCCGTGTTGTTTTCTCTCCACAATATTCGCTATTTATCCTGTCGTGCATAAAATTGTTTATGCGCTTTGTTGCTGTTGTTGCTGTAGCTGCAAGCACATATGCAATATTAGGCAATGCACAGCGTGTTACTCTTGCCAAGCGTTTCATTAGCGGTGCGCCGTTTGATGACTTTGATAGCTGACGATTGTTGGTTGCTATTGTTGTTGTTGTTGCTGTTGCGGTTGCGCTTGTCCTTATTGTGCGGTTATTGCGGTTATATTGGTCAACTCCGCGTCGTTGCTTGCCACTTTTGCTGTGTCCGCCCTCTTTCCCATTTTGGCCACTTTAGTACTTAGCTGCCTCATATCCTGCTCGCTTATACCATTAACCGATTTGTTGTCGTTGATTTTTTTTATTTATTTATTGCAATGCAATTTACCGATTGCTGTCATTACATCGCAGCCATTTTGTGCATTTATTTGCGCTTTTAGCGGCACTGATTATGCGATTACTGTGTGATGTGTGAACTAGCGAGCGTGATTTTCGAAAGTAATTTAGTAAATTGACCGTGCACAAAATCTGAATAAGTAGGGAAATTTCTACAAGTTTTTCGGAATATTTAGATGAATTTTGCACAAGGATTGTAAAGGTGCTTAACGATAATAATGCTGCAGGTTATATAGTTCCAGATCTCAATTTTGGGGTCCATAATGAACCTTGGGCAGCAAGAGCAACCCAGTTCGAGATCATTTACTTCGACGGATAAGAGCAGTTACCAGTTTGCGTCCATCTTAAAAGAAGCTATTCGCTCACCCATCTTGAAACAACTCGCTGATTTGAATCTAGACCCCAAAGAAAGAGATGCGTAATATTACACTAAAATTATTTCTAAGAGCGCTTGGAGCAATAAGGAATCGATTTCCATGGCGAGATGAACGAAGCAAATTCAACGCAAATTCTTCCGGTAAGAGACTGAGCTAATAGACTTTGTGGGATCCGAACACTGATTTCATGTAGTATCAGATTGAAGTATAATAGGAACCAACAAGTTTCACATTGGCAAGACGCCTGCACTATTTACTGACCCCTCACCCCTGTGTACCATACCACACCATTTTCATTCAAGATTACTGTGCAGATGATGAGAAAAGAGTTTGTCTCGATGATATATTATCCCAAAAAGGTTCTCGGTTCCTCTGAATATACCATGTTAAAACTACATTCATACAGGATAACAACAATATAACTAGAATAAAAAACCGAGTCAAACCAAAAAGGGTATGAAAAAGTAGTCATGTTCATATCTCTTCCCTTATAGCTTGTGTAAATTTAAAGGACATTTTACCAAGTTTTTGGCTAAGAAATATATAATAATGCAAGGAATACGTGAAGATATTCCTTTGTGAGAGAAAAATCCGTCGACGGACACTTTGGGCAAAACGTCCATTGACAAACTTTCGCCATTATCATTACTTAAATCGATTACCATCATTAGGCAAATGATTTCTATTGTGTTGTCAGTGCCGAATGCACAACTGACCTCGAAAAATAATACATAACAGTAATTCCGAGTGGAATGACAAAAGTTTGCTGGAAGTATTTAAAGTCGAATTCAATGTAATGCCACGCATAATTACACTCACGTTAAAAATTAGTTATGCGGGCATACAGCAACGAAAGTGAAACGTAAAGCCCAACGCATGACAGTGCACTCAGTCGGGAAAGTAGTACAAAAGCCTTGTAAAGTCAAATGCAAAGACTCCTAAGAAAGAAACAAGCACATGCAGACAAAAACACAAATATCTAAAGTACGCACGCATACATAAACAAATGGAAGAGTGTGCGAAAGAAAAGCGAAACTTCACCAAAGTGCAATTAAATAAGCGACAGCGCAGTCGGCGATGTTGTTGGCGGCTCATTAGCGCGTAAAAATGCCTTGAAAATGTACAAATTAAGCCTGCAAGTAACAGTGACGGCCGGCAGCACAATAAAATACGTGAAATATAATAGTGGGAGATGAGGCGCTGCATGTGAGAACAAAAGTGAAGTTGATAAACACCAAACAACAGTTGAATGTAGAAACATCAAACACAAAAGAAGCGCGTTGTTTTTATTGCTATTTTTGTCCCATTGGAAGAGATGAAGATATAGAAAGATAGGAAGAGAAAGACAGGAAAATAAGGAAGCACAAATTATGCGCCTAGCTGACTTTCGTCACAAGGTGTGTCGCCTCAAGGGCACGGAAAGGAAAAATACGCTGCTAAGGTTGACTACAAAGGGTCCTTAATATTATTTGTGTGTAACAAATGTTTGCCCATAACCCACATTTCACGTGTCATTCCATGCTCCGGAAGTGTCAACAACACCTTTGCTTTAGCACTTTCTCTTTGTAATCTCTACCATATTTTTCTACATTTTCCTTTTCGTTATCGTTTGTGACCTTTCCCGAAACCTGCAAAAACACTTTAGTACATATTTAATATATAATACAATATTTGATACCAGAAGCCTTTAAATATTCATGATGATGCGGTAAAAGGTGATGAGCACGTCATGAGGAAGAAATGTTATTATTATGATGAATAAGGGGTATTTCAATAAAATTTATAGCCACTACACTTAGATATAGTTGGTCCTTTATGATACTTCCGTATGTGATGAGAAGCAAATAAATAAAGAAAAGAAACACTACTTCTATGCTATGCTAATAGAAAAGTTCTTCAGCTGGTCCACTACAACTCCAAAATTATTCGAGGTATAGAGTATAGAGAGTTTCGAGTAGAAAACTCACTCCAAACTGCTTGAATCTAGCAATAGAGTCAAAGGAATATAAGGAAATTATTGCAGAAGGAATCGAAACTATGTATAGTATTGGATAAATGGGACTTTTTATATTATAATAGACATATTTTTCAACTAAAGATGAGGACCATCGCATGATAAATATCTACTTTTTAGTCCAACCAAGCCAGTTTGCACTTACAATCTAGAAAAGCATTACTGATGCTAAAGCAATACTAATATACTATAGTTCTATATTTGTGAAGTCAAACCATACTGTACTAATCTCACATAAATTTATAAAAAAATCTCACAAACCGGCAGCATTTTCGGTATAGAGTTGTTACTGATCATTGTTATTGTTACTTGAGTTGTCTGTGTTAAATATGGCGATACGTTTAAAAAAGAGAAAGAGATTTTTGTCAGATTTGAAGTTCTGCTAGGAGCTCATCACGGATCTGCTATGTATCAAATCGGGCAAATAGTGTGTGAGATATGAAATATTCCTATCTAAATTTGATGGATTACTTTCACCGAGTAATGTTTTCGTACTTGATGAATTTTAAATAAATTTTACATCAAAGTTGGATGGATGAACTTCGATAACTGTAGTCTTACAAGGTCAAATCACAAGACCAGATGGTCAGTTTGGCAATGCCTTTTCCCGATGAGATACGATGAGATTTAATGCTCTTTAAGACTTTTTACACCTTACTGGTGGATTCACATAGTAACTTTTCTGAAAGAAGTAGCCAAAGAATTCTGAGCATATGTGTTAAACGCATGTGTTTACTTTGACAGCTGGCTTGAAAGTCATCCCTCTAGGAAATTCTACACTTACAAATAAAAAAAAACACCCTACATGACTATGTTATATCTATGTCGTGTATTTTAAGGCATTACAAACAAGCTTAAAGTCATAAGTTTACTATAAGTTATCTTAAATGAATTATCATATAGATTTTTTTTTGCATAAAATGTTTCTATTGCTACAATAAATACATTTGCATTCTCAGATTAAATTCCATCACAGTTCACACTAGCAAAATGTCCCTAGTTCGTCTTCGGTTTGTTGCGCTGCACCAACATTTTAGACATATTCTTATAGGGTACTTCGAAAAACAATGTGAAAAATGTGCAGATAAAGTACAGCATCACGCAAATGCCAATGTATTCGATTAACTAAAAATAGAAGAAATACATATTTGAAAATATAAAGAAAATGGTCTTATAAAAAAATGAAAGGTAAGGAACAATGTTTCGGAAAAAAGCTACAACAAATCAAACTCTAACTCACCATATTACTTAGACTAGCATAGCGACTTGCATTATTCAGACTTGTCAGCAGCACCATGGGTAATGGGTTTACCAAGAATAGGGCGTAGGTAATTTGGTTGAATTTCTTGAAGAGTGGATTCTCCAATATGCCAAAGAACCACTTCACACTACCCGCAGCATTTGCAAATATTAAGCAACAAACACTAGACGAAAACACCAGACGTTGAACGGTCAACAATGCCACATAGAAAACCACTGAGTATCCTTCTGAAACTTTGGCGAAATTACAAGCGAAAAAGCAAATAATCGCCAAATAGCCGAGAAACTCTTGTAGAGATTGATTTTGAAAGAAATTCGCATAGCGTTGCTTCTGCTGATTTTGTACGAAAAACCAGCCAGCCATGCCGCCAATTACGTAAGCCAGCACACGTGACACCGAATTCATATAGAGCTCCGTGAAGAGTGCCGTTGTAGTCTCAAATGAAAACTTATAATTCATTGTGATGCCGATGTAGAAGGTGTAGGCCAAATTGACTACTACAGTGGCGAGAGTGAGAGCTTTGCCCATTTTAGGGTGTCTGGAAAAGGGAAGGATTAAATATATCATCTCAAATACATATAAAAGTATTTGCGCATGTGCACTCACTTCACATAGATGAAAAGTAGAATTATACTGAAGACATAAAATTGCATATCACATGCGGATGACCACGACCAAAACATGCATAAATCATCGTGATTGAAGAAATTTTGAATGAAGAGCGCATTGCGCCACCAATACATGTCGCAGTTGTCATATAAGCGATGACTTAAATGTAGAACCGTTGTATCGTCGATCATAAGCGATCCAGCATCGGCCATGCATATGATAAGGAAGTATAGTGGACCCAATCTATTTAAAGTGGCGAGAAAAAATGAAATAAGTGCAATTAATAATGCTTATTTTTTAATTTTTATGTTTTACATTTGCAAATCTGCCAGCTTTTCGGTATTTACCTAATCAAACGATGCATTATGTACATGAATACCGTTTTCGCATTCTTCATTACATTACTTTTGCGTATTATTTCAATAGTTTTAGTGTCCCGGAAGAAATGGTATGTTTGCAGGAAGCCACTGTAAAAAATTTGGAATTTTATTTTCGGAATTTGGAATATTTTAAGTAAGCATATATATATGTAAGATGAAGAAATACTGTATATTTTAGAAACCAAGAAAGCTTACAATAAGAAACATTTTTTTAAAAAGATTGCCAAATTTAGAAAATTTTAATTCAATAAAACTGTTAAGATAATTGTTTTATTAAAAAATGGGTACACAACTAAAGAGCTTAAGAGGCTTAGAAAGACTTCTGTCGAAATTATTTTTAAGAAATAGTCTACTTTTTTCAAAAATTTAATGCTAACAAATTGATGATGTGATGAAATAAATTATGCATTTTAAAACTGTTATGTTATGCAAAAAACATTTGATATTACATAAAAATGTGGCGTTTGGAGAATTTAAAACTTATGGAGACCCCATTTTGGGATGAGTTCAAGATCCACTGAATGGGTTTTATGATGTTTTGCAGCCGTATTTAGCTCTTGGATATGGGAGAACCATAACTAAACTCTATAATCTGCTATTTCGGAGTCCCAGCGGCTTTTCCACTGAACTCTGAAAAAGTCTATCCCATTACTTTAGGCTAACCCTTGAAACCAACAGGATACATGAATAGGAAGAAGTGAGAAGCATGTTCCCTATAATACTTTCCGCAGTGGTGAAAATAAAAAGCAGAAAAATTTGTGTCTCAGCACAAACTAGAATATAAACCACAACCAAGAGCTAAATTTTGGTTAGCCCCATAAACTTTTGGAACAGCTTCTACTGTCTGATTCGTCAAGAGGTTTCCTCTACTCAAAATTCCTAAATTATCCCAATGATTGCCTGCTAGAACTAATTCTCATCTGAATTTTATTTCCAGGATACATTTCTCTTTCACGAAAAACAAATGAGTAGACATGAAGTTAGCTAGTTGTTTCAATTATCACTAATTTCATGTCAAAAGCATTAAAATATCATTTAAACTCTTTCACAATGACCTCGCACTTACCTCATTGTGAAAAATAGATCCACGAAAATGTCGAAATTTCCAATATTGCTCGTTAATTTGTAATGCACTGACTTATTACTCGATGCCAGGTAGCTGATACACAACAGATGGAATAGTATCACGCCCATTGCACCATAAAAACGTAAACCATTCACCGCCGGAAAAGCGTCAGTGCCACCCGAAGCAGCTGATGAATCCGTTGGGAAAAGCAACTCCCAATTGTTTTGTACATCGAAACAATCAAGAAATCCATTACCAGACAATTTTATACTCGTTTGACTCTTCGTTTTCAAATGATCGCTCGTTGACTTCGCGCTATTTGCAACCACCTCAACCATTTCGCTGCTACGCTTCATGCGTTTTGCCAAAGCCAGAAATGACAACAGCAGTGTCAGTAACCAGAAGCCGATAAAAAGCATTGTCGAAGGTCTTGAAAAGAAGCCAGCACGTAATTTCAAATCGTTCACACTTTCAAAACGCAAACGCATATTATAAATATCATTCGACACAAATAAATCATCCTCCACATAGGTGGCCATTAGTTGACCGATCTCGGGTAATGTACAAATGCTTGGCAAACATAGACCGATGCTAATACGTGGTTCATAGAATATGTATACTGGATCCATTTGCCATGTGGAATTATGCCACAAGTTGACAACACGATAGTCCGTAGGAAATGGCGCAGTATCTGTCATTATTTTCGGATTCATTTTATGTGGTATATGTGTGGATAGTTTGAGATTGACGGGTGTTTTAACAGCATTGCATGTGTCACGACTGCCCAACCACATGCCGTTGCCCATTATAAATCCGGGCTCTTTAAAGCCGGACGAATCATACACTATATTGAAAAAGAGGAATATAGTGAGAGTATAAGAGAGTTAGCAAGTTTAAATATTTATAAAAATTAAAAAAAAAAAATTTTTGATTTTCGAGCAGTTCTTGGCGTGATTATTGCACGCTGGTAGCTAGAAGTATATACCAATTATTAGGTTTGCTCCAAATACAACAAAAGTTATACTTGAATGTAATATTTTGAAGGACGAAATATTTCCCTACAGATTTCTTGCAATAATCTGTCATGAGGGTGTTTATAGAACCGGTCCTCTACTTTGAGGTTATATCCCAATTATTTCTTAACTTATCAGTTATTTCTTAAAAGAAATGTGGTTAATTTTTACTAAGCCTTCATTTAAAGCAAAGATAATATTGCAGATGAGCTTAAAAAAGATTAGTTGGTATATTTATTCTATCTGATAACCGATCGAAGGATAAACTTTTTTTTTGTTAAGATCACGTAGAATATATATCATTATATATCTTAGAAGTAAGCACCTCCTTATTCTTTCATAATTTTTAAAATTGCTTACGTCGAAAGCAGCTTTTTCTCACTTCTCACTACAAAAATTTTTATCAGAATAATAAACCTTACAAAACTTCCTACTATCCCCCATTTTTGAATTAAAGCACTATGAAAGTTTTAACAAGGAAGATAACCCTTTTCCCCTCTTTTTCGATTTGTTTCTATTTTTGCGTTTTTTTTTTGTTTTTTTTTTTTTTGGTTTTAAGCCTTACTCTTAATGGCCCATGGCTGTTGCATTAGCATAGCCTTCTGGATCTCCTGCAGTTGTGTATAGCAGTTGTGGCTCACCATATCCGGCCGGCTGATAACTGTTAAGCCGAAGAGTATTGACGAACGCTGCATTAAGTGATATTGGTCGCTGTTACGATCCACAATTTTCGCTGCAGTAAACGCGCAGCAAAGAAGTGTAAAGAACACAGCTGCTTGATAAAGCTTTGCTTGTAACATGCTGACTGTCTTATTTTATTATTATTATAATTTTTTTTTTAATTTATTTAATTTTATTAATTCAAAAATATCCAAACTTTATTTTAGACCTTCTGCTCACTTTTTTTTGTATTAATAATTTTTTTATCTCAGACACTGTCTGTTTTTCACACACTTGCCGAAATCACTTATATATAGGCTCTTGTAATCGAAGGTGAAAATAACTTTTGGTTATTATTTATAAATATTCATTCTAAATATTCTAAATATATTCACTTTCTAAATATATATCAGTGTATTTCTTCTCTCATTGGCACAACACCACTTTATATACCGTTGTAACAGTTTATTTAGCGCCCAGCATCCGTAAGTTCCTTTTAAAAATTTCACACTCACTCTCACTTTAGAAAATTTCAACAGCCTTTAGTTTTCCTTTCTACGAGTATTTCACTTCCCGCTCAACGAGATTGAAATCAAAGCGCCTTAACGCCGCCTGCGAACTGCCACTGAAAATTCTTATCTGCTTATATTTATTAAACTAAAGTGCAATAAAGTGTTAGTACATATGAAATTAATTATGCGCTACATAGATAACTCAAACGATTGCGCAAGTTGTGCGTTGTTTTCACTTGCTCTACGGTTGAGCGGCGCAAGCGGCTTAATATCGTGCTATTTGTTTATTTTTTGAAAACAAATATATACATATTTATACTTCGTTTCCTCAGAACACTAGTGACTAACTTTGGATTATTAACCCTTTAGTATAATTGAAAAGAGTTGATTCTTTTGCGGATCAGGTTTTTCAGGAATACAATTTTGGACCATAGGTGGCTTTTAGAAAAGAAACAAAAAAAAACTGTGTTAACTAAAGTGTTTTAGGACAAAAGGGTTAAACTATTTAATTATCGCTATTATTTGAAGTCCCAGTACTGACCAACATCAAGAAACCGTGCGTAGTTTGATGACGAAACAGTTTCACATAAAATATTGCTGGCTTAACAGGCATACTAAGATTATTCCATTTACTTACGCTGTGCTCCCAGCCTTAGTTAAATGATATTACTACAATAAACAATCGATGAATTCTAGAATTGAAAAATGGTGTATAAAATCGCAAAACATGATAGTTAAAGGTTAATCTAAGTGCATCGCTTTCGGATTTCAGGTAATCCCAAAAATTCAACACTGAAGCAAATCTAAGACTGGGCGCATAGTGTGCAGGAATTGGAATACACAAATAATTCACACTTTTCACAGGAAGTTTCTGCGCCAAATTCTGAACAAATTCTGGGTTGCGCAACTATTTGAACCATCTAACTTGACTTAAGCACTCACTTCAGTACTTGCAATTTATCGACATAATGTTGGCTAACGTTTATTAGTATAAATTTAATTTGGTTTTAAGTACGCACTAATAACGGTATTCTAAAGCGTCATTGTAAATAATAAAATTAATTTAAATAACACCGTTAAGTGAATTTGCGTGTAATTTAGAGCAATTAAAAACGAAATTAAAATGCTCATAAGCAGAAATAATTGCTTCCTATATTTCCTCAACCTTAGCCGAATGATATTATTTCAATCATTATGCGCAAGAATAAGTGCATAGTCTATTAGACAACGAAACAAAATAGAAAAATTTCAACTTTTAAACATATATGATGGACCAGCTATACACATTTATCGCTTTGCTGCACTCCGCACTTCAATATGTGCTAAGCTTAAGGCTTACGGTGTTTATGTCATCAAGGCTTGCTACGAAGATCACGGTCTAAACTTGTTCACAGTAATTATTGTCTCACTAAAACCACCTACTGTTACTTGACGGTATCGTCACGCATTTCGAATAACAAATGCATATTTTATTTCACTGAATTACAAACTTTATTACACATACATTTATACGTCAATGTGCAGTATTTGCAATAGAAACCCCTTGCAAATTCAAAAATAGAACCGGTGGCGTCGCTTGCTCTTATTTATTTCAACAATATTGTAATTTGTCTGACCGTATTTGCTCGCAGAAACACATCGAAAAGTAGTTTATGAGCTAAGTCGGCAGATTCTAACTTGTATGCGTGCAATTATTATGTCGTGTACAAAGTAATTAAGTTAGTATTGTGCAAGTTTCTTATATTATAATATTTGTTAAGTTGGAATTTCCCCTTCATGGCCCAAGAGCTGAGTTGGATCAATGAGGTATGTTGATGCCGAAATTTTGTTTATGAAATTTGTGTAATGAATGGTCTAATAATTATAATAAATACCATATATAATAATAAGGGATATTTTGCCTCTTGCAATAGATATAAGATTTGTATTTAAAAAGTGTAATAAAAGCTTCCATAATGCGATTAGTTATTATTAAAAATTCGAAAATTCTTAAAAGTATATAACAGAAATAAAAAGCATGTATGTATTCGTAAAGACAATAATGCAGAAAATCACAAAAAAATATGAAAATGATAGTAAAAAATATTAAGATCTTTCTTATCATCGTCTTATGACGATCATACTGACAGTCCAATCACCCAGTGTATCACCCAGTATAGTCGACCTTATGTCACCAATAACGCACCATATGTGCGTTCAATCCATCTGGTTGAACACAGACCATTGACTTAGGTGGCCTATTGACAGAGATAATTTTTAAGATTATACCATTGTGGACTTAGAAGATCAATTTTGACCTGTGGAACCAAATTGCGAATCAGCGAATTCTTTGACTTTAGCGCTTATCATCAACAAACTTATATATTCTACAAAGGTCCAGAGGTATGGGCTGCTTCTGGATGAATTTTCATATCTCTCAAACGACTCAACCAATTTGTACCAAATTTAAAGCATTGTGTTCTCAATCAGTTAAAAATAGACAAGAATCACGCCTACTTTCCATAGATCATCCTTTTGAATTTCGTTAGCTTATTGAACTTGCAATGGAGAGTTGAAACGAAAATCTTAGCGCTTTCTTTCTTATAGTCGTGTTAGGTCTATAAACAATTACACGATATGCAATTATTTAGATACCAACATTCTTTTGTTAAACTGATATCAATATTTGTGTGTGTGTGTGTGTGTGTGTGTGTAAATTGGTACTGTCGTGAAGGTATTTTACCCAAGTCATTAGATTAAGTAAATCACTGACTATTAAAAATAATGTACTAACTACTGCTACTGCTAGTGATAATGTAGACTAAATGACTACCAATCGGCTTCCTGCTTAATAAGCAAATCTCTATGATTATTGGCGTTATCAGCTTAATGGAAAGAAATCGTTTATTGCATTGTTGAAAACAAGCAAAATAGTTCTGTTTGATATTTCCAAATGGAATGTTTTATGTGACTAATGTTTACATGTGGAAAGTGTTAATTAAATGCTAGAATATTTCGGGAGAAATGCAAATTACAAAGCGGTCCCTTACTCATTCATTTTGCTTACTATTTGTTTCCACTGCTTACGCCTGCAAGTACATTTGTATCCTGTACATACATATTACGTTCATATGTAAGTAACTTCGATTTTTTATTTTTTTTTGTTTCTTTTTCCTTTTCATTTTCACTTTCATTCATTTGCTCATTTTCGCTTCAGCAGAATTGTCAACGGATCAAGCCAAGCAATCACATTCATAAATCAATGACACATGATTGACGTTTCAATACGAGACTGTTTCGCATTCTTCTTCCTTGTGCCATTCGTAATTTGATTTTTCACTTTGTGCGCTTTTGTTTTAGGTTGGACATGGTATATGTTAGCTGGGTTGACTCCTTTGTAGAAAGAAATGTATGATGTGCAGTGCTTCGCACAGTGCGGAAGATATAAATAAAAAAATTTAAGCTTTAAATACTGGTACATTAAATCAGGGTGCTGTCCATGTGTCACACTTACTTTCCGCAATTACAGTTCTTAAAATGTTTAAAAAACTTACTGTAATGATCATATGAAAAAAATGAAAGAATTGTATTGCATAATTTAGTACAAGAGCGACATCAATGAAACCTACTTGTATTTTAAGATATCTCGAAATGCTTTACATTTTTAATTTTATTATGAGACAATATCGAAATTGTTTCATTTTGAGAGTTCAGGCTGTTCGAAATAATGACCTGTGCTAATTTGTTTAATTACCCTTTTAAATACATCTGATGATTGTTGATTACTCTAGTTCTTTTAATTAATATCTTTTGTTCACTGAAAATGAAACTACTGCATTGTTAGTTTAATTTAATGCTCTTCAAAACCATATACAAATAGCACTAGATTAAAGAAGAGCTTGCTTTCAAAAGCGAAAATGATCAGATGTAATTAGAAATAATCCAAGAATTTAATTTCTTGATTAACACCTGATATGTTTTTGGGGGTTTTAGAATGGTTTCCGTTAAAAATATGATTTTTTTTTTGTTTACTTTATTAAAGTAATCAGCAATTGATAAATAAAAATAGAAGTAATGGTAATTAATCAGCAAAGAGACTCCAAAAATATTAAAATATATTGCTAATCATAATTGTAATGATTACTTAAAAGCTCATGTTGCGAGTCAATACCAACATGGTCGAAAGCTTGTCCTTGGAATTTGGTAATTATTCTTGTTAATTAAGCGATTGTTAGTTTTGAAATGTATCTGCTATCAACAATGTTAAATGTAAAGCAGTGTTTCGTTATACCTTGAATGTTTTAATACAATAAACTCCATGCTTTCACCATGAAATTGTTATTTAATATAAAATCCAACACTAACATTAAGCAGATAATATTAACATTTAAGTGACATTATCTACATTAACATTAACATTTCCAATCAACTCTCTCTCTCTCCCTCCCTACGCCTGTTATATCACATTTCAGTCAAGGTGACAGTGCATATAGACAATAAATATACTTGTAAATGGCAAATATGGCTGTTCTTTTTAGTAGATGTTTTGAATACCGATGGGAGTGTCACTAAACAAAATAAAACAAAAATGTTGGTTATTAAATAAACCTAAACAATGCTTATAAATCAATTCACCGATTAGCGCCTAAAAATAATTGCTTCCATATATATATATATATATATATTCATAGTATATACATATGAAGATACTTTTATATACCCACTTACTATGTGAACAAATACCACACGTTCAATGAATTGTTTAATCAGTTATGGTTAAGCATTATTTGCAAATCTGCTAAATGCTTTTTCGCCCTACGCTGAGTGCATGCTGAGAGCATTTGTAGCATTATTGTGACATGCTTGAAGCTGAGTAAAAATGTATAAGCGTAAACATTACGTTCAAATAAATAGCTGTGCTTACACTTCAACTACCGCCACCGTGTGCAATTCAAAACTAGAAGCGCATAGAAATATTTGTGGCTGAAGTAATCACGAGGCAACGGCGTCAAAGTTTAGTTTTATAGAATATTAGAAGCTTACTGAACTGTATTATTCTTATTTTTATTTTAATTTAAAAAGTTTTTTTTGAAATAATTAAGCTCACTTATGCTGTATAAATATATATATGTATATATTATGCCATTTTAATAATACCCTAAATGTAGGCAACGTTTTCTAATAAAGCTTAAGTGTAGCGTTTGAATCAATCTTGAATAAAATAAGAAATAAAAAAATTTTGTCCCAATTGTTCAAATTATATCTAAGCTTCGGAAAATGTATTTTTTTAAGCTTAAATTGCCAAAATGAAACAATTAGGGATTACATTTTCAAAATCATTACATTCTTAAGATTTTTAAACATTTGAAATCCATCCCTAGTTGCGATGTGGCTCCACATGTTGTTCGCCTAGTTGTGATGGGCTACCGAAGCAGCTCTTCCATGACTTGTGCTCGGTAGTGAAATTCTTGCTCGCTGCTGTAAATCGCATGCAAAATGCAAAGCAAATGTCAACATAAAATGCAGTCTTTGGTCTGTCTAAAATACCAGACACTCATTGTTTACGAGCTAGCGCTGGATAATTTGCTAGTTTTATCGAGAACAGCAAATCAAAAGCACCTTTTGCTACTCAACTCTGTTTGCCCCACATTCTTCACAAATAGTAAATATGTACGCACACATTCTGAGTTGTCTTCTTTATTGTTTTTGTATGCGCAAGTAAACATCCTTTTGTCCTTGCCATACGATATGCTGAGAATTTATGTTGACATTTTAGTGTACTTTTGCAATTAGTGTGATTGCAGCTGTTTGCCTCGTATGTAGTTGTTGTTTTGCTGTTGTTGTGTTGGCATACAGTTTTACGGTTAATTGATAACATCATTTGGATAAGCTATGAAATGTATGCCAAGCAATTTGCTATGATTGCTGATATGAATATGCGAACACAAGTGCAGAAATGTGAAGTACTCATACATATGAGGTTTGCATTCAAATCTACCTGATACTTATCTGAACTGAAGACACTTTAGTTTTATTATCGCATATTTTTCGAAATAATGTCCTTTAATTTTCATAAACAAAAAGTAGTGGTAAATTAAACTGCCAAATTTTAATTCTCCAAAAATACAAAAAATGCTTAATATGCAGTACTAATTCGAAAAGCAACTCTTTTATATCTGATGCTATCTTAGAAAGTGTTTATTACCAAAGCGAAGATAGATTTCGCTGCACGTGGTCTCGTATTGGGTTGTTCGGAAAGTCATTTCGTTTTTTCCCGCCAGAGGACTTAATTACGTTTTTTCGAAACTAACTTCACACTTAAGCCCCATAACCATTATATGTCATGAGAGCTGATATTGCAAGGCTTGTGTGTGAAAAAGTTCTATTAATTCTACCCAGTAGTTTTTGGTTGGTGCCTTTTTAAATATGGAGAGCAATAAGCAGCATTTTCGTCATATTTTACTTTTTAACTTCAGAAAAGGTAAAAATGCTGTCCAAGCGAGAAAAAAATTGACGGATGTGTATGGAGAAGGCGTGTTAACAGTACGCCAGTGCCAGAACTGGTTTGCAAAATTTCGATCCGGCAATTTTGATGTCGAAGATGCACCACGGTCTGGAAGGCCGGTCGAAGCTGACAAAGATGCGATAAAGGCATTAGTTGATGCAAATCGGCGAATCACCACACGAGAGATCGGTGAGAGGTTAAATTTGTCGAATTCAACTGTTTATGGCCATTTGAAAGGCATGGACTTAACCTCGAAGCTCGATGTGTGGGTGCCCCATGTCCTTACCGAGCGAAATTTGTGTCGTCGTGTTGACGCGTGTGATTCGCTCCTCAAACATCTAGAAAATGATCCATTTTTGAAGCGGATTATTACTGGAGACGAAAAATGGGTTGTATACAACAATGTTAAACGCAAGAGGTCATGGAGCAGAAAAGATGAACCGGCTCAAAGCGTGTCAAAAGCCAACATTCACCAAAAAAAAGGTGATGCTCTCCGTTTGGTGGGATGTCAAAGGAATCGTTTTTTTTGAGCTTTTGCCGGACAATACAACGATTAATTCAGAAGTCTATTGTCATCAGCTGGACAAATTGAATGATTCACTTAAAGAGAAGAGGCCCGAATTAATCAACAGGAAGGGTGTAGTGTTCCACCAGGATAATGCGAGACCTCACACAAGTTTGGTCACTCGCCAAAAACTTTTACAGCTTGAATGGGACGTACTGCAACATCCACCATATTCTCCAGATCTGGCGCCTTCCGACTACTATTTGTTCCGGTCCCTGCAAAATTTTTTGGATGGCAAAACCTTTACCTCAAATGAAGATGTCAAAAACCACCTGGACGAGTTTTTTGCCAGCAAGGACCAAAACTTTTATGAGAGGGGAGTTATGTTACTGCCAGAAAGATGGCAAAAGGTGTTGGACCAGAATGGCCAATATATAATTTAATAAAATATTTATTCATTATACGAAAACTGTCTTTCATGTTCCCCAAAAAAAACGAAATGACTTTACGAACAACCCAATATATTCGAAATATGCAGCTGAAGGCAAACCAGGGCCAGACCCTTCTGAAAGTATTAAATATTTTTCTTCGGCTGTCTGCTTTAAAAACATCATGTGCTTCAAACAATGCAGTAAGATTCTTCAAGTCTTCAACTCGTCATATCTCCTATCGCCATATTGGAGCAGTGCTCTCTTGTCAAACCATTTGCATATGAAAACAACAACACAGTTATCCAGTGAAATTCCATACTAGATAGTATACGGACACTAAACTTACGCCATAACAGGGCATACATACGGATGTCTATAAATCACCATGAAGTGGGAAATAAATTGAATAGGCGCAAAAAAAGTGTATGTCAAAATTTTATGAAAATACTGGTGCATATTGTTTCATTAATTTGTTTGCAAAGATAGATTGCGTATTAATGAGATTATTCATTGAATAAAAAGCAAAACTTTTAATTTAATGCTATTGAAATATGTTTGACGATGAATGATATATAGATATATATATATATATATATATATATATATATATTTGTAAATATAGTAGGTGTGTATATAACGTAATAATAAAATATTTCTATGGATAAGCTTTGAGCTTTGAAAAAAATTTTCAATAAATACTTTTAAATTGATTAGACTAGTTAAAAAATTGCCATAATTGATTACGCAATTTAAATTCCTATTGAATAAAAATAAATCATGAAAACTATTTAGTTAAATACTAGGTAATGTACAGCGTGCAACATCTCTTATGTCGCTATATAAATATTAAATTACGTTAATTTTTTTGACAGGTAATGTATACGACAGTAATCTTTGGACTTTTTAGAGGTTAAAGGCGAAGATTCGTACCGAAAGCATTACTATACATCTCGAGATGCTCGTGAAGGTTATGAAAAATGCAATATTAATTTTAAATATTTAAATTAAATTCATATTAAAGATATTAAAAAGAACTAAGGTTATCCTGAATTCTGTGTGTGCAACATAATTTAGCATTGTCAACATCAGCTATGAAAAGTTTTTTAATAAAGAATAATTTCAGAGCAGTGAAATATAAATTCCAGAAATTAAAACATTAATTATTACTTAGTATACCATTTATATGGCTATTGAAACTTTAACCTTACTATTATGTTTCCGAATTGCTTTTGAGTTGAGCTGGAGAAAGGGTACACTTTTAGATGACGCTGGGCATAAAAAGTTTAGTTTTTAGTTGTTTAAAGTTTATATATTTTTTCTCTTACTCATTCAACAATTATTTAATCAAAGTAATTTAGTTTATTTTTTCAGAATATTCGCAATAATCGTACAGATAGCACTAGTTAAAACGATTTCGCCATAATTATCTTCTGTATTTTCGGTTTTTAAAGATTTTCAGAAAATTGTAAATCTCAGATTTCACATTCTAAGATTGATTCGCATTTTTAATGCATATCAATATGAAATTTCCAAATGAATTAAATATATTTCAACATTTCAAATGATTCGATTTTTCGCAATCACCTTTTGCTAACTCTCCAAGACTGCATGCATACAGTATTCTATTTCTGTATCTATTTCGCCTCTTCCCCGCTTAAAACCGTCATCAACTTGATACATATTTGATTTTTAAATATTCTCATTTGCGTTTGCGGTTGCTTATAATGATGCCAAATGCGTTGTCATTAAATTTGCAGCTGTCACCAGCAGCCAGACAATTCCAATGAGAACAACACGCTAATAACAAAAACAACAAAATGAAAAATGTATTTATATTTTAGAACAATAAAGTATGAGTTATGAGCCAAGTAGACAAGACGACAAGACGACTAGGAATACGAAGGCAGCTTTGCTAATCTCGCTATTCCATTGTCTTTAAGGGGATATATTTTTCTCCATTTATTTATGCGCATACATTAGAAAGTTAATTGCCGGCACTGTTGGTTGCGTATGCGGCGTGCAAAATAAATTTGTCTACTTTAAAATTGCCCTTTCACTTGGGGAGGGTCACATTTTGGCACTTTGAATGGCCTTAATCACGTTTTTCACACTTTGCTCAGTATTTTCGCGCATAACGCACTCGCCTACTCTATTACTTTGTGAAAATATCGCCACCAGCTGCCATTAAAAAGCGTTTACTAATTAACTTAATTAACATTTTGTGACTTATTCGGGCAAATGTGCCAAATCGTTTGTTGCATTTAGCTTTTACGCCTTTTTTGTTCGCTCGCTCACTCACCAGCTCTGACTTGCTAGGTCTGGATCTCACGCGCTCCTGCTACTTTGTCTTTAACACACAATCGGTTGTGGTTGTTGTTTTTGTTGTGGGTTGGTTTTGTTTTTTTTTTTTTTTGTTCTTGTTGTTTTTGCTTTGATTGACGTTGGCTTTGGCTAAATTATCAACCGTCATTTACATTTTAAGTGGATTTTTAATGGCGCCTGCGGCTTGTGATGGGAAAGAAGAAGAGAGGCATGCTGTGGTCCACCATTTGCCTTTTAGACACATACTCTGCATGCATAATGCCATTATGTTCTTACTTTTGTTCTATTTTTTGGTTAAAACGCAGGGACTTATATATTCCAAAACTGATTTTTTTTTTGGTTTTTTAAAAAATCAGTATTCAACATTACAAATTTTTATATCGAGAAAACACAAAAAACAAAAATTGTTCCAAAAGTATTTACATGTAGATCATTACAATTTAAGCGAACACTTTTCAAGCTCAAACAACTTCACTTGTCACAGTAAATTCACTCTCCTTCATGCAAACACTCACGTGACGAGCAACAGCATGAAGCAAAAGCCAGTGGCTGCTATTAAATATGCCAATAATGATTATATTATATTAAAATCGATTGCATTACATACATAACTATCGAAGTTCATAAAGGCGATAAATTTAAGCAGTGAATTTGTTAGTGGCAGCAACGCCCGACAGCACTGCGTCATTGATGCTGATGAATTTGATGCCGATAATGAAGTCGATGTGATGATTGATTACACTGCAGTCATTTATAATTTATGGTATGCAATGAATTCCTTTGCTTGCACGTGCTTTTGGTGGGAGTCGCCCGAGTGTATATGTAAATGTGTTGATGTGTTGATGCGCGCTACGCAGCCAAACTGCGCGCCAAGAAAGTTTATTTGGGGAACTTTTGGCAGTAAAAATATACAGGCAGTATATATATGAAGTATGGCAGTATACGTATGAAGGGATTTATTAAATTTGAATAAATTTTGAACGAAATTATAATCATTAAATGCAAAATTAATTATTGTGAAAGTCAACGCTGAACACTTTACTAGTTAGAACTGCATAAAGGTTAGGCTTTTTATTGGAAATTTCACTAAATTTAATATATTCATACAAATATCACAGAAGTATAATAACAATACATTAAAAAATAACGGGACAATAATAAATCCAACCCAATGAAGGATTTTCTTCATTTATGCCTTATATTTTTGTGAATAAATTATTCGCCAATTTATTAAGTATTATTAGCATTTATAGTAAAAACTGTTATATAAAATTGTTTTCAAATACAAAAAAAAAATATCAGACCTTACAAAAAATTAATTTAAAAAAATCAATTCAAAAAATTCTTAATAAAGAACTCAATAGCTTACAACTCTAGCAAAAAAATTCAGAAATGTTGAAGATAAGAAATTGTGTTGGGTTTGTTACGATATAAAACTTTTCTAAATCGGTTTTCGAGATATAAAAAGCTATTTCATTCACCTCAACAAAAAAATCGGTTTTGGAATTTTTAGGCATATATCGACGAAGACAGCTCCAAATGGCAATCGCTTTTTGACTAAGCGATCAATTTAACTATGAAATAGAATGTTATTATTTTATTTGTTGAGTAGATTTCCTACTATAGACTATCTTATTAGCTGATGATTTTCATTTAACTTCTACTCGCTTTTAATGCTTATACATAATCTTAAAACTTTTCTATCCCTATATTGATATATTTCATAGAGCTTATATAGGTTACCCGCGCAAGCTTCTAAAGCTCTAATCTATTATTATGTGGCTTGCAAACAGAAATTGTATGTACTTTTAAAATTGAAATACCTTCAGTTTGAAATATATTTTCTCATCTTCTAATGCTGTATTGAGTACTCATCTTATAAAGCATTTTTTTGGGCTCAGAAGGGCCCTCCAATCACTACGGAAATGTTTCTAAAAATTTGGCCTGTGCTAGGTTGTATTAATATAATATATATAATATTTCTTTTTTTAATTTTTTCAACACGTTGTCACGTTTGTGCAAATTTTTAGAACATATTTACGCTATTAGTTTCAAGGCAGATATGGATTGTATATGCTCATGGTGGAGAAAAATTAAAACCTTTGTCGAAAACAATAGAAATAAATCAGAATCATATAAATTTTCTTAATTTTCATTAATGTATTTTTTTATTTTATTTTATTTATTTTTTATTTTATTTAATTTTTTATTTTTTTTGGCATATACTTTACTTCTTTCTTCACTATGTACTCACGCTAATTGAACAGCAAGCTCTTGAAAACATAGAAAAATATATTCTTCAAACAGTTCCATAGCAGTGAAACTTCGACTATTAAGCGAAGATTATTTACACATAACAGCAAAAAAAAAAGTTATTCTTTAGAAAGTAATTTGAAAGTATTCCAAAACACAATTGAAAGAGTTTTATTTTACATAAGTACCTAGAGATCTTCAATCCGCCGAAAATTGGTATTTCTTAAATAAACATTGTCAACCATTTAATCGTTTGCTAAACCCCCTTGTTTAGCTTTCAGTGCAATTTAAAACTCTGTAACAGCCGTTATAGCTACTTAACAGTTTAACTACTTAACTGTTATATCTGTAAGTATGTAAATGCAATAGCCATACTCAAAGTAAGGAATATATGTACAGAAGTGTTAGTAGAGCAATATTGTAGCTGCCGCGCTTGTCTTGCGTTTTTATTAGTAAGATAAACAGAATAATACCACTGTATACCTGCACACACATATAGCTACTTAAATATAACCGTAGGTAACTGTAAACGGAATGTAACAAAGTTCATAGCGCAACGCACAACGGTTTCTCAACACTATCACCAACGCTGAACTTGTTGCATTTACAGCTTCTGTCATTTACTTAACGTACTCACGTTTCCGATTGAACATTACATCAACTACGGGAGCGGGAGGGGGAGGGCGGAGTTTATTGCTTCTACTAACTTAGTTCTACTCTTGCCAGCGTTTTCTCAACAAAGTTTTAACACATTTTTTCGAATATCTTTTATTTGTTTATTTTGTTTTCGTTGCTTGCTCCAACGCCCAACTACTCAAGTGAGACCACCTCCAGCACTTTTGTTGTATTGCTCTGTCATTTCCAACACTTTTATGAGTTTTATGCCTTCGCAAAGTACTTACAATGACATTTTCCGCACATAAAATGCCTTCAATGTAGGTTTAAAGTGGTTACACGAAAGGGGAGCGGTGGGGTAGGCAGATTGGCAGTTTGTGAAACATAAAAAGTGCGTCGCAAAATATACACTGGTATGTGCAGTATTTTTATTGTCGACATATTGAAGTGCGTCAACACGCAGCCAGGTGCATTTAGGTTGTACCATAACACACCAACCCACACATTTACACCTGAATTTTGATACACATATACATGCATACTTCGGTTGATTGCCCATAAAGAGCGTATGAAAGGTGTTCTTCAGCTTTCGATTTGAGTAGTTTCAGTGTAACGGTAAAATTAAAGCGATCTCGTATATCGGCAGCGAGTAGCGCAACGAGATGTTGTTGTTATGCGCGTCTAACTACGTGAAGTTGTATACAATGTGTACAAAAATATAACAATATGAACACAATGTCATTCATTGAATTTAATTCAATTTATGTACAATAACAAAGGCTCAATATTACTGTGCAATATTATTATATCAATAATATTGAGTAATGTTTTGTAAAAATAGTTATTATTAGTACAATATTTTTATAGAAAGTAAGATAAATTTTAATTAGTGGCAATGTCAATATTATTGTTCACCAATAGTATTATGCGTACCTATGTTAATAAAAATATAATTAATAATAAAGATCACCATTACTGCGTAAATAATTAATTCAAAAAACATTGTGCAATAATATTAATGAGCATGGTCAATAGTAGAAATTAAACCAATTCATGGCTATAGATTTATTAAGGGTATTAATATATAACTTATATATATACATTCAATATTAAATGGTGATAATGTTAATATAATATTTACTTCATATTATTATTGACCACTAACCAAGTTGATATTAATGAACAGTATTGTTAATTATGCCAATATTACTGTACATGTTTACTCCATTGTTATATACTATATTTATATCAGTATCACGGTGTTCATACTTTTGGTGACTATGCGCGTCGACGATATTGGTCACAATAATATTAATTCTGAAATTAATGTTAATGACTACTCTATTATACAATAAGTTCTAGTGAATGATGTAAATTAAACAAATAAGTGTCAATAGAGTTATTGAAGATACGAAAGATTATTAAACATATTTACGTTCATTCTATTGACCAAATGTATGTCAAAATTTGTCAATTTGTTTTGTGAATATCATATTTATATCATATCATTGACGATATTTAGGTCAATCACATTGGGAATATTTGCTTTGAAATTGGTAATTATTATGAAATATTATTTCAATACATTATTCAATTCAATTCATATCAATCATTATTTCATTGACTCAATATTATTGCGCAATACTATTGCACAATATTTTTTATATTTTTAAATTATTGCCCACATTTATCTCATGCTAGTTTGTTAATATTGTTGGCCATATTTTAGTCACCAACATTGTGGATATTTACTACATACACAAAACTTTGAACGAATTGGAATTCACACCACTTTCACGCACTCAACGAAATTTGTGAACTTCACTGCACTTCATAAACGGCGAAACTTAACACCCCACAATAGATAAATAAACAAGACTTTGATCGTTTTGAGCAGACTTATTTATAACAAAATTCTGTAACTATTTCATACTACTTTCGGACACATAGACGTTGTGAAGCTCCAATTATATAAAATATTACATAATAGCATTTATTCGTAGCTGAAAGCATGCACAGAAGCCAAGACATTTAAGAAATAGAAAATATTTCAGTACATAAGTCAGCGAACTCTGTCATAGGTCAGGCGATTTGGTGGCAATTATAGTGGCAATGTACTCTCACAAGTGTAAACAAAAGCACATTTATTTATCTATTAATATTATATATACAGTATGCATGTGTAAAATATATGTGTAAATACCATGAATTTTCACCGATTAGGGATGTTTTCTTGTTACTTTGCATCTTCCCGGTAAACTTATAAATTATGCATAAAATTATATATATATATTGTTTATCAGTTACTACGTTAAATATTCATTTATATTAAGTGAATTCATTGACTCGTAATAAATAGAATGATAAATGAATAATAATATACAGATTATATTATAATATACAGTAATAAACATAATCAGACCTAAACTTTGACTACAAAAGCGTTGGGGCTAACAATTAAACCCGCTATCATTATGTACTGTGCATATTTATAAAAACCGTTAATCGGTTCTTAAATATATGCATGTTGCCTAATAAGCCAGTAACTGATGAGCGGGCTACAATACACCTAAAATAGTTTTAGCAGAGTTAACAGTTCTTGAACGAAAATAAATCCAAGTCGGTTCCGAAGAGGGAAACTTTCTTTAAATTCAAACTTTGTAGTCGAATTATACATGGAATAAATCAATGTAATCTGTAGAAATCATGTCAATTACATGTTTGAAATTTCTCTTCAATTAGAAAATCAAGTCCTGAGTTAAGTCCACAACTTTCAAGTTCAAGTAAACTCAGTCCTGTAAACTACAGACAAAAATTTCCGCTTTCACTCTCCTCTAATATACCTCTAGTATACTTCCGCTAGTAGTAAGAATGAGGCAAATTTCAAGTGTTCAGTATTGCCCTTTCCTCTTAGACCATTTAGCAAGCAACACTTTTTAGGCGCTTGTTAGTACATAGCTTATGCCCAACCGATGCCGGGGAGCCCAGGGACCACACAATATTATTCATTAATTTAAAGAGCACAAACATATCAACAGCATTAAAAAACTTGAACTATATATATGCGATTTCGTACACATCAATTTGTATAAAATTTTATGTGAATGTACGTTAGTATTAAAATTATAACCAGAAGCAACAAGATAACATTAAATGTCATTGCCAACGCGTAACTTAACTTAAATCCCACTACTGTTGGCAATATCGCTTCACATTTTCTAACGAAACAGAGCGGTGATAGCACGAGAACGATAATTCATAAAGCTCTAGACTAAGTTGAAAGGTGAAGCACTTTAGCGCACTCAAAATTATGCGCCAGTAAATTTGGTGACAAGCGCCTTTAGTTATGAATACACTGGCTTTTTAACTTTTCTTCGACTTAAGTGCTGAGAAACATAAATATTATATCTTTATGATGCTGGTTGCTGGAGGCATGTGGGGTGAATAATGAATTTTGTACTTAATAACCAGAAATTAAACTGTTAATGCAATGTTATTTAAGTACATTAAAGTGAGCAGTTTATGAAGTTATGTGAACTATATTTTTGAAGCAAAAAGTATGTCAAAGTAATATATTTTCATATTTTCCGGTACAACATATTTTTCTGTTTTTTAATTTGGATTTCCCAATATATTCATATTACACCTCTAACTCGAATTTAAGGTTTTCGGTTTATGATCAAGAGTTCAGTGCTTCCATTAGAATGTTTGAGGAAATCTAAGTTTACCCAGACATGTTGTATGCATTCTTTAAACTGTTAAAATTTTTTAATAATGCAACTAAATTTCGAAACAAAATACTATAAGCACTTAAAGAGTGAAAATTAATTGCGATTTAAATGAAACATGCTATTTCAGCATTATAAAATCTACGCCTCGGGATCTTGCTGCTAAGCACCGGCATGAGCGATAAACACAAGTTTGTGACACGAAGTTAAAGTAAATATATTGGGGCCTCTATGCAGCAGCTATTGGAGTCAGACACTTTACAAACGATTTCTTCATGCAATGAGTAAATAAATTTTGAAACCAACTCGTCTAGATGCTAAGATTTAAGCTGAAGCGGAAGGATCTTTAGGAAAACGTCCGCTGGTTCAATATCAGGAAGCCTCTGTTTTGGAGCTACCGGTTTGCTATAACAAATATATATATATCAATAATCGTGGAAACAGAAATTATGACAGTTTCATGCCGTTACTTTATTGGTTGGCGTTTGGCCAAATACATGACAGATACAGTAGTTTATGACGTCATGGAGGAAAGAAGCAAAAATCTTTGTTTACAATCACTTAGCAAGCTTGACAGTTCATTTAATTTTTGAAGTAGCGTTTCTCTAACATACTTGCGTATGTATTGATCTTGATATCATCGTAATAACCTTGCGTATTTCTTAAATGGATTTGCGGCATTTTCAGAAGCATCTTTCAGTAAAAGTTTTAAGAAATCTTTGCCCGCAGCAGCATCAGTAGCAGAATGATGGCGCATATCAGACTTCATCTTCAATTTACCCGCATCTTAAGCATTTCGTTATCAGCCACACTGATCTCCAAAAAACTAATTGAACCTTTTATAAAGTACTCGCAATATATATGTATATGTATATATTTAGATATGTATGTATGTACTTATGTATGTACGCGTTTATGCATTAAATGTTTGCCTGAATCTCGCAATACTAACACATAGCACTGTAGTGAAACCATTCGCTGCCGGATTTTGTCATACTTACACTCTGTCATTCTATTTATTCAGTTCACGTTTCAATTAACCCATTTAAAATGTTTGCCTTCGTTCGTCGAGTTTTGCGCATTTCACGCTGCAACGCATACATTTCGCCAGTCGCTTTAACTAATTTGGCAACACTTGCAGCTGCAATAACAACAACAGTAACACATAGGTACTTGCGGCATATAGACACTGGTTGCTTTATAAGTGGGTTAAGGCGAAATGAGGCTACAAAGATTGGTTGGCGCTGCGTAAAAGGCTGACAGCCGAACTGGTGAATCGGTGGCTCGGTGGCTCGGTGGCGCGGTAGCTCGGTTGACTGAAGCATTGGCGGCGCAGCGTCGGATTGCTGGCAAGTGTCAGCTCAGCTTGTTGCCGCGGAAATGTGCAGTGTCATGACTCGGAGCGAAAATGCAGTGTGGCGTATTTTCCATTTCCAAATTAGCTGACTTGGCGTTGTCACCGAAATTGGTTTCTTAAAGTGTTGGGGTTGCGCTTGTAATGCGGATTTAGTGAATCGCGCGGTTGTAAGCTGAACTGTGTACAGTTTGTTTAGTTGATTCTGCGTATTAAAGTAGAGGAGTGATTTCCTTTTAATTATTCGCATTTGTAATATGTAGTGGGAACTTTGGAATTATCTACTCGGAAGTCAAGAGTTTTGATTTATTTCAAATTAGCGGCCGTAATTCAGCTTGACTTAGGTTTTCCAATTAAACTCTATCTATTTGAAATCTTCTTCTTGGCTTTGTAACATTTTAAACTTTTCTAAATAAAAATATTGGCAGCTTAAGTTTGAATATTCTAGGGAATAATTACCTCAATAGGTGGTGTTTAAATTCAAAATTTATAAAAATCAAATATCTCTCTGCTTCGATTGATGTTTCTAAAATGCGAATGCATAATTTTTTAAAATTCTTACAAATGATGGTACCATAGTTGTGGGCTGGCGTTCTCTTTTATTGTAATATTTTATCCGATTCGCTTCAAACATAAAACATACATACGTAAAATATGTTCCTCTAAGCGTAAATCTAGTGTATGTTCTGCGGGGTTATCGTGAGTTACAGACGCTTTTTTGAAACGGCAGAACCCTTAATGATGCTCAAATTTCTTATCTATGGATGGATGGTTAGAGCTTTACCTTTTGGAATGCCTATTATAATTTTCTATAACTTAGTAATAAATCAATATAACTTTTATAACTTAATATTTCGCATTATTGCCGCAAATGAGTGGAGTACTGTTATTCAATTGATTACACTAACACTTTGCAATTGACTTTCGCACTTGTTAGATTTATTAGCGCTGAACAAAAATTCATGAAAATAAATTCAAAAGTGTCTGAGCAGCAAAAAAGAAGGCGATGTGTTGGAAATGCAAAATTTATTAAACATGTTTGAACGAAAACACGTAAATTCTTTTTAAAATATCAAAAAAAATAAATATGTGGTGCTAGAGATTTTTATTGGAATCTTTGGATTGGATTCCAAATTGGAATTGGAATTCGGAAACGTGAAACTGTCTAGCGGAATTAATAAACTGACAAAGAACCATAGCTTTTATTTGGAATCATTAGTAATCTTCGATAGTCTAATGTATGCTACTAACTGTATGAATTTGAATTCTTCTATTCGAATTTAAATTTTTTTCATTATTTTATATATGTTTTAAACATGAACATAAACTCCTCTTAGCGGAAAAACAACTAGTGAGGTTATCGCAAGCATTTTTGTCGCAAGCCATTCTCATTTACTGGTGTGAGTATCTCAATTTGCGTATCATCACCAACTAGGGACAGAAACAATTCTGCGCAATTTCACTTAAAAGTAAAAATACTTTAAGGATTGTACGTTTGCATCGCTGTAAAATCCGCCAACATTATTGAATTAAATGTTGCGTATACGCCATGGAGAACGCGGAGAACACCGAGCGCTATATGATAATCAAACCATTGGGTGAGGCAGCGATAAAAATTATTGCCGCCGCTATGGAAAACAATGAGGCAACTGGGTTACTTGTATGCATGTGTGTGGCTGTGACATACAAATGTGCATGAACAAGTGAACCGCAGCGTTGAAACACAGTCGTTTTACTCAATGAACAATAGTCAAAATACAGATACAAAAGCTAGCTAAAAAACATGTGCATGTAAGCGCTTGAGCAGTTATGCATGCACGTCTGTATGTAAACATTTATAATAGTTTTATAACAAAAGCGGAAACATTTGTTTGCTTTCGGTGCCATTGTTTGCAAATTGTAATTGTTATACAATATTTACAAATGTAATTGTGTAAACCCGTTTAAGCCCAAGCAAGAGCATCGAACTACATGTGTTTGTATGTGAGTGTGCGCATTACTATGTATATGTGTGCGTAAACATTTGAATAGGCGCTTACATAACTAAGTATCTGACGAAGAATGGCGTGCAAACATGTATATGTATGTGTATGTAATTGCTGATGTCGACATATTTTGTGATTTACTTCTGCTCAAGTGGCGATGATACATCAAAAGTGGTTAAATAAAACAAGTGTCATTTTAATTGTTGCAGTCCATATGCTCATGAGTAAATAAAAGAACAAAAAATTAATTTTTCATGCTCTTCGGTAGTAGCATTTAAGCCTTTAATTGCTCTTTATTCGAGTGTTATTGTTAAATAATATTTTCTTTCAGATAATAGTCAAGGTTAGGTATTATAGGTATATTAGGTTAGGTATATTTAGGTACTAATGTATTTCCTGGGAAAATTTAACTTGATATTGACTATTCTTAGATCGCTTGGATATACTTTTATATCAATAGGCTGTGAACTGAATAGTGCAACTTTTTCAACATACTCTTCTCTCTCTATATGTTATATATTAAGCACGTAATTAATCTCCATGAGCCTTCTATTTCAAATTCCATATATTATATGTGGATTCGAGTTGGACTCATTGACACCAAAACTGCACTATCTTTCGAGTGCGCCTACTCTAGTCCAATAGACTTGAAATAATCATTATTTGATTTAAGAAAATAATTTTAAAATGGTATTTCTTTATTTTCAAGATAAATCCAAATCATTCCGCAACTGCAAGCTTAAAGCTAAAAAATATCTTCACTTAGTTTGTAAAGGAGCTTTAACTAAAGATATGTGCTTTTTTTCACTTCTTGCTTTTTTTGCCATAAAATATTACTGCTCTCTTCGGCCAACATACTACACTCCACCAATTGCAAAAAATCTCATATTTAAATTCAGTTCCAGAAAATTAAATCAAAATGAAACTGGTCGTAAACTGATTTATGCTTTAAACTCCAGCATGGCAGCACGTAGAGAACAAACCAAATTTGTATTATAAAAGTAATGAAAGAAATTTTATTCTCCGCACCATTTGCGTATATGGAAATAAACGCTCACACGCTCACACATATGCACACACGCACATGCAATGCAATAAAGGAAGAGCAACAAAAATGAAGGCGAAAATTGTATGAATTTTATTTTAAAAAATCTGCTGAAAACCGGCTTTTCCACACATTTGCATGCATTCTATGATAAATTCAATCTCTCTTTCATTTTTGCGATTTTTTGCACTGTTCGTTGCACCACAGATTTTGGGTCACTTGAGATTAAATGGTGCAGCAAGCAACATTCATCGCCGACGATGTTTTGGTGAAAGTGCAGAATTCAAAATTGTCACATAGACACGTTCCTCTGCGACAGCCTGTCAAAAAACAAAAAACAAAAAAAAGAAAAACCGAAAAAGAAACAGCATACATTAACGAACGTGTGACAGGCATCAGCAACAAATCAGCGTGTTATCATTTTTCACTTGCCAAAGTGCATAAAATTTCTAAAGGCGTCGACTCAAAGCGGCATAACATGGTGGCTGATGGCGGTGGAGCGTTGGAGCGGTGGTGCGGTGATGAGGCGGTCAGTAGGTTTGCTTGTGCATATACCGTTTGTATATGAGTGATATTGTGGTCTGCATGGATGGGTTGTATAAACTGGATTAGGAGAGTGTATTGTGTTGATGCAGAGACATAGTTTAGTATAGTGACATGATTAAGTGAGAGGGTGAGTACAAAAATCAATTTGATGCATTTAAATACCCATCTAAGCTAGGCTTAAACAAATTCAAAGGCTATTCACAATTTGGAAATCAAAACTAGAAACCGACCCAGACTATTTGGATCTGTTGGTAATAAAAAATGCTCTTTCATGTATTATTATTTATCTTAAAGTCGAACTGTCCTTATTGAAACACCCTTTATGCTCGGTTATATACATATAACGCACAAGTTCCACAACGCCGCCAGTTTATCATTAATTCTGCTGCATCATCAACCAGCCAACCTAGTATGCGCTTGTGCTTTCAAACACATAAACATGCTCACACACATACACATATATATTAGCAATATATCAAAACAGTCACATATATACCATGCTTAAGTACAGAATAGCACAGCCGCTAACTCAGACCAGCTGATTTATCTAAGGCCATCAATGCATTATGCGAGTACGCAGAGCGGACAATAAGTGGGGCATCAAATAATGCAAACACAAACTCGCATGCAACACAACAGCAGCTACACACACACACATACACAAACGCATGCACAATGTCGTGGTAAGTTCATTCATTAAACAGGCACAAGCAGCAAACCCTTTTTTTGGGCCGAAATGAATGTGAAAGCCACCAGTATTTGCCATAATACGCTCGTCTCGCAAGCGAGCACAGCCAACTGTATTGTTATTGTAGCATTGTTATTGCTTTTCTTGCCACTATACAAATAGCTGCTGCCTTTTGTTATTGTTTTTTGTTCTTCTTCTTTTTGCTTTTGTTTTGTTTGCATTTTGTTTTTGTTCTGTTGCCTTCACTGTTGCTTATTTTGCTATGGCACCAGCATTGCTTGTTGGACCGCACACATACAAACTTGCAGATGCATGTATGTATGTATGTGTGTGCAAATGCATTCCCTGCTGCTGCTGAGGCGGCATCAACAGTCACATTAACTTGTCATTTGCATACTCAGCGTATTTCCAGCTTAACACGCAATTGTGCTGTGCCTCATGCCCAACCCTGTGTACATACATATGTAGATATATAGTTACATATATACATTCGTAGTACATACAATATGCACCATTACCATATAAGCAAGTAAGCAGAATGCAACAATGTCCCTGCAAGAACCATACGGGAAGGCATACCAGTCAGACAAATTTCTTACCCTTAACTGGATCATCTTCCTCAGAGTTCGAATAAAGGTCAGATGAAGACCAGTTGGAATCTGCACAGCTACTTCGCTGAATATAGAAATATTTACTATTTTTTCCTCTCGTACATAAAAAAGCTTTACAGTCGCATTTCTTTGTAGGCTTTTATTAAAAGTATGTATGAATATGTATAAGTGTGTGCCACAATATATGCATGCATCCGTGCGTGATTGTTTTATAAGCTCCTCAGTAACCCCTGTTCTAGTTTTTTCGCCTTCCTTTGAGGTCAGTGAGTACATTACATGAAAAACCTTATATTAAAGCTAAAATATTGAGATTTTGAAATAATTTTGAGTACCTAAAATATTAATTGTGTAGCAGAACAACTATTAATTTGAAATAGTTGGTGTCAGTCCATATTAGTTTGTCCGCGCAATTTACTAAGATGATGGACATAGTTGCATCATTTATAATTTATCTGTGAAGGAAGCGAAAGAAGCTTTACTGCCTCTATGCATTGTCAACTCGACAACGTTTTAAAACATATTTGGGCAATGTTTTTTACAGCTACAATAATAACAAACATAATTTTAAAATAGTCAAAATCGTGGACAAACGACGCCCATATTCAAATTATCGCAATTTTTATTGCTATGAACTTATTTAACCTTACATTTTCTAACTCTCTTCAACGTAACATAATGTTTTCTGATTCTCCGGTTAAACTTATCTCATAATCATTCATAAACGAAAATACCGAGTAATAAGCGAAACATGGTTAGAAGAATATTCCAAAACTGACAGAATTGTTCATATCTGTCACACTAGGGTGTTTTTGCCCACCTACTTTTCCACCCTATTTCCCACCCACAAATTTCCATCTATCTAGATTTATTCTAAAGTGAGAAGAGAAAAAGAGTAAAGTGTAAAGAGAAAATAAGTAAGATATGTTAATAAAACTCGATTAGCACAAAGTAATTCGATATAGGCATCTACGACATCTTCGATTCTATCTCAACGTTGATTTTTTTATTGTTTATTCTGTTTTCTCTCTAGAAATCTTATTTCATAAATTCGGTCGAACCGAGCATGTCGATTTCACATACCCGTATATACTGATACTTTCATGAATTATTTACCCTATATATAAGTTGTACAATAACTTGACTTTAGCACCACCTAGCGGAGTATTTAATCGAAAGCTTGATTCTCCTGATAGAGCTGTATCGTATCTTGATAAGCTTCAGCACGTATTGACAGCGTGAACGCAATACTTCTCAAATAATTATTAATATACAACAACACAGCAAACTACAAAAACAAACGTTTTAAAAGCTGTCAATTATTAATAGAAAAATTCATGTTACATGTCTTTTTGGATTCTCTAGCTCTTTATTTCCTTTAATAATGATTGGATATTCAAAAATAAGTTTAAAAAAATTTTTTATAAAACACTGTAAGAAAAAAATATTAAATTTAAAAAAAAGGCGACACTAAGGTTCTTTAAATTGAGTTTTCCTACTAAAAGTTAACTTGAAAAAGCAAAACAAACTGAAATGGAGCAAATCTGTCATCGTTTGATGCTAATATTAAATATAGTTTCATATTTGACAGCATTATCATTTGTACATGAGCTGTAAAACCCTGAAAGTAGGCTACGAAGTTAAGTTTCCAAGTGCGAGAATTGCCTATACGTTGTGATAAAATATGTTGGCCTTGAATTCGCATTAAGCTTCATGACACAAACAGAGTGCCGCAGCAGTGTACAACGGCTGTGGAAAGTAGCCAGTTGAGTTGGGTCGAGCTTAAGCGAGCGTGGCGACAGATATTTGCGTGACAGCAATGGCAGACACTTGAAAAGTCACAGCCTTTCAGTTGATCAACGTTGCTGCATATTCACTTGCCACATGACCTGTCGGTTTCTTTTATTTCTCAGATCACGCTGTATGTGAGAATTTTACCCGCTTGACACACACGTAAGCTCGCTCACATGCCCAACGCACAGGCATATATATATGTGTGTGTGTGTATGCATATGTGGGCAAGTACGGGTGCGCGTGTATTACATTTTCAAGTTGAGCCTTCGCATCAGCACGTTTTTGCGACATTTGCCACACTGCTCCAGTCACGCCGCTCAGCCGTCCGTGTGCTTGTGTCCGCCTCCCTGAGGCCTATAAAAATACATGCAACCAGTAGTTGACAAGTAATAAATTTTCATTTCCGCTGCGCCACTACCGCGTCGCGCTGACATTTTTGGCTTTACTGTTTATGACACTTTTTAACGGTGAATTTTTTTATTTTTATTAAAGCTGTTTCTCTTGTATTTTTTTCATCACTGCAATGTTGCTATTGTTGGTTGTTTTTCTCGCACTCACTAGCTGGCTTACCATTACTGCCTCCTCATCCCCGTGCGCTGCATACCAAATATTCCCGGTTATGCATTTCTCTTGATGCCTGACATAAATTCCATGGTGAAATGGCAAGTGTAAATTCGGTTGGACCAGGCAATAACAGCGTCCTATAAATATATTCTTACTGCATTTTTACACATATGTATGTATGTGTGTGTGTATGTGCGTATGCGTGGCATGTCGCTCTGTAGTTTGCGGACATTTCAGCGACCGGTCTCGGCTTATCGCCAGTTTTAAATTGAATTTTGTTATTTTTTCCATTTTTTTGCCGATCAAATTATGTAAGAAATTTGAGTATCGCCGCGTAAATTCGGGAAATACATATTACCACATGCGTGTATAAAAAATAATTGGTTTCATCATTGCATGTATTGCAATTGGATAGTATCAGCCGAATATATATTTTCGGGCGTTGTTGTCATTCAATGGTTATGTTTGTGCTTGCGCCAGCGGCTTATAGCATTTTTGTGGCATATTGAATATGTATATATTAGAGCAGTATATACATATTTTTAAATATATAGTTGCATTAATTGTACCAATCATTATTTCTAATATATGCAAATATTTAGTATATGCACACTATATTCATATTTGAGCGTTGCTTTTGTACCATTCCCAAAACTCGGAATGTCTTTGTAATTCAGAATTACGATTAGAACTTCTAAACGAGTTTCTCTTAAGGGGTTAGGCCAGCCTAGAATTTGGCCTTTGGAGAATAGTAAAAAATTATATTTTCTCTGTCCACTCCGCTGTGGTGTCGAAGCGCTCGGAACTGTCAGCTTCAGCACGTAAAACTTCAAAAGCATTTTTCTCGAAACTATATTTTTCAAATCGGGCGGTGATATTAATCGGAAACTATCGCACGTACCCACATAAAATTTCAAATAAAGCTTCACATTAATAATATGTAGTGAACCACTTACGATTTTTTTATTATTATTATTGCAACTCTTCTCTCATAGAAAATTGTTTGCTAGTTTTTTGCTCATTTTATGCGTCGAAAATTTATTCCCTTTTTTAGCTAGATCGCCGTTTAGCGAAGAATTAATATACAGCTAAAAACAAACGTACTTTGCTAGCAAAACTTATGTAGAATGTGATGGCACTTTTTATTTTGTTCCAAATAACACGACTTTCTATTCGGTATCACATTCGGCCACAGAGTCTCCCTTGAAAAAGTTGATTCTGAAGATTGGCCCATCAGCCGCCATTTGGTATCAGAATGTCACTATGTAAATTTTTTTGTATGTTCAAAGATATGCTAACTAAGAAAGAACTAAAGAGAGAAATTCGATTCGATTTTCCTTTCTCCTAAAACAAATTGGAAAATTTAAGCCTTTTTGAGCACTCTAGACATTCAAAATATTTATATTACAACAAAGCAAGCAAAAAAATAATATAATACTGCAAAATTTAATAATTTTCCACTCTTAACTTTTGATGCAAAAATTTGGAACGCGAGATATTAAATTTTTAATATAAATAAGCCCTCTGTCGACTTAAGTTAAAAGAAGTAATTTGATTAAATTTCCTGGAGATTTCACTATTTTCATTACCACTTTACCCGCTAGCATATTCTCTTATTATGCTATGTTACCACGCATCTTCAAATCAGTCAATGTAATCATAGAAGTGCATGCAATTTTCAATTAACGCTTCCGCAGCCTCAGCTATGTAAGTTGCAACACATGCCACGTTTGCAGCAGCAATTATCGGAGCGAAATGTGAGTGCATACTGAAATGGCGAAACCCTCTGGGAAATTTGTAGTAATAAAAAAACCTTGATATGAGTTCTCTATGGGTTAATTAAGATGTAATATTTTCCTAAAAGTATAAGAAAATGGTTATAATTCACATTTATAAGACTAAGTTTGCAAAGTTGCCCCTTCCGAGTTCTGAGGTTACAAAGCCCCAGAATATATTTTACTTTATTTCTTCTAACATATCTTTGAATCGAGTACTCTACAGGGCATCCAATTGTTTGTGCATTTGTAGACTCACACATATAGTTTTGTTCATGCATTCGCTGGCCAGCAGGTCGTATACGCAACATTAATTAGTACAACTACTAATCAAACGCCAACGCGCTTGCTACCATGACATAGCAACAGCAAATACAAGCTTGTGCCTGCATTTGCAAGCAACATGAGTGTACATACACACACACACATACAATTATGCATATATTTACATATGCAGACAGACGCATATAAATACAATTCATAGTTCGATACACGGTTTCAAGCTATTGTGCAAGCGATGCGTACTTGCCCCAATGCAATACACAGAATGCCTGCGGTGTATGCAACAAGAGCAAGCTGTTGGTGTATACAAATACAGATATCCGTTATTATAACGTTTTCTGTTGTTATTGTAATCGCACAACCCTCTTGCCATCACAAGGACATGCCTCACTGCTACAACTAGTGGCCCCGGTCATAATTACGCGTGTCAGCACGCGCAGTGCCCGGCGCTGTGTTACATGTCCTGCTTGGCGCTTGGTGGCTAAAATTAATCCCAGCAGATTTGCTACAAGCCACCTACCACCCTCCTCCCAACACAAAGATGCGCTCATTAGTGTCTTGTTAAATCACAATGATCAGCGCTCAACAAAGAAGTAAACGGAGGGTAAAGGGAGAATGAGGTTACTGCGATGAATTACTAATGCAACAATAATTACAAATGATGAAATGTAATCACTGCAATACAAGTAGTTGATCAGACAACATGGAGCGCGAATATGAAGAGTATAATATATAGAAGGAATAATAGAACAAGATAAGAATATACAAACAACTCTAGATATGTCTTCAGATAGGATAGGTCTTTTATTTAAATTTTTACTATTTTTTTCCCCTTACTTTAATTCCAATGGTATATTTAAGCAAGTTTATATTTATTTTTCTGTAAATGGTTGTTAATTTGAAGAAAAACATTTCCTAAAAAACTTTTAAATTCTAAGAATTAATTAATTTTTAGCCAAGTCACACACCACTTCAGTATAGTCACATGCCTAACTCAGTAGTAGAAACCACATAAAATGTCACATTACTATTTGAAATTAAAAACGGTCATTTTGCCAGATATAGAAAACGTTTCTTCAGCTGAAAAGTTTTTTTTTTTTTTGAGTTGTTTCAAAATATCTTTCAAAAAATACTTATATTTGAAAACTTTAAATTTCTCTGAATAAATTTATATTAGAAGTTATACCTACTTATTATACCGAATACTAGTTATCCCGAATTACCATTTAACAACACCTGAATTTTGTTTTAGTAATTTAAGTTCGCATAGAATTTATGGCTGATATATTTGCTAATTCTTAAAAACTGAATTTTTAAATGAAAATTTTTCAAATTTGAAAATAAGTAAAAATTGAGAATATTATCTTTTCTCTCATTTTCACTTTGGCATTTAAAATATTGTAACTAATTTGTAACTATTTGGAATTTATGTGTTACATTCAGTATATTTTAGAAATTGTCTTTTATATAGAGCATTTAAGTTAAATCGAAAATGCAATATTTAGCATTTAATATCGCACCAACAGACAATTTCCAGTTGAAAAGAAATCATTAGCCGTGAAAACTAAATGCTTGTAAAGGGTGTTTTTGGGCTGTCAAAGTAAACACATGTGGTAGATGTTTATGTTCAGAACAATTTGACAAAATTCCATTAGAAAATGAGTGCAAAAATCATGTAAATTTAGTTTCAGAATTTCACGTTCTGTACGACAAACATGTACTTATATATTTCCATCTTCAAATAAAGAGCATTTTTAACTTTTGAAGTTTGAAACTTTCATTCGGCACGTCACTCGAGAGATAAGAACGGTTTTATTGAAGACAGAGTTTCAAAATTGGCCCTGTAGGATGATCCATATAAAATTCAGTCCATGACCTTATGCCGGAAACTCTGATCAAACTCTAAATGTCAAAAACTTTGCTTGACAAAAAGTTAGCCATTCTTTTCTAAATTTTCTATGGTTTATTTTAAAGTTCTACTGTTCCAAAAAAAGACCCTTTGCAAATATGTGAGTGTACATTAGCACTTACACTCGCAATGCGATTTACAATTAAATGTCCATCACAAGGAAAACAAACAGAATGCGTGTATTTAGGCATGTGTGTAGATGACATGCAATATATTGCATTTTCCGAAAATGAAATTGCACTTTTTCCAAGCAATTTTTCAAATTACTCACTCACACATGCATACATGAATGTGCATTTCATTCGAAAATAACAAAAAAAAAAACCGCTGCACTCCTATGGAAAATGTGTGAGTGAAAGCTCTGTTGGCTCAATATTGTAGGGAAACGTCAACATCACAGCCAATTTCCAGCATTTTTTTTCACCTCAATCGATGGCAAGTAAGGCACAAACATGAAATAACTAGAATAAAGCTGATTTTTTTTCGCTTGCTTTTCGGTTGACTCAGCCAATCGGTCAGTTGAGTGTGTCACCCACAAGTGCATTCGGCACTATATTTATTTTCAATCAAAAGTCACCCATGCGTTTTGGCTGAAAATTAAAATTGAAAAATGAAAATAGAAAGCAATGAGTGAAAAGAAAATATTGAATGTATTGATAAATGGCCAGATTGGCATTATTGAATACATATTTTATTTTGGATAGTGTGAAAGAAAAAGGTTAATCAAATAGGAGGAAATCAGTTGACAGGTTATGTGCGGGCTAAGGGAAGATATGATGGTATATTTTAACTCACTCCTTCATTTTAATATTCCCTTCTAATTTCGTTGAGAGATGTCGTTCTTGCTCTCTTTCCTTAACTGATATTTCGGATATAGAGTCAACCAAAGCGGCGGAAGTCCTTATATTGGGTATATGAAGGTTACGTCGGGACTTATTTGATCCTGTTCACATCTGTTAATGTTAAGATATCTCACATATTGATTGAAATATACGTCTTATTGTCAACCGAAAAGACAGAAATCCCCATAACCGATATATGCTGCAATCTATTTGAAAGGTATGGGGGTTAGGGAAAATTTGGAACAGTTTCATTCGATTTCGTAGAAGAGTTGCTACATATTATTGATACCTGAGTTAACCATTTTTAATTTTATAAGCTGGAGAGATTTGAAATGTCGTTATATAGGTATATTCTGATTTAACAATATAATGTGTATAATAAGAAAATGTAGTGTAAAATATAAAATTTCGCCTAAAGGAGGACTTTGCTTATCAAGATGCCACCTTTTAAACTAATTAAAATGTTAGCCAAATATACAGTCCCACAAATGAATTTTATTCTTCTTTTTTCTTCTACAAAGCTTTGAATTAATAAATTAAATTCAATATTTTTCGTAACATTTCATTCCGCCTATTTGCTACTCAAATAAGATAATATTGTTGCACAATATACTTAAGGCCACCACAAACGGCAGACAGAGGCAGGAATACTTTGTAATTGGCCAAAGTTTAGTAACAAAATAAATATATATTTGGAAGTTCAAAGTCTTTAAGAAAAAAAAAAACGCTTGTCTCTACAGATTCTATACTTCAATAACATGTACACGCACTTCGCCCACATTAATTTTTATACCACAGTGGAATTAAATAAATTATTCAAAATACCTTTGCCCAATTTAATATTTCATTTAAAACGGAAAAGCTCAGTAACTAGGGTATTCAACTAATTTATTATGTATCACAACCGCAATCGAGCCAAAAGTGCGCATTAAATTTGCAAGGAAAACGTAAATATAGAAGTAAATAAATAGCAAAAGCGAAAAGTCCACACATATTACATTTTCACCCAAAATTCACTTTTATTGTGCCATTATGCGGCAATAATATTGTATGCTGCCAAAGGTCAGGCGAAAGGATGAAGCTTTATGATACACCCGTAGTGAATCTAACTCATGTGCCACATTCACTTTTGTCCATCCCTTTGCTTTTCCTACACAACACTGGCCTCTTCTCTGTATTGCCTACGGTTGCAGTAAAATAACATTATTTGCCTGTTCATAATTTATAACCTTCAGGATGAATTTTTTTATCTGCTAAACACTCTTTACTTTGCTTTTTGTGCTGATTTTCGCAACGCGAAGCAGAAACGTCTTCGTTTTATTCATTTATTTTTTTCGGTACTTTGGTACTACAAAGTACAGCGAAAAGGTCAAAAAAGCATGTGGTTGCAGGGCCGACTGTGCTTCCAAGTAGGCTTGTACAGATTTCACCATGGTGCCATTGAGTAGAATTAGTAGATGGCATAAAAAGCGCCAATCAAAGTATGGAGGAAAACGTAAGAAAAAGAGACACCTGGGAAAAGACTGTTCTCACAATGGAACAAAGAGCGGCAATATAAAAAGCTTTAAGAAATGGAATGAAAACCAACTGAACAACTTTGCTAAAAAGCCTTCTTTAATTTTATAATACTTATGTAGCTGTGTTTTTTTTTATCGAATCGGCTCGATGTGAGAATTTTACCAAGAATGTGCGGTCTTCATCCGCTTTATGATTTTACATAGCTCAAAACCATCATGGCCATCAAATGTCTAAATATAAAGTATCATCTTAAGAAGAGCCATGTGAAGCCAAAAACTCACTTTTATCCACTTTCAGCACCGCTGTTTTAATACTGCTGTGGAAGAGAGCACCCAATTTTGATCCATATGGTATAGAGGACTAAGGAATTCTTTCAATTGAATCTTCTGAAATAACTTTTGAAATAAATGTTGTCAAACATCTCTGATGCTTTAAACTATTTCGTTCATATTTTGATTTCACATCACCAAAAATTCCATATTTTTTACTCTCTCGGACGGTAATCTAAGTTTACAACATCATCATCTGAAGATCCCTATGAAGGCAAAACAAAAGCACCTTTGTCTCCACTCTCAATGATCTGTTTTGGAACAATTTTGAAATTTTTAACTAAATTTTTGTTGCTTATCGACGAACATTTCACTTTTTAAATGACCTTTTACTATGATTAGAAATTTTTTTAAGGGTCAGTGATGTCCTTGATTTTAAGAAATTACAGCTATCAGCACTCCTTACCATATGGCACTCAATGTTATACCAGATAAGTAACGGTAAACATATACTCGTACCTCTCAAATAATAAAACATAATTTAAATAATTTTCCATTTCCTTACCATTTTATCCACTCTCTCTTATTGGAGAATCCTTTTCAAAGATAAATACCAAGATGCATTTGTTTAGTTCTTGGCATTTGATTTCACCATACTCAAGGCGTGGGACTATTAAGTGTATCTACTTACTAAAAGTTCATTGCACCCACGTTGCTCGAAACAAATAAAGAAACAAGTAACAAAAGAATTCAAATAGTATTCAATCTTAAAGCTTTAAGCGTTCACCAATCCATCATTTTTACTCATTTCTTTTATTTCTACTTTCGTGTGACTAAGCAATTTCGTCAACCTGTTGCTTCGCTACGTTGCGTATTATATGGAATGAGACTTTTCCAAAAATAAAATAAAAATTATGCTATTACGGAGCATTAGTGGGTAATAATGGTGATAATTGCAACAAGAGCGACTAGCTATTTATGGAGAGTGCAAAACGGATTTTGGGATGATAACATATAAAAAAATATAAAATTTTATTTTCTAAAAAATATATGAATTTCATATAAAAATAAATGAGAAATTAAAGTTGAATCGCGAATTCGAGAATTTGTTGAAATTTGCAGAAATTTTTTATAAAAAAAGTGCTTTTTCACGGTCTTGGTCATTCACTGACTCATTTTGCAAATTTGTTTGGCTTTGTAGGGAGTATTATTTTAATAATTTTTAAACTCTCTCGAACTAATCAAGATAGACATAGACATGTATATATATATATATAGCTTTGTCTTTCAGTTTATATACCGTCGTTATCAGAATATTTTATTAGAACAATAATTTTCTATATTTTGTACTGGAACTTATATCAGATCAAGGTTTAGCTTATGGTATATATATATATATATAAATGATCAGTATGAAAAGACGAATTGAAATCCGAGTGACTGTTTGTCCGTCCGTCCGTGCAAGCGATAACGTGAATAAAATTAAGATATTTGGATGAAACTTGGTGCACGTGTTCTTTGTCACCGTAAGACGGTTGGCATTGCAGATGGGCGTAATTGGACACCTGCCACACCCCCAAAATGCTATTAATCGAAAACAGATAAAGAGCTATAACTAAGCAGCAAATTAAGATATAAACGTGTTATTTGTTACAGAGGATCCTAGTAGAGTGGAGCATCTGTGGGTAAAAATATTTGTAAAGTGGTAATGGCCTCGCCCCCCAATAGGTTTAATATATATATCTCGGAAATCGTTGAAGCTATACCAATCAAACTTAGTTCGAGTAAGTTTTTCTAGCATTTCCTCATATACTGAGAAAATGAGTGAAATCGGATAATAGCCACGCCCACCCACCATACAAATGTTATGTTGAAAACTACTAAAAGTGCGTTAACTTGCTGTAGGAACACGTCATAAGCATTAAATCTCGCAGAAAATAAGATACGGAAAGGTTGCATGGGAATCTGTGTAAAAATTTGGTGATGGGGGTGGCACCGCCCATTTTAGGAGAAATTCCATATCTCAAGAACGCCTTAACCGGTTTCAACGAAATTTGGTGTCACAATGTCACACTGTGAAAATGGACGAAATCGGATGAAAACCACGCCTACTTCCCATATAACATAATTTTAAGTTTCATCTGATACTTTCACTTTATAGTAGATAAATCGAGCATCAATTAAGTTATCGAATAAAGCTTTTCACGAATAGTACGTTCAAGGTATGCCATCTCATGCGTAAAAATAGTTGAAATCGGATTATAACTTTTCAAGCCCCAAGATACACAATCAGTGGGTACTCAGTGCCTCTATATGACTTATTACCGTAAACATCGGTACATCTGTAATAAGATTATCTGTAATAAGATATTATAATGAAATTGGGGGATTATCTTTCCATAATAATGGTGTTCTCTGGTATCAAAAATGGTGAAAATCGAGTCACTTCCCCTAGTCACATAAAATATTGTTTCATAAAAATTTCTGAAGTAAATAATTGAAATTACGGTTTTACAATAAACTTATAAAGAATATTAAAAAAAGGTGAATAAAAACACAATTGCTCTTGAATTTTAATTTTTTTTTCTTGGACACAAAATTTCTTTACTTACATCGCAAATATTATTAAATATCCTTAAAAATAAACTTAACCTTCATTTTCTTGCTCTCAAGGTAATTTTCTCATAAATAAAATTGCCATTATAGCGAACTGCAAACAAAACCGTAAAAATATATTCTCATATATATACACACACACAGGTATTTCCTCCCATGTTAGGCATTATCATTTCACATTTAATATTTATGTATACAAATTTCCGCCTCCTGTGCAGAACAATAATAAAATATGAGGCCCAACGAGCCGCAGAACAGGAAGTTCACTAAGTGAGCATGCTTGTTGTTTTTCTTTATTCTTATTTTTGGCTTTTATTTTTAAAGCTGTTAAGCAAACAAACAGCACAGTGACCCAATTTGGGCCGAATTATTTGCGCCATAGCTTACGAATATAAACCAAGAGCAATGAATTTTCTGTTACAAGGGCATGCATGCATTTACTACACTTTATTTTCCTTTGCATTTTATTTACTTAACATTTCCACACACATACACACACACAGATACATCTACATATGCATACATTGTATTGGATGTAAGCAAACGGCTAGTTGTTTATATTTAATTGGTACAACTTTAGTGCGTTGTAGAACACAGGCGAATAAATAAACATTTACATACATACACACATACACACATACAAGCACAGGCAGCAGCAGCCGCCGTAGTGAAAGTGAATGCGCTGACGGGCAACGAATCGAAAGTAAAAGCGGAAGTGACAGCGAACACTGCGCGGCGGAAATGTGTTTTTTGTTTGTGATTAATGACAGCAGAGGAGAAGTGAAGTTGGCTGAATAACAGTGCTGCCACTTTGAGTCATTAAGAATCCATGAAACTTTCGAAATCAATATTGATATTGTTTTCAAGTTCACTGTTGTTGCAATGGAAACTAAACTGCAAATGAAGGCACTTTTGGGTTAATGGAAAATTTGGCTATAAATAGTGTTCAATAATTATTAGTAACCCTACATTTAATAGTAGAAACAAAATTTATTATCTTTAAGACTACTTGTGGTGTGAAACTGCGCTGATATGATAATAGAGTAATGCGCCCAATTGTAGGCAACGCATTTCTCTTTAATCTGAAAGCCGTTTTTAGATGGACTATTCTATACCGGACCCTTAACTGTAGACAACATATTTCTCTACACCTTGGTAATTGCTTTTATACATATATATGTAGGATTCTACACCAAAGATATTACCAAAATCCTAATACTTAATACTCCGAACTTTTGTGAAAACTACTCCAACGTTTGCACATTTGTTATTTATTTGATGGAGATTATTTATACTCCACGTTTTTCAAAGTATTTCGTATTATCGAAAGCCGTTTTATACAACTATTTATCAAAATCGTTAATTGAATTTTTAAATCACTTGGTTACTTGATTTAAAAACTCTGTAAGCTTTTTATAAAGATTCAAAACATACGGCAAATTACAAACATCTCACGAAATCGAATTTTAAATAGTTTGAGAAAAAGTTTCTGTGCGGTTTTTCACACTTCATTAATTCTTGGAAACTTTTTTCACTTACTACAAGAAAGAGAGGAAAAAAAATATTCAACTTGAACTTATTTGTCAGCGGGTATGCTAAAGTCCGCCTTCGCCAGCGACACTGGAATTGCTCAAGTAGGCAAATTATGTCCAACAACTGCGTGAGTCCACCCAAAGATCAGGTAAATGTCAGCTCAGCTACTTACAGCCTTTTAAGCGACTCATAAATCAGTTAAGAACTTTGTTGAACACGTCGATAAGTTAACTGAGCCGAATTATGCGCGACACTTCTATAAGTACATACACACACAAATACATGCGCCTGCATCTAGAAAGTCCAACCTAACCATGGTTTATAATGTGGTGTATATAATATGTTTTATACCGCCTAGTAAAATAGTCGCTCTGCGTTGACGGCCAACAGCTGTGCGCAATGAAGTGCACGAAATTTACTGCCGAAAATTTCCCTTCTTTTACCGAGTTTATTTCTTTTTGTGTGTGTGCTTCACTGTGGAGGCCAAAAAGTTATGAATGCCAGTCACGTGCTCTGCTATCGATGAAAAATTAAGAATGCGGCGCGGGAGAGCGGAGAGGAAAGAGCGCGCAGTTCAGTAGTTGAAGTGTCGAATCAATGTTCAGAGTTCCTCTTTTCAATTGAAGTTTGAAAATTCATTATGCAACTGAAATTTATAAATTTTCTCAACAAAATTTCGCTAACTAAAACTACGAGTGCTGCAGTGAATTGATTGTAAAGGTCGATAGAGTGCTTCGGCATTACTGAGAGTGTTAATTATGTATGTATGTGCCGGTGTGCAGTGGTGCGTATGTGTAACATTCGATGGGGATCTTGGTGTTTCGTATTTTATTGTAAGCTATAATAAGTTCATCTTGATTTTTAATCAAAAGTAATTTCGTAATGGAAGAAAAGATGAAGTACTATTCTGTTATGATCTGAATTTGTTCAAAATATTTTGGCTTACTCTTAGTTAGACATGCTTCAGTTTGTATTATTTTTGAAGCATTATATTATTTCTTTTCTCTTTTTCATTTCAGCATTAATTTTCAGGTGGGTAAGTTATAGCTGAATTCAAAAAAATATATTTTCGAAGTTTATGTTGCAAAAACATTAAAACAATTCAGATAGTAATACTATTTGAAAATGCAGTGCTCCTTTTATTGGAATAACCGAAGAATAATAATAATTAATCTGAAATTTGAAGTTTGAAAAGTAATATAATAATAATTGTAGTAAGAAAAAACAAAAGTGTTGATTTAACCTACTCGAAAACCTATTATATGTTTGTTCTTTTGTGTTGCCTTTGGTCATACATTTTTGTAGACGCCCGACTCCCTCAACCTTTGAAAAGGTTTCTACTGAAATCGAGTTTTCTTCATTCAGTAGAATGATGATAATGGAACATAGGTGGCTCTGCTCTGACTTTTGGCCAAAGGGACTTATATCTACGTTTTCATTCCTATTCCCGATTTCCTGATTTCTTCAGTTTCAAAATTTTTGCAAATCGGCTATGCGCAGACATCGTTTTCTACGCTACATTTTAAGTTCGAAACTTTTTTATCGAAGACTGGCAGCTAATACGCCATATCTCACGCTCTACTTGATTGGAAGTTTCATGGAGTAGGTGTAAAATAAATATCCAGTTAAATAAAAGCAAGCGCTAAATTTTAGAAACAGAAATGATGCACAATAGTATACAAAGTATAGATAAAAAGTTGCGTTTGAGTAATTGCCAACTCTTTGTTTTTTTTTTTAAGATCATGGGTGGTGAATATTCTTTGAAAGAACAAAGTCAAGAATTATTGAGTCAATTGATATGGTCGGCGATTTTGCCTCGGTTGGAAGTTGAAGCCGTCTCGCTCATTCAAATGACAACTTTTTTTAAGCCTACATTTAGGCCTACATTAGTCCTTTTCTAGCCTAAGAAAAGTAAATGACTATATGTATCTAAAATTTATTATATCATAATACATTTAATTTCAACATCGACAGTGTAGTAAATTATCTAATTCCTTTATAAAGAATTCCGATTAGTCGTTAATTCAAAAGATATTTTATTTTATTTTAGCCAATAATTTTCATATTTTGTGAGAAATGAAAACATTTATCCTTTTTCTCATGTTTACTGTTAGATCTTAAAATAAAATAAGCAATTTTTATAAACCCCTTGTTGCCATATATTTCTGTAAAGTTAACGGTACCTATCTGATTTCCTCTGGTCAGAGTTTAAGCGCGCTATTTTTTTTTTTTAACAGCACTGTAATTAAATGAAACATATAGTGTAGAGCATAGAGAACAAAATAAGTTTGTTCAAACACGCCACAAGGCTAAAGAAAAAGCAAAGTTGTATTTATGTAGACCTATACATATGCATATAATTTGACTGCAAAGCAAACACTCTTTGTGTAATATGTTGTAGCTACGAGCCACCGAGAGCACTATTTTTTTTTTGTTCGTTTTAAAAGGCGAAATTAGAACGCATCATACAGAGTTAGGGTTGCCAAAGATGGGTACCCAGAGTATTTAAAGTAGTTGTAGTGCCTTCTTATATATTCACTGAAGCACAAAACTATTTAATCATAAAACCCAAAAACATAAAACAAAAATTTAATAAAAAACCTGTAACTACGGCATTTTTCTAAATTTTTTCATTTTAATTTCACCCACAAACCATGTGGCAACATTTGGCGTACAGCATAAGCGATTCCCAAAGGAAACAAGCAAAGCGAAGAAATGAAATTTGGTAATACAAAAAAACTTCATAGCGAAGCGAAATTAAATAAAATGAGCAGCCTTTATGGGCTATGGGCGCAGGTGGTATGCAAATTACAAAGATATCGCCTTTTTCCATCCGCTTTGCCTCTCACCCACTCCCTTTACTCACTGTACCTTCATCAACGTTTGTTGCATATTTGTTTGTTGGGGCAGGCGAAAAAACTTCTGTCACTGCAAATTTTATGTAAATAAAATTATGATGATGTTTTGCCAAAAGTGTGTCTCTCCTGATGATGCCGCGCGCCTTTATTGCCGCAGCTGTGCGGGCTGTTGGTTGTATCAGTGCGGGTGCTGGCTGACAACTTACTTAAATTTGTGTTCCGACAAAAAATGTGTAATGTGAAATTACTCGCAGCAGCAGGTAAAGTAAAGAAATGAAAATTTGTAGTCATTAATTTTTTCAGAAAAAAAATTGCATAATGAGTTTACTTTAAACTTGTTTTCGTTAATGCAAAGCGAAGTGACAAATGTTTATGCTTCTTGCTGTTTACTGTTATAATGTCAATGTGAAATGTAAGAGCATAGACCGTTAGTTCTGATGAGTATTGAAGTTTCGCCTGGTAATTGGAGAAATTGAAGATTTAATTTATTTTTCATTTGATTATTTTTAACAAAAATAAAAGCTAAATTATAGAAATGTATTGTTTGGTTTAACGTTCCTTTTATAGCTTAGGAAAATGAAAGACATTTGCGGACTTTTAATTAAACTTTATCAAAGTGACAGTTTCGCCTCATTCGAGACTGTCGCATTAAAGGCACAATTGAATTCCTTAACTTATTCATAAAAAATTAGTAATAAACTGTACCAATTATATAACATGCTTAACTATAATTTATAATAATGATTGCGATATTGAATTGAATTGTGTTAACCCACCATAATTATTTCCGGTCTGCATCTCCGATGAAATAAGCCCAATCGTAGACAACACCTTATCTATTCTTCGTAATTTTGCTTAACAAGAATAAAAATAGTTTTCTTATCTACAAGTACCAGTTCAATCCCCCTCTAGCTTTGTTCAATATAGCTAAGCAGTAAGTTTCACATTCCACATTCATTTCATTATAGGAAATAATTCTAACCGAGTGACCCTTCGATAAGCTTATCAAACATATGTCTATCAACCAATCGTCTATATATATATATATATAGATTGTTTACAAATTGAAAAGCAAATTAGTGATACGCTGAAACTAAAGCGAACCTAAGTAGTAACTGTGCTTCAGCTTTTTAAAAACCTACGCCCAGCTAGTCGAAGCTTAGCTCTTTGTGCTAATAGTTCGCATTTGCGCTACAACTTACTTTCCACTTAAATAATTTAAATATTCATCTAATAAATAACGCAAAATGCGTTTTTTGATATTTTTGCTGCTGCACCACGGTTTCGATTTCACCATTTCCGAGGCAGACGGTGTCTTATGGAAACACTATCCTTAGAACCAAAACAAAGTGCCAACAAGTCAACAACACTGAATTACTAATTACCATATATTTATATATTTAGATATATAGGCATACATATTAGATACCAAATTAAAAAAAAGGTAGTGAATGTGTCGGCCTAAGTGCCTAGGTGTTTTATTGAACAATATTACTGCCAAAAAAGAAATCACATTTTTTAAACAAATTGCCAAAATGTAGGCAATAACATAATGACTAGTTTGGAGCTTAGAAATATTAACACATTTTATATTTATTTTCAATTCTCTATTCATATCTGTAGTGAGTGTTCAGAAACTAAGAAATTTCCCTATTGGAAGTAATTTCGACTGATAAATAAGGTACCATAAAGAGAAATCTTTGAATAATCTTATGGACAAGATTTGCGCACAATTTTTTACAGTGCAAATGTAATATAATATAAATGTGGGGTATTTTTATTGACCGCTACTGTAAAATGCAATATGGTGATAAGCAATACCTTTTGGTCTGCTCACAATATCAATTGATTTATTTATGTACATCAGTATTATAATACTATACATTTCAAATCTTTGAAATACAAATGTCAGTAGTCGCCTTAGCATCTGTCGTAGCAGTGCTATAATTCTAATAACGTTAGAAATAGTTTCAGAAAGCACATAATGAAGATTCTTTTGTTATTATTCTGCTTAATTGCCACTATCTGGACATCGACAGCCACTCGAACCGAAACTGCTACCACTGAACTCATATTAAACAGTCTATTTCTCACCAGAAGTCAATGCAAGCGATATAATCATCGTGGAATATGTTTGGAATATTATTAGTAGCGGTAAAAGCATATTCTGTTGCACTAAACTCACTGTTATGGATATCAAATAAAGATAATAAATGGCAGCTTTTTAAAGAAAATTATATGCGAAGTTTATATTAGCTAGAAATAAACTGGAATCCAGCGAGTAGTTGTGAAGATTGCTTTACTTGGCAATGAGACATCACCTCTTTCTGGTCAAGTTTTTTTTGGTCCTCTTTTCATTCATTATTATAAACGGAACTTCGTGTGAAAACAAATTCTCATCCAATTTGCCCTTTCTACAAAGTTTGGAGCTCTTTTAGCTTCAGCTAGCTCATAGAAAGTTGATTTATCTAACGTGGCTAATAATTTTTGTTTCGGTATTTCTCTTTCCATGAAGTTTTAAGAAATATTTGCTAGTGTTCCAAATATAATCGTAATATTTCATTCATGCCACCTAATTTCACCTTTTGGGTTTTTTTTATTTAGAGTCTAATAACCTATTACCTATTACCAGTCGCCGCGGTTATTTCAAGGTTTTGCGAACAACCGTTAGGTGAGCAAAACTATTACACTCCACGTGCAACATGATGTGAGAGAATAATATATAAGGAGAGAGTAAGCCGTGGTATATAAATTATTTGATAGAACCTCAGTTGTTGTAGCTACTGATGTGCTAACATCGATCTTCTCTTATTTATTTACGACAATTTTGTCCATGACCTCCTAGTAATAACAAAGGAACTGCAACACTTGCCGTCAGCTTTTGCTTTCACAAAATTCACAAAGAAGTTTACTCAACAGATATGCAATAACTGAAACACAATCAGCGCATAAATCGAAAAATATATATACCCATAAGTATATGTGCGTGTGCGACCGACAATAAAGCAGCGCCGAGAAAAAACACAATTTCTCTATGAGCCACTTCAATGCGATGATTTGATCGTTTTGGCAATCAACTTGATATTTTGCCAGCCAAAAGCCAAAACTGCTGCAATAACAACAACAATAGCAACAGCAGCAGCAGTTAAAGTGCTCTAGAGACACCAAGACCAAGTCAATAATGCCCCAAAGGGGTGCAGCGTTTATGAATAGCGTGTTGATGGATGCGTTGCGCGGTGATTGGGTTCAAAGTGGGGGAAAAAGGCGCTAAAATATATTCGAAAAAATAAATAAATTTGAGCCAACAATAACAAGCGCTGAAGGAGCACAACTTTTTTAATGGCTTCGGAAAACAGCCAGCGAATTGAATTGAAAAGAGAAAATTTTCGAGCTACAGCGGATATGAAAGCGTTGCAGTTAGCCGGCGTGCCATCTTTTGCTGCCAGCAAAATGTAGATGAATGAAGGACGTATTGCCAATGATGATGCTGACGATGATGAGGATAATGTGCATGTACTTGTGAGCGTAAGTGGAGCTGAGAGTGCGACTGTGAGTGGAGTGTAAGTGCGGGTGTAAGTGTAAGTTTGATCAACAAGCGCATATTACCTACAATTGTGTGGTGCCAAAGTTTCGAAATAAAGTGTGGGCTGGTGTAAAAAGCGCTCAAAACGGATGCATTGAGCTGCTGACATTGAGTTGCGTTCGCTGCATTTGACCTTTAAGTGAAAGTCCAGTTGAATTGCGCGCGGGGGAGAAAACTTTGATTGTTGGATTTTTGTTATCAGGCGCACAAAAGAAAGTGAATTATGTGAGAAGGTGTGATGGTTGCGAGAGTGTGAGCTAAAAATATGCCATGGCAGTGGAGGAAGCACTGAAATTTAAGACGTTTTAGTTTATGAATTCAATAAAAGAAAAAAGACTATTTTCGCTTTATTTTACATGCTGCTGAAACTTTATAATAAAAAATTATCTCATTCTTGGATTTCTTTATTTCTCCCAACTTAGCTTATGGATTAGTAGCTACACCCAGTTAAATTGTTTCTTTTTCAGTTTGGGTAGCTCGTTTAACAGCGCTTTCTTCACAAGCAGTTTCCATAATATCTTAAACTGAATACCTAAAACACTAGAAGATTTTTTGAAAGTCTTCATTATAATATGGTATCGTTATTTTCAGGCTCTGAACGTCTACAAAAGTACTTATAGTGAACATCATTTTGTAAGATAGCTTAAAAATTTATATAGTTTCTTGTTCAGAAATGCTCTCCGCTCACCACGTTTAAAGTTAAACCACGGTTCTTTATAAAAAATCTGAATGTTTCAAGATAGTATCCAGAATAAATACTTATTAATGAGAACTGTTAGATAAATACTTGGCCTTTCAATTGTAGACCTTTTCGTATAATTACATCTGCATGAGTACGGTCTTTTGAGCTTATTTCATAAACAGAAAGAACAGTAAGCGTATTTCCTAACTGCTGGTGAATTCCTATGAAAAGTCTGTTCCCTCTTTTTACCAATATTTAACCGTCAATGCATTATTTTTATTCTTTATCTTTTATTATTAAATAAATTATTTTATATGTAAAAAATTGTTAAAATTTTCACGATCACTGCTTGTAACCGAAAAGCAATTTTTTAATCACCAATTTATCTCTAAGTCTTTTGCCATGTAAAACTAAATTCTTTAAACAAAAAAATCACAAACGGCGTCAGACGCCACCTTGCCGGTGCTCATCATTGTTACGAATTAATACATATTAGCAGCATCATTAACTGGGCGTCATTAAATGGTGTAGCAAGTGGTCATTGAATACAACTACAAATATATAAGCAACAAAATGGCAATTATCTACAAGCAAATTGAGCGAAGTGTGTGTGTGTTTAACAACACGCTCACTTCACAAATCCCCGCTGCAGTAGAGTTTTAGCAGCAAAAAAGGTTTGAAAAATCAGGACAAGCAACGCATATAGTTGCATATAGATAGAGAGTTAGTGAAGAACTTTTTTGTTGGCTGGCCAAAAATGTTTTACGAGACTTTTCACACACGCTGCTTGTTTGATCAAAGTTTTCGGAATCCACATGCATTTTCTTTTTTTCCGTTTCTCCCTCCTTTATGGTCCTCCACCCACTTTGATATAGACTTTTGTTTTCATATTTCCTGTTTTATTTTTGTCCAGAAAGTTTTTATGTTAGCGATTATGATGACGGGTATGGTTATAGTTGCTATTGGCGGTTGCCAAATATACGTGCTTATATGTGTATTAGTAAGTATATAGGTATCCGTATTTATATCCTTTTTTTATGCCAAGAACCTATTGGTAAAGTTGAAATAGCTGAAATTGCAGTGGGGATTATTTCATAGTAATTTTAGGGGTAAGTGCTTTTATTCACACATTTTATCAATAATCACTCAAATCGTTTTAAGAGAGCTGTGTATAATCATAATATATATATTATATTAAAATATAATTACATGCGGCAAATTGCCTAGTAGAAAGTAGCAAGCATTGTGTGTGAGAAATTATTTAGGTAAAAAATGTCAAAACATTAGCAGACACCCGAGCTAAATGCAGATCTTAATCAGATTTTCTCTCTCAGTACTCTTTCAGCAAATCACAAGAGAACCCTCATAAAATGGTTTGAGATTTTAGTCGCTTGCCTGTTAGTGCTTTTTCAACATTGACAGAACTCCAAAACTTACCATTGGCATTAAGTTAATCATTTTAATTTTTTTACTTCTTACAGCAAAAGGGGAAAGAAAATATTTCGAATTTGCTTCGAGTTTCATTCCTAACGAGTTCCCGAAACCTGATGTTGGATAATGTCTTGAATGTAAACAGTAACTCATACGTCATGACACACCTCACATTTTGGGGAGAAAAGTGAAGTGTCAATGTTATATTTATGTTATTTATGTTATTTTTATAAAATTTTTCAAGCTTTGGGTCTGTTTCTGTTTCATATTTTATTATATATTTTTTCTACTTAGATGTTGAAAATGATTCACATCAATAAAATCTCACATGAATTCCCGAACGTTTTTCACTAATTATATTTTCCTACTCGGCAGCAGTTTTATCAAAGAAGTGACACTCTGCAACGGTGGCCCAGTACCTCCCTGCTCGAGCTCTCTTCACAAGCTATCACATTTATTTGCATTTTTATCTGACTGCTAGCATGCTGCACCGAACATTGTGCGGTTTTCTTAATATGCAATTTTGCTAAGAGTAATTTTTTACTCTCTGTAGCTGTCTTCATTTTCTCATTTTACCGTTTAACTATCTACAATGCAATTTTATGCGTACGCAGTCTTCATATTATCAGCACCATTCTACCATTCCAGCCACCTTTCTCATTTACCGTCGCTCATCTCTTTGCATACGCACATACATACACATATTTCACCTTCCTTCACCTTTATTCATCGCTACTGTTCGCTTTGCAACGGTAATGTAATGAATATCAAATCAGTTTGCCACAATTTTACTTAAGCACCTGTTGCAAGATGTGCACTTTTTGTTGCTTCTTGTTGCCGTTCGCGGCGGTTATGTTGCAGCGCCGCACAACTGTGTTTATACCCGTTTTGAAAATATACAAAGGAGTACACGCAGAAGAAAATGATGATATTGTGAAAATATGTGGAAATATTCATGGAGAATGAATTTCATATGTCGTTATGGTTATTATCGCAGATGGCTTTTCGCTTTGAAGAAGAGAAGAAGAGAAGAAGGAAACGTGAATAATGGCAAAGCAGAGTATTCATAAATTACATTTTCATTACATTGCATGCTTTCACATAAGTAAGTTGTTCGTATATTGAATATAGTCCATAGTATATATATAATATATATACATTTCAATTTATTCTTCATATTATCATATTATTTTATCTCTGTTATTTTTGCGCTTTTTAAAATTTTTACCACTGTTGGTAATCAACGTCAATGATATGTATGTGGTGTAGCTGCCACATCCTGTTGCAAATCCAAATATGTAAATTTTATTGCAAGCATTCAAGTTGAGTGGCAGACAACGATTTGGCAACCAAAAGAAATGACGAATAAAAATGCAGAAAAGATGAGTTACACTTACACTTATGTCAGCACTTATAGGGAAATACATATATGTCCGTGTACATATGTGAATTGTATTTGCAACTATATATTCAAATGTACAAATATACATGTAAATGGGAAGAATTGAGACATAAATCATTCAAAGTAGCTTTCACTGGAATTGCCAATTCAATCCACACACTCAATCACACTCACACATCCATTCAAATTCAATATAATTTTCGTTAGACTGACAAAAAGAATTTCACAATTGCTCTATCCAGGGAAACGAATTAAATTTATTTAATTGCATAACTATCAGATTGTATGCTTATTCATTAACCGACAGTTCACTAAAGAAAATGTGCAACTAAAAAACAGAATAATTCATGCAATTTAGCAATAGATATTGTAAATTTGTAAAAAAATGGTTTCTTAATAAATTTTAGCAAGCATAAAATTTATATCGGAATAAATTATCTTGTTATGTTCGGTGGATAAGAAAATTGCCCTTTATAATAATACTACATTATTCTTCTAATTTTCGATTATGATCATTCACTTAAGGCGTTAGGACACTTTATAATTTTCAAAACATGGTTTATTTTTTCTTTAGGCTTTAGGGTCCTAAAAACTTTATTCAATTGGCAGAGTAGTGATAAAAAGGCTTTCCCTGTCCAATCTGCTACTGTTAAATCTGCTACTGTCGAAACGTTCGTGTCATTCAACTGAAAAACGACGCAAATTTAAACGAACTTATCTCGAAACTGAATTTTTCAAATCGGATGATGTTGATAAGCGGTGAGTAGCGCACGTATTTGCGTGGAGTTTTAACTGTAGCTGCACAGTAACAGTATCTAATAAATTGTAAAATAAATTGTTATGTTATTATTTTTTAATATTATTTAATCCTTTTTTACAAGTCTCATCTTCTAGCTAAAATCATTAGTACTTTACTAACAAACTCGTTAAATTAGAGGTTAAATTATTTTTTTTTGATATTAGCCATCAATTCTTCCTAAAATACCCTCAAATGAACCTTATATTTAATAAAACTTAGTATAAATCCGAAGTATTTGATTCAGGTTGCGGAATTGGGAAGAGTACACTGAAGTTCTAATTTTGCTAACCGTATTCATAGCCGATTAATCTTATTCAATGGGAAATTTGGCTACATCGTTTTTCCTCATATCCCCATATCCTTATCCCAAATTTTATGGCTTTATATCGGCACATATGATCTCTTCCGGCTTCAATTGGGGATAGTATTACTCTAAGGCCCACTCACTGTGCGCTAAGTCTTTTCGGCTGTGGAACTCTTTATCGTATCAGTCATTCTTCTAAGTCTAATATATCAAAGTTCTAATATATCAAATAAATAAGCTAGAATTCGATATTCTATATGTTGATATATTTAATTACCATTTTCTTACTCTGAACTCCAGTTCTTATTTCTATATTGTTTACAATATTTCCAGAGTCTGTATAAAAATAATTTATTTCAGATATATATCTATACTGACCTAAATATGTGTGGTGTAGATATATATGTATTTTATTACAACCGACATATGTACTTTTATGTAGCGCTTACTTGCTGACATGCTATGCGAACGACATTAATTTAAATGGCCTACAGCCGTTCATTAATTACACCCCTTAGACAAGCGCAAATAACCAGCGCCAGCAAAAATAACATTTGTGTGGAGAAAAGAATCGCTTAAACAATGTTGGGGAAAAGCAAATTAATTGAGCGTAAAATGTTAACAGCAATTAACACTGACACAGTACATACAAATGGACAGCACAGGACAGCGGGCAGAGAAGACAGCTAGGCAGGCCGAAATGCAGACAACGAGATAGTCAAACAAGCAACTGGCCGCAATAGCCACTTAGCAATTAATAACACTGCTATGCGAGTAAATAGTAGACAGAAGGAGAGTATTGAAGTAACAAACGGGCGTCGATACGAATAAAGTAACGGCACATTCTCATATGTGCTTTATAGAAGCTTAATTATATGGCTATATATGCATATATTACTAATTACAGTGGTATTATAAATGAGAATTTCGTGCCTATAAAAATGCATATAATTTGTCTCGCATATATTACATACATATTTAATAAATTTTATTTTAAAATTTTCTTCTAAAACCTTGAAAAGCAACACTGGTTCTTTTTTGCTATATTATTTTAATTTTTAGATCAATCTAATTATTTTTAGCAGGTTATGGCCATTGAAATCATATAGATTAGTATATGGAAAAGAAGAATATTAAGAAGACGCTTGATAAATAGTTGTATTACATGTTACTCTGTTACGATGTACCAATGCAGTCGTCTCTGAATTTGCAAGTGTATTTGACTTCTATACACCAAACCTTTCAGAGTGGCGAATCGAACAAAGAATTGGTATGAAGTTATACCTATAATAGGGATGCATACAAAAGAGTATTATTGAAATCCATTGTATTGCTTTAAAAACTACTGTCATGATGGAAGTCGTTATTGCAGATGAGATATTCTTTCTTTACAGGACTCTTAAGTGTTTGATTACGGCTTGATATTGTTCACCTTTTCTTTTGTAGCAACAAATTTCCTCACTCCAAAAAAAAAAGTATAATTAATTTACAAATGTAAAACAAAAAAAATAAAAAATAATAAAAAAATAATACAAACCTTTCGAATTACATTAAAAGAGTATACGTTTCAATTCAGTAACCACTGATTATTGTTTTCAACATTTCAACATGAATTGTTCATTGTCACATTAAAGCTCACATAATCACCTGTTCTACGCCAATCGTTTATTCCATGGCGCGCACTGTACCCCTCCTGCAAATTGTTTGGTCCCGTTGGTTCAACAATTCTTTGCCTATTATTTATTTTCTATTTTCTTTTATTTTCCTACGCTTTCAACTCCATGTAGCCCATTACGACACATTTCCGACGAAAACACGTCGCAGCGACTTTGTTAGCAACTTCCTTATCCGGCGATAAGCAGCTGATGAAAGCTCACAAGTACACGCCAATACATAAATATCAAAAAGTAAGAAGAAAAGCTAAAAACTGCCAAGTAGCGGCGAAAAAACGCTGCATGACGATGTGTATGTGTGTGTGTGTGTGTGTGTAGTCTTAGCCAAGCACGGCTTGGGGAGCGCAGGTACTCCTTGATTGCTCAAAGCAAAATGCAGCTAGTCTGGGTGCAGCAGGGAGTTCGTGCACGCGTGAGTTTGTGCTCCTGTGAGTACGCCATTGTAGGCGGCAGCAATTTAACACTTAAACTTTTGCCGTTAAGGTGCCAGCGGAAGGGGGCTCGCACATACTGCGCAAGGAGAGTGGAAAAATTCGAGCACATTTGAGTACACACTAAGCCTACCTTTTTTACATAGAAAATTTTTACAAAAATTATTTGGTGAATTATATATAAAAAGAGGCTTAGGCAACTATCGGAATTTTTTTAGTATGTTCATTCCAGAAAAATTAACAAGATCTTGCATCTAGTGTTACACTCGATATGTTAAGCAACAGTTTCATGACCTTGTGGTTAGCTATCTTACTGTATTTCGCTAACATATTTATATGTCAATTAAATAAGTATATATTCCCTGTGTGATATGACTAAAATATTAAAAAAAAAACACACAATTTTTTTGGCCCATATCAACTACATTGCCCATCTGAAAACTTGCTACACCATAACGAAACTGAATTTATTCTCTGGTTACCACCACTAAGCTGATTGCGGTTGTACGATGCGTCGCGTGGTTGTATCACCTTTAACACATGCAACAGGATGCGGCACGTTAAGCAACGAGCGACGAGTGCTGACCAAATGCGATTATTGCGAAGCAGAGCAAAAAAAAACCGAATAACAAGCAAACCACACACACAAACTCGCCGTAGAACAGCAAACTCAAAACATGTAAAGCGAAGAAGTCTCGAAAATTGTGACTAAAAAAAATTCTACAAATCCGACATTTCGCTTTTGCGATTATTGCAGAGCAAGCGTACCTGGTCTTAAAATTTCGCCTACCCACGCAACTTTTTCCATTTCCGTAGCAGCCGAAAAAGTTCAAAAAAGTATTAAAAACATGAGAGTTTTACAAAATCACAACTAGTTAGCTTTGGCAAAAAAATGGAGTTGAGTGGTTTACGCGCACCGAACAGAAAGATTTATTTTCGACCACAAGCACCACGTTTTGGAACGAACATGTCTCTATAAATGTATAGACAAATATAACCGGTTACAGGAGGTGTTTGTGTGAAATTTTTATAAGCAAAAGCGGTGTGTATAGTAGACGAATATCTTTTTAATGGAACTGGTTACTACCTACCTCTCAAGCTACCTTTTTTTATTTACCCATTTACTTATTTACAATATAATTAGGAGTCTCCTTAAACTGACGAAGATGCAAGTTACTTCCAGAAAAAAGAAAAAGTAGTCAGATTAAACCGTTAATGTTGCAGCATATACATACACAATAAATATTATTATATGATCCTTTATGAATATAATAATCTAAGTATTAACCTTAAAACCGATGAGAGACCAGTTAAATATTATATAAGTTATAAAAAATGAATAGCCAATATTTTGCAAAAAATTTTTTAATATTTTGAAGCTTAGAGACGAGCTTTTTACAACTATCCTATTAGTCCATTTCGCCAATTATTGACCGCCAATTACTGGTTTTCAACAGGTCCGTCGTCGCCGCTTGTTCATCATAAAAATTGGATTAATGGAATATAATCATATGACTTAGGTGACCAATTGACGGATAATTTAGTAATAATTTGTGAGAAATGGAAACATTCATAGAATAGTCACTGTCTTATAATATTTTATTTATCTTTCACTTCATATGAGACGTCCTTTTATTAAGCAGCATATACTAACTCTTTCTCTCTCTCTCTCTCTCTGGGCTTCTAAGTCATTTATCTTTATATTCCAGTATTTGTTTTGTTTGCTTTTGCTATGAGAAATATGTCTCTAGCTTCGGATTTTACTTCGCACTCTAGGCTAGCGTAATTACTCGAATAAATTACAATTAAAATTTAACTCAGCGCATTTGTAATGTCTAACTTATGTTCGTCTGTGGTGCAAGCTGGACTAACTTTGTCCTTTGCAGCACCCATTCTCTAAATATAAACTTATTGCTCCAGCTTTGCAACTCCAGCTTAAAGTTTACAATGCTATGAATATATGAATATATATGTATGTGTTAGTGTAGCCACAACAGTTAATCTACATTAAAGTGGAAAAATTTCTGTTTGGTGAAAACAAGGAGAAATCTTCCACTATAAATGTTTTCGGAACGCTTTTGCAATGTATTTTTTATTAGTTTCGATTTTTCTTAAGTTTATGTTATGCTTCATTATTCCTTAGTTCCATTTTTTTAACACAATAAAGATATGTTCGGGTTCGAGTCAATCGGTCAGTAAATTCGGCAAAGAATTAATACTTTTCTAAAGCCCAAATATATTCTACCATTTGAAATTACTTCTAATGAATATTTTCCAAATGCGAATTCTTTAAGCGCCATAAAAAAGTAATCGATTGCAACGAAATCGTGCTACGCAACAAAAGTCCGTCACTCTTGAATTATATAGGGCCCCTTACCATAGAAGAGCTAAGCCAGTTTGAACAACTTTTATTGAATTGTTCAGTGTATTTTTCAACAGATTAAAAAAAGCTATAACGTTGCCACTTGTTTGCGACTTTTAAGTAATAAACTTGTTAAGCTACTAAGCTCTTAAAAATTAACATACTAGAATTTTTCAAACAGCTGGTAATAATACCATAAAATGTGTTCCACTGCAAGCTTTTTAAAATATTAGAGGAGTTGCTACCTGTTATAAAAAGTGACACCGCCGAGAAATTCACTCTTCAAAATATTTCTATACATACAGAATTATCAAATCCCGATTAAGCATTTTAAGATAATTTAATTCAATCCAAATTTTGAAAAAATATTAAAACAAAACATTCCAAGTTTTCAAACTACAATATTTCGTATTTTCAGATTTCAGAAATATGCTTCAATGTCTTGAAAATATATCAAGTCTAGTGATTAGCATTAGTAAAAGTCAATTAATAAGAGTTATTATAATAACATATATTCGAAACTGTCAAAAAAATCTGAAACCAGTAATCATGGTCACAACATTCCTATGTAGTATATCGGTATGTCGCGCCATGTCTATGCTTACTTACTTCTTAAAGTGAGTCTCCAGCATTCATTCTCTCCTTTTTAATTTGTATTTGTACTCATTCGCTTATATTCCCCTGCACTAATGCCGAATCAAAACTCGTGTAACATTCAAAAATTCGACCAAATCCTTTTCCTAACAATGTACTTATAAATCAATTTGTCTGCACAAAGTAACCCCCAAAAGTAGGCTAGCACTTTAAGCACGAGTTGAGCTCGAACAATTTCACTTTATGACGAATGCCGGCACGCACACACCCACGTAGAAACACAATGCATTTGAAAGGCTTTCACATGCACAAACACGCACACATACATACACAGCTATTTGTCGGCACAAAGGGCGCCACAAAACTGCAAACTTTCTACCAACTGTAGTTTAAAATGCAACTCTAATTGAAAACTTGCACTCAACTAGCAGATGCATACGCATAAGGCGCTTACATCGGCAAGGCAGGCGAGAGCGAGTGTGTGCGGCATTGCGAATGTGTTATATTCGTATGTATGTATTTAACAGCAAAATGTATATGTGCTTTTTGTGTTTATGCTTTTCAACATGATTGCGCGTGTGTGTGTGTGGTTTTATTTAAAAAGTTCTAGCATTTGTGTTTGTTCGAAGACAAAAGCAAAAGCTTTATTGCAACTTTTCAATTTCAAACACATACATACACACACTGACACTTACACATTCCTACTTATGTGTTCTGAAGCAAAGCAGCACTGTAGCATAGCACACATATAGGCGCTTCAGCGAATGTCGGTGCTTTTGTAAGTTTGCTTACGTTTTTTGACGATTTTTTAGCAAAGCCATTTTCAACTTTATACAAAATAGAGTACATTGTGAGTTTGGTTTTAATATTTTGTTGAATAATTGGATCTCCTTGAACTCTTTTTGTGTTTTATATAAAAATTATTAATATTGGAAACCATTTTTCTCTCGAAATTCTCTGCAGCAGCAGAACATCAAGCTAGGATGATTAAATTTAATTAATTTTAGAGAAAGTTTCATAATTTAAGAATTTAATTAAAAGCAATTTTGTGTAACTAAAAACCAGATATTTCATTTGAAATCCCTTGAACAGCATAATTCCTTAATTAATATTTTCATTTTTAAAAGTCTTTTGCATATATTTTGTAAGTTCTCATTCAAAAATTAATTTCCCAATATTTAAAAACTTAGCATTCACTAGTACATACTAAAATGATTTTGCATCTCAACTCTCTTATCCCTAAGGACCATTTTTATATATTTTTTAATGTAAAATGTTCAGAATAATATAGAAATATAGAATAAGGATCATAAATTAAGGTCAAGCTTTTGAAAATTTTTCTTCTAGATATTGCTTTTTAAGTTTCCTTATACTAACTACTAAAATTGACAGTAAGTAAAAAGTAGTAATGAGTTCATTTACATATTATCGTGCAGTTGCAGCTGCTCACAAAATATGTTTTATACAGATTTTAAATAAAAACGTGAATTTAGCAAATAGTCAGTGAAATCCACCTGCCACAACATTTTGTGCGGTCTTGTGCCTGAATGTATGCAATGTATTGATACACTTGCAACAGAAGTAGTTGAAAAACAATCAAAAATGCAAATTCAAGCATAGAAAGTTTCAAAAATGCGCTAAAATAACGGTATATGCACATTGCAAGAGCAACAGCAACAGCAATGAGAGCATAATGCATTAGTTACCAACTGGTTATTTCACCCTAAGCGCTGCCTTAAAACTGCTTACATTGCAGCCTCGGCTACAACGCTCACTTGACAACTTCGCACACCGCCAGCGCACACTAATCCATGCACAGCGCCCGAGTCCACTTGATAAACAAACAGCTGATTAAACTTGTCAATTTCGCTTGAAACACAAACAGACACACAAACACACACACAGGCACCTAAATGCTGATATTTTCAAATATTGTTTTTGCGGTCGTTAGTGCATCATCACATCTACAGCGTTATGTACACTCGCAAATTCGCTTGTGTTAATGGTGTTGCAGCACTGTTGCTTTGGAGCGTTACATGTGCAACGAGCAACGAGCAACGAAGTCACCGCACCGAGCGGTAGCAGCCTAATTAATTTAACACCTGTTGCGGTGCAAAGCTGTGAAGGCGTGCATGCCTAGCGGTGGGTGGCTGTGCTGGAGGGCGCTTGGGCAAATGTTACATTTGTTTGCTGTGGCAGTTTATGGTGTTTGTTTGTGTTTTTGTTTTCATTTTCATTAACCGTTGTTGCGCCCAGTAGCAGCGATTGTGTTGATGACGTGGTTTTCGCTACATAACAGCTGCCACTATCTAACTCATAGTTCCCTGTATGTAATTACGCACACTCAACCACACACATTCACACACTCACTCAGACACACGAGCCACTACCACACTATCGTGTTGGCGTGCGCTGCCATAAGTATAAAATTGCATTACGTAAGCGCAAGTTGTGTGTTGATTTTGTAAATTTCATTCACGCTTTCACTTTTAACGGGAATTAGAACATTGTAAAATGCACTGCATTGTCTGCTGGTGAATGATATTTTTAGCTGAAATCTAATGTTTATTAGAGTTGAATACAATTTTAAGCCAATTATGTCGAGTAATACATTTTTACATTATTTAATTACAAAATAACTACACAATAACTTTTTGTTGATATTATAGTAGATTAAATAAATATAATAGGGAATTAAAAATGTAAAAAATCTTCACTATAATGGATTTACATTATTTACCAGATCAAATTTATACCACTAGGAACGATGAAATGCTGTATCCCTTTCTAAACTCATTTTCATACTCTTGCACAATGTTTTAGCAGAGCAATACTTTGAGATATTGTCTGTGTGTTCGTCCAACCATTGGTGACCATACAAATATAAAGCATGTGTTGTTTTGAAAAGTTTATAAAACCTCCGCAGTCACACCCTATAGGTCCGTTTCTTATAAACTATTTGAGCTAACCTAACCAAACATCCTAGAAACAAAGCCTTTCATCAACACGTAAAAAGGTAAAAATCGGATAATAACCACGCCTACCTCCTATATAATGAAGTAGTTCATAAGATCCATGCTAGATAACCGAAACATCAATAAAGCTATTAAGAAATTATTCCCCCCTCCATATATTCCGAATATAATGATTTGCGTCCATCAGGTTCACCACATTTCTTATATATAGGTCCAATTGTGAAATTAGTCAATAAAATTAAGTAAGATTTCTGTACTTGGCACAATGCATTTTCAAATTTGGTATCAAAGATTTTATAATGGTATAATAAAAAATTACCTTAGTCCATACCTTCTCCTATCCTTCATATTTGGATATATAAAAAAAATAATTTCGATAAATAATTCAATTGGAAACATTGGTTAATAAATAAAATATAAAGTTTACATATTTTCTTTAAAGGTATCCCTTGTATTCAAAATACTGTAGGCAACCGGTCTTGAGCAGTTGCCTGATTTTAAATTCAAATTTCAGTATACTGTAATAAGAGACGATAGTAATAGATAATATGCAAGAAGTGACGACTGACTACCCAGTCGCCTGTGATAGCCATATATGATGTAAAATTTGGTATACTGTTGTCTAGTGGTTACTATACTCGCCCAAGCAACGTCCCACGGATTTAGAATCACATACGCAACGCTTTAAAAAGTTGAAAAGTCCATCTTAACATTTGTAGCGTCTGCTTAGAAAAGGTTATTATTTCCCCACGACAGATTTAAAGTAAAAAGCTTTTAATAATACTAGTTGCAAATAGAAATTAGCAATTAGTAAAGTAAATTTAAATAACTGTAAGTAATTTCTTGACACTGCATTAAGTAATTGTGAATTAAATCATTTCAATTTATAAGAAGAAAGGGTGTCATAAGATCGAATGTCATCACATTGACTCTGAAACTTGATGGCATATTTTATAAATTTACTTAGAAAAGTAAATTGTAGCATTGCAGTTGAAAAAAAAAGTTTGCTTTCATTTCATTTTCTATTTTCACTTCAGTTCCTTTCAACAAATTGTATAAACTTGCAATTCAATTATTCTCAACCACTTTCTCGTTTTACCACCTTTCATCATTCGTCACTTACTCATGCAACTAACAGTTGCACGCACATAATGGTAGTGAACTAGCTCATAGCACAATGTGTCACCATAAATCTTCAGTTGAAATTGTAAATTGAATACCACACAATTTCCATGGACGAAAGCCGAAAAGTTACAATGCGAATATGCTGCGTTTAAACTTTGACTGCCTTAAGACTCAGCTAAACGCTGACAGTTTTACGAATGTCAACGAATTCTCACAATACTCGTAGTTTCAAATTACTTAATTGCTTTAGTGGGACTTTAGGGGGCTCGTTGGTTGGCTCGCTGGTTGCATTGCTATCGCTGCCTTTGGCATGCCACGGAGAATTTGGTTTAAGTTATATATCTGTTTGCTTCTGTAACTACGAGTAGTTCTGCAAAGTGTTTAAATAACATGGGAAACAAGACGAATATAGTGGTAGAGAAGAAGAAGGGACAAAAAGAATAAATTCATAATACAAGATATAGGAAATTTTTTCTTTTAGCTGGAGAAAGCTCAGATTTTATTTCTTTTGTTCACAACCAGTTTATTCTTGATAATGAGGATACTGAACATGGTGATATACTCGTACCTTGGCAGAACTTATCAAATCATATACTTGACGATTTTTCAAATATTGAAAAGTCGGAACTAGAAATACATTTAACTTTGCTGACAGCTAACTTTTTAAGGATGTGCTGGAATATTGTTTGACCATTATTCCCCTTGCTCATCTTAGCTATGGGGCCTTTGTAAAAAACAATATTAGATAAAAGCAATTTATTTCAAGAGACCTTTCCTTTCAGTGTAACGCTGCACAAATAAGTGCTTGGAACAGTGTGGATGGAACTCTTTGTAGCGAGAGTCATTCGATTCCCCATACAGCTTATATGTCCAACATTTGAATTGTATTAAGCGTCTTCTATTCACCAACAAAAACAAAAGTTAGCGAGTTGTTATGCTGTGTTCGAATCACTACTCTTTAACTCTTGGCGAAACGACAATTGTTCTCGCTTATACAGTACCTCCAGTAAAGAGAACAACCAACTAAGTGAAATAGCTCTGCAGAGTTGATTGTAAGTCAGCAAACGGTTTAGTACACTCGCAATTGCTGTAAGCGGCAATCTTCAAATGCGGCATGACCATCGGCGCTACTAACAATGCCAAATCAAAGCTATTGTACGCCGGTAAACAAGAAGATTCATTGGTTTCAACTGCACCAAACAGTTATCCGCACTAGCTGGAAACAAGTAAACGTAATTCACCACACATAGTATGTCGTAAACATGAAGCTGTCAATTGACAATCTGTATTTACACGACAACTAATGCGAAGTCGTATTAAACCTCATGTACTCAATGCACTGTCATCATTTGCATCAGTGTATGAATAGAATTTAATTAGCATTTGCTGCATTAGTGTGTGTATATGCTTCCATGTTGAGCCAACAGTGGTGTAGTGGTGTAGTGGTGTGATAAGAGGGAAGCTTAACGCGGCGTTCAAGTGAATACCATTGATCGCGAAATGAGAAGAAGAAGGATCAGGACTTAGTTTAGCGTTATTTTATTTTAAATTATTAACACAAAGCTTAAATATTTAAATACTTATTAAATCGGCTGTTTTCACCACAGAAATATGCAAACACATTTATGCTACAATAAAACAAAAAAATAAAATGTCATTATTCTTTAACTGAGTTCTTGTTCTAATATACGCATTAAAATTTTATATATATATATAAAGCTATATTTCTCATTAAATAAACTCTTTCAAGCTTAAAAATATAACCTTCATCTCACAAAACATACAACGGTACTTTTCTGCACGACTTTAAAAAAATACATATTTGCATATGTACTTTGAGCTCGCCTGTAACAGCAAGCGCATACTCACGTTTCGTTGCCTTAACACTTTCACATTCCAGTAAACAAACTCGAACAAATGTAAATTGACAAGTGAGTGGCTTTCGATATATTGAAGTGTGCTCCAAATGCAACAATCGCATCAACAAACCTTAACAATTTCTCTGGAAGTTCTGTGTCCAATTTGCTTTTTTATTTTGCTTCAAATATTTCCTTACCTCTTTCACAGTGCAGTTCGCCGATGAAACAACAATGAAATTCCAACGATTTCTTTTCTCTCTTTGAAACGTTTGTGCTACATTTATATCCGATTTCTCACCAGTTGCTTTATTTCAATAAAGTATACATATGTTTGTACCTCATTGTGTTGTTGTTATACAAGTGCTTAAATTCAAACACCGTGGGTAAAGAGCAACCTGAATTCAGTGCATTTTCCGAAAATCGAAATCAATAAAATGGATTTGACTTCAAACGCCAAGAGTTTGAGCGCTCAGAGAATCTGCATTTTTAAACGCCCAGGCTATTTCTAATATTGAAAATTAACTTAAATTAACTTGTACAACTATTTTGCAACGCTGAGCTGACAATGCCTCATTTAAATCTGGGTGCAAATATCAAGAGAAGAATTTTGTATCAAAAGAGCAATATCTGTGGCTAAAAAACTTACTTACTTACTTACTGAACTTAAAGGTTTAAATAATACAATACTCGGTGCGCCACTGTATTTTACGAGGCAAGCCTACGCTTTTACTTGAACAAAATTCTTAAAATAAACCCGCAATGATAACAATTTAGTTAACAATGTGCTCTTGCATCATCTCAACCGCTATCAAAAAAATAAAAAAATATTCCAACAAAGTTTTCACATGACATTAAAGCTGTAATGCAACTTACGAAATGTGTATGTGTGCATTTAACATACGAGTACATATATGTACTTATATGAGTGCTAGCACTACAAAAATTGTGTATAAAACAACAACATCGATCATTTACCACAATACAGCAAACACATTACCGCAATGACTCCACAACCAAAAATATACTACTTGTATGTAAACACTCATAAAGACGAAGTATCTATGCCGGAAAAGTGCGGGGTCAAGTCAATTGCAGGCAACTATAAAAAAAATTCATTGATAGCTCTAAGCAGACAAATACCATTTTAACCTATACAATATATCCGCTTGATTGACGTGGTTCAGTAAAAAGAATTTTTTCATTCCTCCAGACAACCATTTTTCCTAGTGTTGAACTCCTGCCTCGATTAGTATCCTTTACCACAAGCCCATTTTTTAAATTTTTGAAATTTTTGAAATATAGTTATGTTGAATATATGCATCAAATTGGGAAAAAAATTTTCGTAAAACTTTGTGGGCGCACAAATTACCCTTGAGTTATTCGTCCCAAATTCTTGCAACGCTGAGGTTTACTTTTTCTCTGTAATCTGTAGAATATATCTACTTGGATTTAAGAGAAAGTGTACGTAATTCTTCTTAATGCAATTCAATTTCACCAAAAGCATTCTTGAAGTGTTTATAAGAATTTTTGGAAAGCTATAGACTCTTACTTCTAATCTAGTCGTTTAATTTCATTTCATGTATTTCGGCGACTATTTCTATCCTAATCTATTATCCTATCTAATCTATCTAACTAATCTTTTTCCTAATCTGAATTTTTCGACCCAACTCATATGATATATAGCTCAGTTCCAGTTCTCAGTTTTAAGCTTCAGTTTCCTTTTGGTTTCTTCGAATATAGAGGTAAGCGCCTGAATTTTGTATGCCGGGGATATTAACCTATTAAAATACATAATTTTGGGTTTCGCATATTTTTAAAAATATTTTTTGTAATATTAACTTAAGGAATAATCCATTAACTGTTAGTAGAAAGAGTTATCCCAAATATTTCCTACATAGCTTTAACATCTCTAAACGACTATAATACATAGCTATAGTGTTGTAATACTTACTGTTGTAGCAGCGCTACAGATAATCGTGTGGTGTGTTCAACTTACGACATTATCTGTGCATTTACGTTCTTGACTTACAAGAAAAAATAGCAAAGTATGATGAGAGAAGATTAAAACAAGGAACGCCGGCAAACTTTTATGCTCGCTCACATGGATATATACAAACAAACATATACACATGACAAGCTGGAAAATTTATAAGCACATAACTAAGTGTGTTTATGTATGTGTGGACATATACTTTGTCAAAGCAATTCTCATAAGTAGGAAAGTAGGAAAGTAGGAAGTAGTCAACTTGGAAGAAGCATCAGTAAAAAAGAAGTTTATAGTGTATAAAATGTGTGCAGCTGGCAAACTTTTAATTGCCATCATTTGTCGATGATTTTATTGTCGCTGGCAGTTATTGGGCATTTTTTCAAAAGTTTGTTTGTTTGTTATAAACGTCAATTGTACGTATGTATGTACTTGCATATGATATTCCATAGTTATTTGTATAAATCATACTTCGCGAAGTTTATATTTGCTCATTATTTTTATAGCGCTTTTATGGCATTACAAACTTTTAAATCGGTAACGATGACTACAGACATCTTTACATAAGTTTTATTATATATTCTAGTGAAAATATTATTCTCTGAAAATATTCACTCGTTGGTTAGATCACCACTCATTGGTTTGTGATTTCAAATTCCGGCCAAGGAAGAAAAGATCGCACTTCAGCAGGTGATGCCAAAACGTTCATGTGTATTTCTGGCATAAAAAAGCTTTACGTAGAATATAACTACATTACAACAACAATACGTTCACAACAAATAGAAGAAGAAGCTTGGGGAAACCTCTAGCAAAGTTGGAGGCTAGATTATTTAAAGTAGTTCTTTTTGGCGATATTAATTATTATCCATCTTTGAAACAATCAATCATTTTACAACTGGCTATAGCAATTAAAGTTTTCAAATTAATTTTAATCTGTTCAAAGTATTATGTACAGAAAAATCTTTTGATACAGGGAATGGCCTCATTAATGAATACAATACTATACTAAACAAACCAAAAATACTCCAAAGTACCTCTTTATACAGAAATTACCGAAACCTCTGAATGAATGCAGTTTGTCCAGATGGTGTCCAAAAAGACTTTACAGACCAGGAATCATCTTTTAGAAATTCACAAAATGAAATTTAAGCAATAAGGAGAATCTTCCATATAACCGAATAAATATTGATCAAACCCAAAAACTGAGAAAGAAAACCGATCTTTTATTAAGATTCCCTTGTATCATTATTCAAGTCACATGAAATAATTTATGTATTTGTAAAACTTATTTACTATATATCTCTCACTTTTTTATTACAGAGTAACCGGTTACTCCAATTCAATAAATTCTGTGGAAAAATCAAACCAAAACTTAAATGGAGCTCATCAAATGGACATAAATTCGGGAAAGTGCTGTGAGTACAAACAGTTATATACTAATAATCTTCATATTTAAATTAGGTATATATATGTCCTTCTTTTATTTCGCTTCTGTAATTAAATGCAAATCAAAGAAAAAATAATTGTTCTCCCTTTGCACCCATGCAATCATGCTTTGGCAGTTCTCTCTGCAGCACTTTGTAATTACGTGCATTTGCTCGTCAGTAACTCGACAACTGTGCCTGCAACAGTTTTTGGCAACAACTCAAAATCTTATTTGTCGATTTTCCGCATACACTTTGGCAGTTTTTCAATTGTCAATGTGCTGCAACTGTTGCATATCCGGTGCTTTGCTTTTTGGTGCAACACTCCGTTGTGCTACAAATTACATTTTAATTTCACTTGGCTATTTGCCACACTCTTCGTTTGCTGTCGATTTGCATGCAAATATCGAAACTCACAATTTCAATTTGGTGTTGCCAGCTAGTTGATTCGTAGAAATCTTATTATTATTGTTTGCAAATTGAAAATATTTAGTTTGAAATTTGAAGTATTTCCAGTATTTTTTTTATAAAAATTGCGTAACTTTCAAAATTTAGGGTTATTCAATATTTTGCTATAAAATACGAGAAATCTACTAGCCTATATATTTGCAAAATTCTTCTCAAACATTCGGTTCGCATATTTCCATATATGTAATCCACACCATTATCATCAAATTTGTTTCCATCGTAATCCCCTTTGCGGCTTTTTAAGATCTTTGTGAATTTCATTTCACCACCTCACCAATTTTTGTGACGCATTTCAATTTATATGCGTGTTTTTCACCCACACACACACGTACACATACACATACAATATATATACGAAAACACGTACGTTATGCGTTTGTGGTGTGCCTTCAGCAAACATTGAGCCTTCCCTTGAGTCAAATATGATTAAATGCAACACGTGACAAAAAGCCGAATGACAGCACAGAGCACACACAAATATTGCACCATCCATGGAGTATATGCAAATGCAACAGTGTAACACACGTACACACATAGCGACAGTCATAACCGACCACAATGTTTTGGTGTTTGTATTTACTCTTGTTTTTGTAGTGTCACCTGCACTCAACACGCGCATCAATTAAGCGGCCAATCAGTCGTGGCAACTGCATTTGTGGCCAAAGGGCATGCTATAAAACAATCTGTATATATGTAAAGCTTACTGACAGGTGTAGTTGCATGCATATGCCAATAGGAAATTTTAGAGGTTTAAGATTTTTATTATTATTTTGTAATAAAATGTAGGAAAATTTAGATAGCTAAAACTTTTTATTAAACTTTAATTATTAAAAAACATTTATTGTTCTATTGTTGTCTAAAATTTTCTATTTCTGAAGCACAACCATTATTCGGCCCCACATGAGCAAACAAATTACATAATCTCTTCCACTCTCCTCTCTCTTCCCTTCACTGGGTAATAATGCACAAGCAACCGTTGTAACAAGAATAATTTATATTTGCTCAATATAACTTGCTTACATTCATTACCTTCCCTTACTTTTACCCTTCTCTCGCATGTACTCTTCCACATATAATATTTGTAAAGTATTCTCAAGTATCGGATCGCAAAACGAGTTCCTCATTGACCAGCTAAAGGGATTTAAAATAGCAAACAATAATTGTATGTGTACTCGATTAATTATTTCCTCAGTTTATAGCGTTCATGCAAATGCATACTTTAAAGATAATTAAATACAAATAAGTAAAATTAATATTTCATTGAACTAAGTGATAATTAAAATTGTATTTCTTTTACGTGCATCTGTAGTCTCTCTCTTTTACGTGCTCTCCTACAAATGGTGGTGAATGTCGACTCACAAGTTCGTATTATAATTTCGTCGAAGATACCCAATATTAAGGCCTGAAAAATATAAATTAGTTTTGAAAACTTCTTCCTTCCCATAAAGTTGAGTTACTCAAAAATTTAACTAATTTGGTCAAAAGGTGACGAATATTCACACTATTCCTAAAACGTTTACAAAAGTCATGCGAAATTTCTTAAAAACCTCTCCACCTGTACCACTGTACCACTCTCCCACTATAATAATGCTTTTAAAACAACAGTTCCGTAAACGTCAAATTCAGAATGAATAATGACATTTTAGACTTACAAATCCACTATTTTGGAAATTAGGCCTGGGCACCGTCTACTTTCGAGTTGATTTTTGGGTCTTACACATTTCTGATACTACTTTCAAGCGCGATTTCAAAATATGCAAGTTTGAACCACATCCAGAACCATTTTCCTACTTCTGCATATGCTTTTTGAATTCCATTGTTGGACTTTCCAAAATTCCCGTTTCGGCAGGTTCGTCGGTCATCGGTAGATTTCACACTTCCCACAGTTTTCAAGAAAATGTGATGTACGGTTCCACCAAAGCTTTACCCTTCCTTACATTGCGAAATATTTTGTACTCTTTGTATATATAGCATCCCTTTTCCACTTCCGTTTTTCCTTATTGTTATATAAATTAATAACATTCACATATGATCTGAATTTTTGTATTTTTTTTTTGGTATCCGTATCGACTTCGCCTCCGCCTTCGCCTTCGAATTTTCCGTTCTTCCCTTTTCCCTTTTCTGTTTCGAAAACCTTTCTCAAAATAGTTACTGATCTATATTAAAACCATTGTACTTTTATCAATTCCTCAAATTTCCACGCATATTGCTTTAGGAGCACATTCCTAACAGGTCTACGCTACTGAGGCCACCCGAACAAGTCCTCGAAAGCTATTTAGGTAACGTTTTTTGAAAATAGCTAAACATTAGGGAAAGCCAATATTTTTCATCTAAAACATTTAAATAAATATATGCATGTAATGAAATACAATAACTGTGAATATATTATAATCTCTTAAACTCCAGCATCAGTTTTCCTTTCATATTAAGTAGAAACGAATCAACTGCGCCTCTGCAGCCATGTTGAGTTTGCGAGCAGGTCTTTATGGCGAACTCTGATATCAATGATGCCATAGCTGCTTTAACAATCAGCAGTGACATATCCTTACCTATTATAACGAAACAAATAAGGAAATAAAAATATTTTGTGTCGAAATGCAATATTACCCAAACAGCTTCGAGGCCCAGTGCCGAACGGCAGAAAGACGCGTCGTTCCATTAATTCCTTCGGCGTGATGTTGTCGAAACGTTCGGGTACAAATGAATTTGGCTCGTAGAATATAACGGGATCATGATGATATGAATAGACAGGTATGCATAGCACTGTGCCCTCCTCCACTTGCACCGACTTTCGCTTAGAGAGTTGAATCACATTAGCGCTGCTACAGATGCGTCGACAATACTGTACTGTAGGGCTTAAACGCAGTGTTTCTTTAGAAATAATACTTTTGCTGAATATTAGTACTATGAGTAATTTAAGCATAATTTTACCGAAGATGCAATGGTCAAGGTAACTGAGCGATTTGAGTGTTTCGAAGTCGAATGCCGCACAATGCTCGCGCTGCTGCGCTTGCAACATTTCGGCACGTAACTTGGTCTGCACGCGTTCATCTCTTGCGAGCTGAGAAAATATTTTTTTTTTTTAATATTCTTTTCATGAAACTCTTCTGCTTGCTCTCACACTTACAAAGTAAATGCTGTAGACCAATGTGCTGCAGATCTCCTCGAAACCATCGAGCAGCATTGCCATACAGTGCCCCGTCAAGGCTTCGTCACTCAGTTGGCCCGTGTGCTGCTGCGTGTACAAATAACTGAGCATATCACGCATGCCACTGGGATTACGTAGCTCTTTGTGGCACTCCAGCGCATCGCTGGTGAATTGCACGAAATAATTATCCACCGCCTTAGAGATCAAGCGAAATGGCCAAAGCTTCCAAAACACTGGCATAACCGCTGATAGCAGCGAGTAACGGCGTAAACTGTGCGTTTGACGCACGGCGCGTTCGGTCATTTGTAAGAACGTGTTCGGTTTTTTCGAGCGCGTCCATGTACCAGCGTCTACGCCCCAAATGGTGATACAAAGCGCGTCGGCAACAAAACGTTTAACAAGCTGCACAATGCATTTATTAATGGTAGATTCAATATTATAAAGTATAAAGCTACTTACTTCAATGGCATCCAACGCTTCTGGCTGGTCGCCGCCACATTTGTGTTGCAGAAATTGCATTAAACGCGTACAACTTGCTTGCCACAATTCATACGAGTGCTTCAGCTACAATTTTGTTGCATGAAATTAAAAAATGTTGCACCTCACACATGTTGCCACCACATTGCATGTAGCACTCACCCGTGTTTGTGTCAAAGCCGCACATGCCACACTGCGATTGCTCTTCCAACGCTCACCCATGCTCCACAGCGCGCTGTACGCTGCCAATTTATCCAATTTATTTTGCTTGCGGTGTCGCATCCAGCTACACGCCGCTGTCAATTCAAATGCACCGAAATTCGTATCGAGTATCTCGTGCGCCAATCGCATGTCCACCACCATGATTTGCGGCTGACGCACGAAGAAAATGCCGACCATGCGCCTGCGGTGCTTGTAGCGTCTATGGCAGAAATACTCGTAGAATTATGTATTCTTTGCATAGAAACAGTTTCACATTTACCGGTAAAGCATGTCGATTTCGTAAAGAAGATTCCGATTCCGTGTTAAAATGCTCGGAAACGAGCCGAATATAGTTAACGGCAATGCATTGTGTAGCCCTCGTTTTCGCCAGTAATTAAAGTTCCATGTGAGATACAAATATATTGGCAGCAGTATTATATGCAAGAGAAGGATAATTTGAAAGAAAAGGCACTGCAACATGTCCTGTTCTTCTTTCTCTTTCTAATATACTAATTTGGCTTTTCCTTTCACTTTTTTCTTCTACTTCGTTTGCTTGTTCTTACGTGAAGCCTTTTTCATTAATTTCTCCTGTGTTTTATTAATTTTTTTATTTTTTTTTATGGTTTGTTTGTTGATTTTTGACTGACTAGACTGAAAATTCTGTGGAAATTTTGAATGAAAGTTGAAGAAATTCAATTAGAATATTGCTAAAGTAGTTTTAAAGCTATACATACGCTTCTCTGTATAATGCGGTTCTAATTCCTTAGAAATCACTAAAGTCCGCTACTTGGCTTAATAGGTTTAAAAAACTATTAGCAATATTGAAGTACGAACCTAAGGGTTGAGTTAATAAAAAGGAAATAAAATTCCTTGCGGAAACCCTTACTGGAAAACTTGTCGTGCTGACTATACTTATGGAGACCTTTCTAACCTCTTATCATATATTTTTTAAGATTTCAACGATTCGACCAGTTAAATTGGAGAACTCGAACTATACGTCGCTTACTAAGACTAAATACAGTTATCATTTATCAGTTCATACTAGAGCTTCATATCTAGAAAACTCATTAGTTTCTTATGAGCTTCACCAACCAAACCATTTGGTAACATCAGTAATTTCGGTAAGAAGAAGAAAGAAACAAACCTTGTAGAAGATAACAGTCAAAACTGGTTTTGTAGAACGCAGAGACATAATGTAGGAGTTACAGTAAAAGCATATGTACTACCTAAATTTCGACTTTGGCTATCGGAACGGAATCATGTGAGAGAATAAATGTTTCGCCGAGTTGGTTTCGACCTCTGCAACTTCACTTTTGAGTGTCACTTCTAACTTGACTAAGGGAAGTTTTCTGCTGTTCAGACGATGAGATTTGTCCTTAGTTTGAATTTTTATTAATGATCGAAATGCCCTGAAAATGATAAGGACTAAAAACCCTCTAGGTTGACTAATATTTTACTCTGCCAATATGACGAAACTTGTGGTTTTGGAGAAAGAGGTATTAAAGAATTCTTATTTTGATATCAGTTTCCTCCTTAATCCTTTTTCATCACACCTACATAGAAAGTCTACTAAGCAGGAGGACGGAACTACATTTTAAGCAGAAAATCGTAAAATTCTGTTGCTTTTAAGGATTCTTCAGATTAATTAATATATTCGGGAAGTTGTTTGTCTTACTGCTTTCTCAATCTTCATTCATATTGTGCAGTAGTCTTAAAAGCTTTCACATTTCAAATCATCATCCTTCAACATCTGCTGACAGATTTGCAAAAAGCTTAATGCTTCTTAAGCTCCAGATTTAAATAACAGTAGGAACTAAGAGTAATTTTGCTAATGGATTTGTTGCACTTTCCTCAGAAAATTGTTTTCTTATGCGTCAACCGCAAAATAGCAAATTGCATACAAACGCAAAGCAATCTGCCAATATGCACAAGACCACATGCAACATAATGCGGTACATACACACTTACATACGAACAAGTGTGCATAGCATACCACAACGTTTGCTGCCACAAATTTAGCAGTCGCAACCGTTTCGTGATATGCAAATTGCCAAGTTGCAATACTGAAACCTACAACATACAACAGATCAAAACTGTGCTTTCACTACAAGAGTGCGTGCGAAGAAAAACAAAAAAAATGCAAAAAGAAAAAAAACTGGCATTGCGCCTGGATGTATGCTAAACGAAGTATCAAATGTACGAAAGGAGAAAGCACCAAATTGAAAACAAAAGTACACGCAGAAAAGCACTAAAAGCGCACACACCAACAAAATGACTTCAATTGTAAACCATGAATAGTTACAAAAGCACTAATGGTGAAGCACAAGGAGTATGAAGAATAAGCAGCAGGAACAGTAGCACAACGCTCGAACTTTCGCAAGGGATTACAACTTATCGAGCGAAGAGAGCAACAAATAAGACATATGCAAACAAATAATAAGCAACAGCAAAACTATGGAAACAATAACAAATTGCCAAAAATTGCCGAAGCATAGATTGCTGAGGCAATATATAAAATTGACAAAACATAGTTGGCCGTAAATTATAACCCTCGCCCTATTCTACGAAATATTGTAATGCCAACAAATTGGCAGAGAATGTAGGGCAAAGTATTTACAAGTATTTACAAGTACGCACACAGTACATACACACATACACACATAAGTATTTAAGAAGATACTATTTCTGAGAGCCTTAAATAATTGGAAGAAGTAAGTTTTGTGCTAAGTTTGCTTTTTCTTGTGTATAGTTCATGATTTTAACATTTCATACTCCAGCAACGTGTTGTACCGAGTTTGAAAGTTGTGTTCAGCTAACGGTTTTTTGTAATACCTAAAATTTATCAGTATAGCTAGAGTGTTAGTTATAAATGTCAAAATGTTCAGGATGACGAGGCGAAATGATTTTCGTCCGTCCGTCCTTGTGTCATAAATTAACTCATAAATTGACCTCCCTTTACCCTTAATTTGACGTCTCTTGATGTGATTTGCGATGGTCGGACATAAAGTAAAATGTACTGAGAAAGTATGAGCCTATGGCCTATAGTATAAGTTAATGAGATGTCGAATTTGCTTGGTGTTCATTAACAGTTTCATCAAATATTATGTATAATTAATATAAAGTTTTACTAACACGTGAAATATTTCTCCGAATTTCATCCTTGCACATTGCAAGGAGAGTACAATATGTTCGGTTGCACCCATACTTGGTCCTTAGTTACTTGTTTTTCGTTTGTTATTTTAATTATTTCCTTAGTTGCTTGAGTTTTCATTAAAAATTTTCTATTTAGTGAAATGCTAGTCCAATGTTTCCCATTTACTAAATTTTACGTTTGAGTGAATTTATTCTCGTATGTACATTGAAAGTAAGGAAGGCCAAGTGTGGTCAGAATAGACCATTAAATACTCACACATGTCGTATGGATTTAGAGTAAATCAAACATTTCCAGATTTCAGCAGATTTAAGTATATATATTGCGTGTGACAAAGTTTTGTTTTTGAAGCGAAATTATGGAGCTCTCGGACCCATTTTTGGTAGTCATAGCTACCATGAGATATAGAGGGCGCGAGAAAGATTTGTACCATTGTCATCGATTGAGCATCGACCGATTTTTAACGCCACAACAATTTATGCTAAATGAAATATGATAAAAATAGATCAAGGTAGATAGATTAAGTTATCTCACATATCACGAACTTACACGATATAAAGAAACTCAAGAGGACCTTTAAAGAGTATACCAACTCATATTTTACGACACGAAAAATTTTATATATATATATATATATATATATATATATATTGAAATTTTATTACGTTATTTCACCTAGTGATAAAGCCAAATGGAGGCATAAATTATTTTATTCGGTACATAAAGGCGAAGTTAAGACAAATATTAACCAACTTCTGAAAATTTTGTACTGATATGCTCTAGTTAATTATGCAAAATCCAAAAAAAATAAAAAAAAACACACAAATTCTAAAGATAATAAATTATTTTATATTGAAGTTTGGGGTGCTTGTGGACTGATTCCATTTAACTTTTATTCAAGCGGACATTATGAGGGTGTTATGTACCAAATTTGGTAATTTATGAAGAATGAAATTTTACGAAAGTGTACGGTGTCCAACCCATAGCTTAATTTTGGAAATGATGCACATTAAAAATCTCGCTCTCTTGGAGCACTAAAAGTACAGCCGCGAGACATTAGTAATTATTGGCACCTCTCTGTGGAGAGTGATCTCAACCTCAGTTGTCGTGTACATATATGAACTATGATGGTGAGAGATTTGGAATCGATTTTGATTCGGGGGTTATGGATGTGAATATCTTTTTCTTTATTCAGATTCAAACTATACCAAGAAAAATCATAGAAAGTTGGTTCACTAGAGTTCACACTGAGGCAGTAGTGTGCGTACAAGACAGTTTCAATTAGAAAATATATGCTTTTTTCCAGCCTATTTTATTAAATTCCAGGAACCTGCGTTAAGATTAAATAATCCAATAACACAGATAAATTTTTGAAACGGGAGATTTTTATTACTTTTCCATAAATAATTTTTATTTCTAAACAAGCATAAAGTTTTTAGCGAGTTCACGAGAAAATCCACTATATTATCAAGAAAATTTCCGCTTTCGTCCCGACCCTCTACGTTGCTGCCTTGACGATTTACAGAGCGGACAATACCATTTGCCCTTTGGCGGTCGTATAATACCCACACATCGAAAGTGAAACCACTCGTAGGGACACAACTTGTTGTCGCAGGCAATCATGGAACCATAAGAGACTTGATTACAAATACAGTAACGCGGCTCATTTGGATTATAGCACAGTACTTCGTCTTCGTCTGAAGACAAGTCTGGAGGCAAGTCTGGCGGTGACAGCATAACATTGTCGTATATACTCGAGTAAGAGTATTGTGTAGCAATGGAGTTTGTAGTTTTGGTCGGCTGGAGCGGCGTGGAAAGACAGCTTACTGCAGCTGACGATGTTATGGGGTGCTCCGTTTTATTCGCTCCCTTTAGTGGCTGTGACAACATGATAAGGACGTTTACGTACGCAAAAATTAGAGTTGCAAAATAAAGATTCACAAAATATACAAATTTTCGAAATAAAGTTACAAAAATTTCCAAATAAAAAGTAGAAATTTCGTTGTCAATTGAAAGATTTGAAAATTGAAAAAACACCCATGTAATGAAAAGCTTTGAAATTTATAGCACACAGGGTATCTATTATATTATTGTAATATTTTTGGGTTTTGTAACGAGCGGGTTCATAAAAAAGAATCAAATTTTTTGAGCATATATATATTGGAACTAATCTGAAATATTTAATCAGCACCCAACTTAAAGCGATTTTAGATATTGAAAGATGGCAAGCTTATGCTCTATTAAAATAAATTTTAATATCTACATGAGTCCGATATTTTCGAGTAACTCGACCAACTTCTTTCATTTAACTCTTTCTTATACTCTTTTCCAAAATAAAATTTTCAAAATTATTCCTAAATCCTCGGTAAATTCCTAATCCAAAATTCAAACAGCTTCCAAACCAACCCCCAACCAAATAACCTTATTCCTCTCATAATCAACATACGCCATCCAACACCATCAGCAACATCAGCAACATCAACAACATCAACAACATCAACAACTCAATTTGATCTACGACCACAACATCCACAGAATTCATTCCAATCATTCGGTGACGCAAACTGCATCCACGTCAGGGTAATTCGAATGACCAACATTCACCAGGGCAGGCCAGCGGTTATACATGTGCATAATGACATTGCAATTGTGCAACGTGCAACGTGAAACATGCCGCACCTAGGCCTCAAACGCACACACTCAAACACACACAGACGCGTTATGCTATCGAATTTTTCGAGCTGTTGCTGCCGCCATTGATGACAAGATTGCTATCGATAGCAGGCAAATGAGGAGTCAAATTGATTTGTGCATTCACTTGCCAAAGGGTGTTTCGTTAGGGGCGTTGAGACTTTAAAATATCATATCATATCATGACTTCGAAATAACAGTAGATATTGTTCTCTTGAATCGCTGAAGCTTATAGACAAATTTTAATATTTTCCACGAATAATAATCGCTTTTTGGTATTTTTCAATGGAACAAGCACTATATCGTACCGTTTGCTTTCTATATCTAAGACACTGACCCTAGAAATACAAGCGTGATAATTAAAATTCACGTCGTTGTTATTTTAGCTGTAGAGAGTGTTTCCCAAAAAAATTTTTAACAATATTGTTGGGTATACTTTCCTTTATAGGATAATAATTCGGGTTTGTTCCAGTAAAGTAGACCCCGGTGCCACTATAGTGTTCGATTAGTCAACCAAATACCCACTGAAAACCTTTTCAGTTCAGTTCTCAGTAGCCGCTAACTATGCAGCATTTATGTAGAAGAACGCTTGATCAGGCCGAAATAGGCAAAACTGGAAATATAAAATGAAGACTTAAGGCGAAATGCATTTGAATTTGTATGCCCAGAAAAAGCGTACAAGCAGACTACTATGCGTGCTCACGTAATCATATATGTACCTACAAAAAAATATGTATGTATATACATACGTACCTCTGCCCTGTACTTTAGTTACTTTCATTGCTGTTATTGTTGCTTTGGCATTGTTACTGGTCACTGCTGCATGTCAATTTGAAATTTCCATTTGTCTGTAGCATCATTCTTTCATTTTAGATGGGGGATTTTTCCTTGATCCCCCCCTTCCTTTCTCCCATCTTTTCACAAGCCCCGAAACAGCTTGAGCCTTTGCAGTGTAATAATCCCACATGCGAGTTCGGAATCCTGTAAAGATCTCTGCACAGTCGAACTCGAGTTGTCTCTTGGAACTCATCCGAAATGGAATAAATTAATTTCTTATTACATAAACCAAATATGCAGCACCACAGTCGAACTCTATATGTACATACACGAAAGTAACGTTGTCCATATGTAAATACTCGTACATAAGCAGGCCTGCAAGTGCTGGCAGTAATTTGCTCGACCGTGACATGTAAACAAGTGTCCTTTAAATGTCTGTCTCTCGCTCCTTCGACGTTGGTTGCTTCTTTGCAAAATTGATTTTGCAATTTGCCAGTGGCAGAGCAGCAACTGTCGCATAACCAATTTTATTTGCTACACGCAATTGCAACGGTAATTAAATGACATAACACACGCACGCATGCATGTATTCATATTCACACAAACACATACACACACACACATGATTTGTGATGTACGAAGTGTGAGTTAGACTCATATGAAATGATGGTTGCATATGAGTCCACAGGCGTAGCATAGGCGAATTAATTGAGGTGAAATTTTGATATTTTCACTTACTTAAAATTTTTTATAGAATAAATGCAAAAGGAGTGAGAAAAATGAGTGAGGAGTACTTACTCCCATATTCATTGAAATGCTTATATATTTTTAAACAAGCAATGAGAAAAAATTCTGAAACGCATAATTTTTGCCTCATTATGTAAGTTTTATTACAAAAGCTTAATTTTCGCTTGGTTTCGTCTTTCCCACATAAGTAACCCCAAAATTGTCTATAATAGAAACTTTCAATTAAATTTTCAACAAATGCTATAATTTTCAAGCCTTATTATATACCCTTGGAAAAGTTGATAAGGAAGGCCTTTACTTATAAATCATCTAGATAATATTAACGAAGCAGTATATGAAAAAGATTTCTGAAGCTAAAGGTACCTGATACCTCGTTTATGTAAGCCATCTATCTAGCTATCCTTAGTTAAAATTAAGTGAATCACACGAAAGTAGGTCACTTTATTCGGAAGCAAATTACCCCTTTTAATAGATGCATTAGAATTTCGCAATGAGAAAGTGTAAAATTTACTATTCGAGATTTTTAACCAAACTCCTGAGTTAAAAAACTCGATGATTGTGGTCCAAATAGAACTAATTCTTCAGCAGTTTGAAAGCACAACATATACCGTACATTTTAATGGACATTATATGTATGCGAACAGAACAATAATCAGATGTATGTATATGAAATAGGTTGTTTGTTATTTAATTGTTTTTGTTAATGCAATTTAAAATTTTTGCAAACAAGATGAAATAGAATCAATATGACACCTGCAGTGAATTTAATGTTACTCATACGCCATGGCAGAGCGTAAAGAACCCACTAAGCGAGCCAAGTAACCAGAAAGCATACACTCATATGCAATGTAATGTGTAATTGTACAATACAACTTATGTATTATAATATATTTAATTGAAAATAACTACAGTAGTATGCTATCTTTGATTGTTTTATCATTTTATTTAGTCGTTAATGGACAAAACAATTTATATGAGGGATCAACTATTTTTTCATGGTTACATTAGTGAAGCTTTCGTTCTTCTCAAGGTTATTTCGATATGAATTTGGAATGCTTTCTTTTTCCACATAGGTCCTTCGATATGATTTTGATTTGGTGCAACGAAACATAACTTTTAATTTGAACTGATCTTTAGTTGATTTTATTTAAACAAAATATTGATGTGTAAATATAAAAGCGAGAAGAAGTGACATTTTTTCACGCCATATTTTACCAAAAACATTAGAAAATTATTACGCAATATTCTCTCGACTTCATTAGCAGCATAATCAACCAATTAAACTCAAAGATTCACAAAAATATTGCACAAGTTCTAAAAGATTTCGCTTGTAAAAATATATTGCATCTTCATGTTTATTTCATATCTTTTTCATTCTGCATTACCATTCGATGCCGAAAATAGTTATTGCATGAGCATCAAAAAGTCCACAACAACATGATTATCGCCGGCACTATTACTTCCAATGAATACAAAATGAGCGCCTGACCTGCACAGGAAGTAGACCAAACACCTGTTGCTAGTAGTTATGCAAAGTTTTTCTGTGGGTTCATATCAGTTGGTTTGTTTTAGTTTTGTTGGGCATAAATTTTTAGTGGCAACTGCATTTGCATTTATTTAACAGCATAGCTTATACATACATACAGGCATGCGGCGACTTGATTTTAGTATTCATTTTATGCAACCAACAACAAGCCACATGGCATTGCACTACTCGGATGCTGCAGTTGCAAATGCACTTTGCCACATGTCTTTATGATTATTACAATTTTCATATGCTTCCACACAGCACTCACTCACTGATATTTGTACACTTGCATACATGCAAGCGCACATGTACATAAGATACCTGTGTCAGCCTGCATTAAGCTTAACTCGTGTTTCCGTGCCTGTATGTGTGTGTGTTTTTCAGTAGAAAACAAGTTACGTTCTTTTTGACATCTTTCATACTGCAATCAGTGCAATCATTTGCATATGAGCCCTCACATATATTTCTAAATACTCACATGTGCTCAGAAGTATACATACATGTGTGTGCGTATGTATGTGTGCAGCTATCTTTCATTTGGCCTGCATTGTCGTTGTGAAAATATGCAAGTTTTATTTAAGAGCAGCGTGTGCCTCCATTCACTCGTCCCTAACACTTCCCAACACAAATCCATACATACATACATCTTTAGATATAAATGTACTTGGCATACTCTTATGTACTTATAATGCAAATGGAAAATGACATATGAGAATTTGATTTGATGTGAAAATGAGATTTGTGTTTCAAACTTTGCATTCAAATGCACACATACATGCATACATACATGCAACCACAAGTTTCGGTCAAGGCTGTAAATCTGTGCAATACTCATTCAAGTGTTTATTGTGATCTAAAGCTGAAAGTACACACCACACGCTAGTATAGAAGGAGCGGCATTGGAGAAATACTGCAAATGTGTCGAAAACTAATCAACATTGATGATGTTTATGCGAATGCTGCATTGCGTCGTGGAAATTTAATATTATTTAACATTATTTGTTAATTAGCAATTGCAAGGCAATGATATGGAAAATACTATACTAAAGAAATGACGAAAAATACTTGAATCTTGAATGAACCAAATTTGATTTGCTTTTCGATTAATAATTTGATTAATAGGAATTTAATTTTTAAGGATAGTGCAGTGAAAGTTATTCAGCTTTCAAACTTCTTGAACTTCTTAATAGGTTATAAAAATTTAAATAAGAATATTTTTGGATGCTTCTAAAATGAATGTGTATGTTTACGTCATTAAAATTAAAAATTATTTGTTTAAATATTCAACCATTGGTGCGTTAAAAATTCAAGGTCACTTTAATTTTATATGAATGTATCAATTTTATTTCGTGATCGACACAAAAATCTAAAAAATGGACCAAAGTGGAAATTTTTCAACTCCTTATACCTGATGAAGGTTATCTCAGGTGGTATATAAATCTCTTTAACCACTTCTTGAGTCAAGTAAGGTATTAAACTCTATGAATTGCTTTTTAGTGTCATTAACCAAAAATCAAAATAGATATTGGCAGTTTTTTATTTTTATATTGAAAAAAGAGATTTAGTCGCTGATATATTTTCTTATTGACTATTCTTAAATTTAAAAATAGTATGCTTCAATGTTTTTTGATCGCATACTATTCACACGTACTGTCAATATTACTTTGCTGTTATTGTTGCAAAAGTGATTGGCTGAAGTTAAAATGTAATTTACAATAATAAAGCCTAGAGTATGGTTTAGTTTGCAATCGTCGGACCTCATTGTCAATAAACTGACAAATTGTATTTACACTACTCAGAATTCATTCACAATTACTAAGGCAATGCCAAGCGCACAGACACTCAGCCAATTAGTTACACAAACAAACACAATTTAATATAACTGCATATATTGCATATGAATACATAACCGCACATGCGGTCATAGCACCGTCTACAAATCGATAATTCTGCATGCATATGCTGCGTGCATATGTCTTTGTTGACTTCGAATTGTGGTGGTGATGTTATGCCCAACATGACGTATGAGCGACACTTGAATTGTGGGTGGAAATTATTTTATTGATTTACCGCTTCGATTACACGCTATCGCATTACATGGTGCATTGTTAAAGCAATTTGGAGTTATGTTTACTAACAATCACCATTATATGACTGTAATACTTAGTTATAATGGTAATATTAATATATTAATGCAACTGATTACGACAGGTTTAGTATGGAAATATTAAGATAAAGGTTGTGAGGCGAAAACACAATTATAAAATTTAGATGTTAAGCACTATTGTGTGACTGATTTCATAGAAATGTTTATATAATAAATACACTGGTGGCTAGAGAAATGGTTCACTTTGCATCAAAAATCTTATAACTCGAAATTTTAAAATTTTCGCAAGATTTATAATAATTCGATAAAATTAAAAAAAAATTCGCAGAAATTTTCAAACTTTTTATCCGAAATTTCTAGAAGAAAGTTTAGTGTTAATTGAGTCTTATAGCTCAATTATAGTATAACAATCTCTTTAGTTTTTGAAAACTACTTTTGTCAATGCCACAGAATGAACCAAACCAATTTAAGTTTAAATGAAAGCTCTCATGAAAGCTTCTCTCTGTCTGCACTATGTAAATTTAACTTTTTTTAATAATATGTTTATGTTATTCAAACATCAAATATGGAATTAGTTAATTTATTGAATTTTTCTCCTCTTAAAAAGGAGAGCTAAACCCAATTAGTGTACAATATGGCAGCATTAATTTCACTTCTTCAAAGCTCTTGTCATTAACACCTGCCTAAATACATTTCTAATTGTTATTAGCACCTACTTATAAAGAAGTATTAAAACATATTCTCGTACATGTTTGGTTATACATAAGTGTGTATGTGTATGTGGAAATCACCTAATTTTAGGTCCCTCTACGCTGCCTAATAACACTCCCTAACTCCTCACGCTCACCCAGCAGCACTTGACTCATCACAACGACCCCAATTATGTTGTCAACGTTGATGTTGATATTTTCGAGTATTATGTCGTCATAATCTTCATCATCAGCAATAACAACAGCAACAGCAACAGCAACAACATCAGCAGCAGCAGCAGTGAGATCATAATCACTCACTAATATTAAGTAGTACTGTATTTTTGCTCCTTCTTTATACATGCTTCTGCTTTCACGATGGCTGTTGTTGTCAGCAATGACTGACGACTTTACTGCCACTGCCACTGTTGCAGTCGCAGTCGACGTTGTCGTTAGTAACTAGTACACTGGTAATGAGACATGAGTTTTTTCCACTTGCTGTCAGACGTTGAGTGCTTATTAAGTCGGTCACAGAATGCTGAACGCACACACAGAAGTATACACTTTTTACACACATACTATTACATTTGTAGAAGCGTGCTAACTTTTAAAAGAAACTTTCAATGCACGCCAGCGCACGCAAACACACACACATACATACATACATGTGCTTATGCTTGTTAAAGAGGAGCAAAAATATATTAATATATATATTTATTTAAGTATTTTTATTTAAGTATGTGTGTTTGTATGTTTGTATGTTTGTGTACGTGTATATGTATTTACAAAGACATACTGCATATCCGACCAACTCTTACTATCATATCGTACCACGAAGAGCTTGCCTTCATTCTGTTGCTCACCACACAACAGACCTTAATGTTGCACACACACACATTGTACATACATACGCATGCCTATATATGCATGTATACACTCGTATATTTCCACTTTACTGCTCTATTGTGTCATAAATGTGTCAAATGCCTACAATATGGAAGAAAAAATAGTGTAGCAACAACAACAAGAGCATGTCAGCAACATTGCCATTTGTTAGCTGACAGTAAAAAGCCACTCTACTCTGCACTCATTACGTGTCAACTTTGCGCTTCACTTCACTCCCTTCGTTGTAAGCGTTTACACTGCTGCCGTTACACGCGTAACACGGCACTCTATAACGCTAGCAACTTGCATATTGTGTGCATAGTTTCTTAGCTTTATGAATTTGATGCATGAAAGTGCCATAAACAGCAATATTACGCTTGCGCCAAATGCATAAAAATGCAATAAATGAGGGTTGTTTATATTTAAAGTTTTTAAATATGCAACAACTCGCACGTGGACTTGATCTTGCGTGTAGCTTTAGCTTTGAGCTACTTTTCTTAAGTAACTGTGACAAATTTTCACAGAACGGTTAATGTAGTACAGTTGTTAGGGCTTCATATTTGGAAAATTTTGATTTGTTGCTCAAACGTTTTTCATTTTAGCTTGACAGATATACCAACCGAAAGGGCTCTTTGAATTCATTCATATCTACAAATGATAGGACTATTAGAGTTATAGTTCGGTCATTTAACTTTGTGCAATATTTTTTAAATGACTATAATCAACGCAAGTAGCTCAGTCAAATTGAAAATAATATCTCCGCGTCATTTAGCACTAAATGAGGTTTCAAGCTGGGTATCAGACAGAAAATAAGCCGAGCAGTAGGTGAAAACTTGGCTTACTTGATGTGTCGAGGTCGCTGTGTTAGACTTAGCCAAAATCACTCAAGAAGTAGAATCAAGCTGCGAACTTTAGGCGCACTTCTAGATCAATTCAACCCCGGTTTGTTTTGAACTTCAGTTTCATAAAAATATCTTAGATATATTCAGAAGGACCGATTTGTTGTCGAGTCATACTGTGCTGTGTATAGTATAATGTATAGTATAATACGATCACCTGATTTTTTCAAAATAAACAATAAATAAAAATAATTTTTGTTAGCAAAATTCGATTTTATTATTCAACAGCAATCCTCTAACTTTTCGATAACATTTCTGTGATTGCACTTGTCTTTAGCTTCAAAATTGGCATCAGTCTCGGCGATTATCCCCTCATTGGCGCTAAATTTTCCGTCAACGAGAGTTCTCTTGAGGACTACATTGTCTTGACGAAACAGCATTTTCTTCTTCTTGAAATGGTATAAAAATTTCATGATTTCTTCCAGTAATGTGGGTTTTTCGCTTTTCAAGATAATCGGTGAAAAATATTCTATTCGCTTTCCAAAAAATAGAAGCAGAATATTTTGATCGGTTTAGTTGATTTTTGCGGGAATCAATATTGAAATATATTGCGTTTATGACATGCACAGATATTTCCTAGTGCTGCTTGAGGCCACACTACTTTTCCCAGTTCAGTTTCTATTTACTTGCTATATATATTTATCTATTTTCCACTGAATATAGAAGTCAAATTCATATGGTCAGATGCTGTGGTTTTATAACATTTATCAAAATATATGCAAATATTAACTTTTTTTATTATTCAAAAAGATTTTTTAAATATGTGCATATTTTTGGTATTTTCAATTTTTCTGATTCATTAAAGATAAAATTGGAAAATATTTTTTGTGTATTGTTGCCAACGAAAAGCAAATTGAAATGCAATATGCCACATTATTTAAATTTAACGTGCGTTGCATGAATGTGCATGTGTGTGTTTATTTGTGGAAAGCGTTTTTTTTTTAGATATTGTCTATTGAGTAAAGTATTTATTTCAAGTTTGCCAAAAGCATTCAAAATAATTTCCGGCTTCCAATGTTGCCACCATGTTTAACCTGCAGTGCGCAACCACATAGGTCAGAAATTACATACTTCTTTATACATATGTATAATGCACACGTATGTGTATGTGCACATGTATAGTTTGAATGTGCGCAGAAGCTTTGTATTTTCATGTTTTTTCCCCCATTTTTTTTTTCTTTTGAAAATTCAATAACAATCCTTTTATTTCTCGACCTCTGGCAGTGGTTTTCTAATTTTCCACACAACAGCGGCTTGTGTTTCTTGTTTTCTCATACATTTTTGCTTTGTTTGTCGGCCATTTTAAAACCACAACCACAAAAACAACTGGTTGGCAATATGGCCAGAAAGCAGCGATAAATGCAGCAGCTGCAACTACTGAAAGCAATGGCTTTTGTTATATAACCATTATGTGTGTGCATGTATTTGTACATTTGGATGCTTACTAATGCATTGCTCACCATTTCGGCTACAAGCAATTTTTGGCAATAACAGCGATTCCCCATTTCGATTTCAATAAAATGAAGTGGCAACATTTGTTGGCTCGCCGCTTTGACCATTTTGCATTTTCAATATTTGCAACCGCAGGCGCAAACAATTTTGACAGTTGTACCAACTACAATGCCATCCATTGCAACTACAACAACCACCACAGTCCCGGCGCGCACAGCTGCTGTCTTTATGCCAGTGATTTGCATAAATTCCGCACGATTTGGCAGCGTCGGCGTCGGAAGCAACTAAGCGCGCCAAAATGCCAACATTCAGAACAAAATATAAAATGAAATAATATTGCATGAATATATTTGTGAAATATATTAACACCCACGTATTCACCCATGTGAATTTTCCAATATTTATTGTTTTAATAAGCGCCTCAGAATATGCAATTGCCACACACACACACACACACACACACACACACACACACACACAGACACACAGAAACGCGTACAAAATGCTCCGGAAAATTTCTGCGAAAATTGTCGGAATTTCCATAATTTGCGTATTTTGCATTGTCCAAGCGTGAGTGTGTGTGTGTGTGTGCGTGTGTGCGCATTCGTGCACTCTTCTGCACGAATGTTTTGTGGCGGAAATTTATTATTAATAAATTGTTATTGATATTGCATAAATAATTGCATAGACCAAGTGACAGAAGAAATCAGCACTGAATTGGTCATAATATGTGACTCGTTTAATTATGCAAAGGTGTTAACGTCAATGGCAGTGGCGAATAGTGGCCATGAATTTTGTAAATGCCCAACAACATGCATTTTTAAATATTACCAATTGACAGCATTTCCGCTGTGGTAGGTAATTGAAAATGTAGTGCAATTACTTGCACGTTTTGCTAATTAATTATGCAATTATAATATTTCGTCAGCATTAGCGCCAAGGGGTATGCAATACCGAATTTACTGAACGAAACAACTCTGCTGATATGGAAAAGCATATTTAAAAGGAGGGTCGTGTTCTCGAATCACTGCTTGTTTTTCGAATTAAAGTGGGGAAAATTGTGTTGTATTTGCTGATATAAAATGCATCGCTGAATTTCTCAAGAAATTTTTACTGTAATGTTATAATTAAAAATCGAATGCAGGCACGATTGCTTGGGGTCTTCACTCCCGAATATGGAAAAATATATATTTAAATACAAGGAGTAAGTGAGATTAAGTAGATTTAGTAATTTAAATTTAATCAGTATAGTTTCTGAAACTCTTCTTTAGATCTATGTTTTACTATGTTTATTGTATGTTTTGCTTTATTGCATTAGCAACTGAATCGAATTCTTGTATTGTTGTTATTCGTTTGTTGTTGCTGTTGTATTACGTAACTACGCATTGCGTAAATAGTTTCGGAGAATATTGCTGAGGTGACTGCCCCTTACCGAATATAATTGCGAATCCACTTTTCTCACTTTAACTGAGAGACTTGAGACCATATAGACCAAACAAATGTAAGTCTTATTGCATGCTTTACTTTCGTCTATTAAGTCTCGATGAGCTCACAATACCAACGACCATCTTTCGTATGCATATGCAGAGAAATTGTGAATCGATGACGGTTAATATAACACATTTATATATATAGCGAGAGAACTGTAGCAGCATTTACTTCTGAATTTATCGTCATTATTGCCAATATGCGACACAACAAACAAAAAGCTAAACATATATAAACATAACTAAGAAAAACACATAAATGATGACAGTCAATCTTTTGCACACTCAGCAACCCAAACGCAGCATTCATCATTGCAGAGGTCAAGTAATAATAAAAAGAAGAAAACATATAATGGATTGCTTTTTCTCAGATAGCAGATCTCTAATTTCCTGTTGAGGGCTTACTTTTCTGCATAGCAAAGGAACAAGGTTGAATGGAAAATACAAATGCTCAGCTGTGCAAAAAGTCGTGTCTCAACACAAGCAAGTGATGAAATTTTTACCAACTCGTAGTGAAAAACTGCAAAAAAACACATACTTTTAAGCCGTAAAAAGCTCATAATGGCGTTTTGATGTACTGTAATTGTGCAAAGGGGACACTTTTCATGTTTCTCGCTTTTATGTTGTGTTTTTGTTAGTGTTGTGCGCATATATTGATGCTACTTTGCCCATAGACAACTGCTTTCCATTTTTTGTCTCTATTGAAAGTTGAGCAAATCGATTGACATATTTGTGAAAAAAGTAAAGTAACCCCTATTATATCGTGCCCTTTATGCGACACAGCATTTACATCCGCTTTTATCGAAGTGCCCTAAAGCCATGATTTTTAGATTACTCATTTTTTAATGTTGCCCTTTTTCGGCATTCACATCTGGTACTTTTGCTGGTAAGTGTGTGTGTATGAACTCAACTGGCTGCTAGTCATGGAAACTTTTTTGGGTCACTTACCAGTCTATGTGTTTGTTTGCAAGGACAAGTGTGCTGCTTCCTGCGCTTAAAATGGCAACAGATAAGAGTTTCAGCAATTTTATATCGTACGATAAGGCCGCTCGTCATTTCCGTCCTCTTACAGGGTTATACTCAAGCTACAACTTAAAAATGTTACTTGTGCTAATGTAGTTTGAATTGTGAATTTGAACCCGGTAGTGGATGAGATAGCTGATTAAGAAAATTGACGTGGAATGATGAGGTGACTACGAAGCCATGATCTTCAGATGAGTGACAAGCATATTGGAGATATATTTGGCAAACCATTTTCGACAAAAAGATAATGTTTAGGAAAGGCTAAGCTGTTTAATGTTAATAATCCCCGCTCCAGTAAGTTACAAAAGATGCGGGTATATATATATATATAACACCTCACTTATGTTAAAACGCATTTTAAACTTGCCTCCCACACTTCCAATACACTTAAGCTTTAAATACAATAAGCAAAACGTAAAAGTGTATATGCTAAAAAAGTGCAAAAATGAGCCACACCGCCACTGCATCACCGCATCACCGCATCACCACACCAAATATTTACCAGCACACACCGCAACAGAGCTGCTGTAGCCTTCCCAGCCACCTAGCCGTCCACAGCGAACATATGCACATCGTGCACATCGACAAAAGCCGCACCTCCAACGGTAATTGCATTGAAGTGCATTCGCTTATAAAAAAGTTAAACAACTGTGACGAAAGGTTGGCGAAATGAGCAACTGTAAATACAGTAGCACTGCGCTGCCTGCCACACGATGGTCGCTTGCAGCATAATGTGCAAGCAGCACTTTAAATAGCCAATAGTGAAGTGGCAACAGCGCTTACAGCAACATTCAAATGGTCGCCATTGCCATCGCTGATATTTGTTTAGTTCGCCGAGACAATGAAGTGGTGCTCCCCTAACACCTCAATTCAGTGCACCACACACTGTTAGAGTAAAACTAATACTAAAGTGTAAGAGAGTTGCAGCATTTTTACACATGATGTGGACGACTTTGGCGTGTTATTATGAATACTGTATAATAGTGATTTTTCGAGATTTAAAATCCTAACAGGCAATTGTAGGTAACGGAACGCTGATGTATTGTAGACTTTTTTGTGTCATATTTTGAGTAAAGTTTGACCGATTCGTATAAAATAAAGTAGACTTAGCTCATATGGGCGCACAAAATGCATGAATATATCTCTTTTTTCTGATTAGTTCGTTACATTTAGGCTTAGAGAACAAAGTGCCATTTTTCCTTTTTCTATCTGGTCAACTTGTAGGAAGAAACTTGTAGGAAGCAATAGCTCTCATTTAAAGGCCGTTGTCTTCACAAGGAATCCAAATTTAATCAAATTTCTGTTTGCTCTCTGTTATGCTGTAAATATTCTTGAAATATATAGTTTTATACTTAAAGTTCTGAAACTTTTGCAAAATTCTGTTCAATTTTCACTGTCTGAAGGCAGTACAGGGTGCAGAGATCTCGTAATAACCGAAAACTCTTCAACTTTTTCCATTAACCGAGATGCTGCATTCCCTCTATATAGATTGTTTTATTTTTTTTTTCTAGAAATATAAAAATTCTCTAACATTCTCTAACAGAAGAAATACATTTGTTTGATATTCATGTGCTCGCTCCCTTGCAACCAGAATAAATCGAACCGATGACCGAAACATATTTAGAAATTGACTCCGTTCGACTTTGGGAAAGTAAATTTACTATTACTATTTGTCTATGTTATTATGGGTCAAATATCTAACAAGGTATAACCAATATTTAGAGATATTGAATATCATCTATATGTACAAAAAGTAATAAAAAACAAATTAAATACAAACTTTTTCGTTCAAAATTTCATTCACAATTCAATATTCACAAAAATTTCAACATTTCAAAGGCCTTGTGACTTGTATCAATTTCACATTTCCGTGACTTCGAATTTTATTTAACTTTTATGCACATTCATAAACTGATGATTTTTCTATTCATATTCCATATATTATATGTATGCACAAGTGTATGAGTTGCAAAAATTTATACTCATACAAACATTGGTTGATATCAGCAAATCCTTCTCGATTAGAACTTGTGTAACTCTTCCTTTTTTGCTGGCAATCGCAATCTTCTTGCATGCACTTGCAATTCGTCGATAAGAAGGTTTTATAGGAAATTGGAGAATGCAATTCCAGTTTACGAACATACAGACTTAAATAAATGGCGTCTTATGCGAGACCCAGGCCACAGTTGAATACTTCTACCGACAAAATGACATGTAAATTCAGCATGTACTGTGCAATAAAGACTTTTGACTTTATGACCCATTAGGAAATAGGGAAACGAACGTGAAAACGGCAGTGTGACATTAAAATTATTTAATTGTTTTTATTTCAAACTCACGTATACAATACCGAAACGCCGAAATAAACAGCCACAGGAATTTGTTTTGTTATTTGTGGAATGATTTAAATTGTGCGGCTTATGGATTGATTTCAATAATTTTTTAACAATATTCTATCAATGCATAGCATAAATATCTTAAATAGCATTAATTCGACTTTAATTGTATAAATATATTTTTGGTCAATCTTACAGTTTAAAAATATGTCCTACAGAAATATTCGTATTTCTTCATTCTCTTTAGTTTGGTACCCATACTGTGATAATTCGTTTATCTAACCAATTTAATTAAAATTTTAAATTTTAAACAGTTGACAATCCTCTGCGAAAAATATTTTCCCATGTAAGCTTTCTTAAAACTCCACAGATTTATATCCGTATGATAGTATTTCCTTGTTTTACCAACTTTTTAGGCTTACAATTTTCAAACAGCTGGCAAGTCTTTCATTTTTTTGGTTCCAAAGACCTTTTTTAAATATTTTATGAGTGCAAAGAGTTTATTTTTTACGTTTTTTGTTGAACAAATATATTCAGATTCCACTTAATTCAAGATTGCGCTAAAAAAAAGGTTTGATTAAATACATCTACACTAGCTTCACGTTGATCAATCAAGTTTGAAGTAACAGTAGGGAAAAAATACTCAAACATTCTTCAGAAATTTCTTGCTGGGATTATATAATATATTCATATTCACACAAAATATACTCGTACATACAACTCGACAATATCAGAATCGGCTTCAGCCCACTTACTCGTGCAAGCGAACTAATACGACAACCCGACACTGACACAGACACACATTTGATTGTAGCATCCTGTAACTGATAATGCGTCGCTGAGGAAATAAGCACATAAATAAACCCATAACACAGGCATATGCACACGCACACACTCACACACGCACACAAACGATGTAGGCAACTGTTACGCCTACACACTCAGTTGGAAGCGTGATGCGAGAATGTGTAAGGAATATTCATGAAAATATTGTCTGTAGTAATATTTTGCAATAAAAATACGTGAGACATAAATTCGCCCACATCGGGTAATAACATATATAGATGCATATAAAATATTTCTATGTCTATATATATATGTACACACAAGAATAATAAATATCGAATTGATAGGTGACTAACTGGCTGGGTGGAGGGCGATGAAATTTGAATTGAAGTGAATGGTGAATGAGAGCAAACTTTTAGGAGGCAGTAATGTCAAAGTAAGACATTGAGTTGCATATTTTGCAGATTAGCAGTTGAGCATATTCAGGCAGATAATTCCAAAAAAAAATAAAAAAAATAATATATATTTATTATGTATAAAAGTGTATATACATATGTATGTGCATATAAATGTGTGTGTATATGTTTAGTATGTTTACATATCAGTGTGTATATTGTATATATCGTCGTCTTAATATCAAATATCGTCTCAAGTGCTCTTGTACGTGAACACCACCCAAACCTTCCAATAAAATTGCCGGATGCTGAGATAAGCAAACTGTTGCTACCGCATATTGTTAGGTAACTGAATATATTTGCATTTAAGTGAGATTTCATAAATTTATAAAAGGAAGCTTATGTTAAATTTTTGTGCATAACTATTCAATAATATATAATATGTGGGTATTTTATTTGTTTGTTTAAGATTTCTGTGTATTTTAGTTTAGAAGTTGTTTTTAATTAAGCATATGTTTCGGATTGTCGCACTGATTTTCCTTTCTGCTGTTGAAACTAATCGGGAACGTAAGGACAGCAGTCAGATGTCAGAGTTCTCTGAAAAATCTCCCATTTGAAACTCTTCAGATCAGTATCATCATACATTTTTATTCTCGGGAGAAATTTTTACTCTCCGGTTATCTGTTTAATGCAAGATTCCACTTATTTTAATATTATATTTCCATGCTGGTATTGTCAACACCTTTTTCTCAAGTAAACGAGCAACCACTTCGACTTTGTAGTATTCAAAAGTGTTATTTTGGTGACAGTTTGTGATTTTCTAAAATGCCTCTACTCTATACCGCTAACTAGCTATAATTGTAAGCTAAGACAACGACTTTTTCTCCCCGATGCTGAGCTTCGATGTTCACCCTAGTAGATTATTTAATCAGCCATTTTCCTCTTTACCCTATAAATTAAGTTTTTATGCACGGAATATTACGGGATATTGCACACAAAATATCCTTATATATATAGATTTGATTTTTTTTTTATCATGATTCCATTAATCCAACTAAAAATCCTCATCTGCAATGAATATGCAATATTTCAGAGATTTCATCACTTAGTTTGCAATTTGCGCTCACGCTCTTTTCCACTGTATCCACCTTTAGCTATGCACACACACGCATACACACATTGGCATTTATTTAATTTCGCCAACTTCCAGACTACACTCCCAACACTTTATTACTCGTATCAACCGCGGCTGCATGCCACATCGCCAGCCTACTGTGGAAGCAGGCCACACAACGCCACGACGACTGTTGCCAGTTCTGCACAACCCCGAAGAACCATTATCGCTTTCACGCCTGTTTTAATAAGAGTTAAATAAAAATTACCATTGCCATTATGTGGCAGGCAGGCAAGGTGCTGATGCCAAACCGAAGCGGATGCGAGAAGAAAAATTGTGTAGAAAAAATGGCAACAAAACAAATGAAAAATAAAACTCTTGGCAAAGTGGAATGTTAAGGCGGTGCAAAAAGAAGCCGAGCACGCACATGAAAAATCGTTTTAATGCACGCGATAATGGAATTGGATAACCGAACTGCCTGCGCGTTGACTGCGTGTCGACCTCAGGGTCTATGGCTGGCTGGCTGGTTGCGAGACTGCATTGCAATTTATGCGAACGTCTGCCTGCTTGCCGATCTACCTAGCAACCTGACTATCCGCGCTCGCCTGCTTGGCAGCGAATCTGCACGCCTGATTTTCTCACCTGGCCTTCGTTTGCTTGCTGCAGCAAAAACAACTGCTGTTGCACATCGCCTCCTTGCACACATTCCAGCGTAACTGCATGCACACGCTACGTAAGCTACGTGTACGACATGGCTTGCTGATTTTCCTCTTCCTTTTCCTGTGCCTTGAGCGCCGAACTGCTTGCCACTTCATCCAAAAGCACAAGCAACATTCCATGTCGCTTATACGCCACGTTGCACATGTCGTTCGCGTATGTGAGCCTCCGCTCTCCCCTTGCTCATACTTTAGGACATATATCTACCCCCTTCATCCCTGCACTTCTTTGCATTTTTTTTTAGATATTTTTTCTTCATTTTTTTTTGTTGTTTTTGCTTGCATTTCGTAATTGATTTGTCTGTTAGCGTCTCGGGGTATCTGCAAGTGCGTGTGTGGCGCTTCCTCCCGGTATTTGTGTTCTGCTCAAACAGCTGGCAAGATGTTGGTTGTTGTGTCGTATGTGTTGCCAGCAATTTGTTGCAGTTACTGTCGTTAAGCTGTTCCTGCTGCCGCCACCACCGCCGACACCGCCGTAGCTCCAGCTCACTGTCATTCTATTGTTGCACGCTTTGGCGCTAGAAATTCCTTGGCGCGCCGCAACAGCTTTGCTAACACTGTGGTTGGCTGACTGGCTGGCTGACTGGCTGACTGCCTGTCTTCCTGCCTTACCTAACTGTTGGCACCGCACACGGGCACCGAGGTCCGTTGCTGTCTCTTGCCCAACTATGTGCAAGTGTTAAAGCGTACCGCTATTCAACATGAATTTTATGTGGCAATAATGCCAGCATTGCACACCATAATGTGACGTGTGAGTACGGCGTCAGTTGTGGTTGAGACCGCAAAATGTTGCCACATTCTTGTTGTCTACTTTTAGGGGTCTGCGCTGCATAACATGAACTATATTGCAATAGGATGCGTAATTTGTAACAAAGAGCTGCTGTTAAATATACTTGGGAGCATATACTTTTATGGATTGTATTTTGTAAGCGTTTTTGTTAAGCCATGTAAAAAACAAAAATTATAATACATTAATAACTCTAAATTATTTGCATTATGTAAAAAAAAATTTTTGTAAGATGTTGAACACTCGAAACTTTTGGAAATATTTTTAATCGATTTGAAGAATTGAGCCAAAATGTTGAGTGTACCTTTGAAATTTGAAAACTGTTCAAAAATTATTTATTTGCAGTTGCCTTCTATTAAAATTTAATATTTTTTTTTAATGTACATTTCCTAATATATATTAAGATTCTGTTACTTTGATTTAAGGTATGTGCATCTGTGGTGAGGTAAGATATGTAAATGGAATGTGCTATTTTTTATATTACATGGAAATATATTTGCTCTTATTTGTCCATGAAGAAATTCTTTACCTTTCTGACTTAGCTAAAAAATACCTTTTTCCATTGAACTTCAAGAAAAATTCATCATTCACTTCGATTATAAACTCTTTATCGACCATAAACAATAAAAAGGAAATTAGAAATATATTTTTTTTCTGGCAACATTTATTTAGAATTGATTGTTTGAATTAATATTCAAGACTACTTAAATTTGAACGGCTCAGTCATTTATTTAATTAAAGAAATTTTAATTACTTTGTTATTTCGATGAAAACAAATAAACAAGTAAATAACATACAGACTTATATTGTTTACTTAATTAAATACTTGCAAGTAAGTGCGGGCAAGAACAAGTTGTTTATTTGTTTTTAAAATCGTGCGGCTGAAAGAATTTTATGCAAATTATATATCTTACAAAAATATTAATAAAGGATTACATATAAACATAGATATAAAATTGTAATGCATTGTGTACATATGTATATAGATATATGTACCCTCATGCAGATTAATTTACAAAATGGCATTTCAGGTATGCCAAGTGTGTATCGCCAATTCTGCTGACAGGATGTTCATCTCCCACAAGGATTACAGTTGTTATTAACTGCGAATTGAAATATACCATATATATATTTTTGCCACATACTTTCCACATAATTCCACTCTGATTTTATTTATTTTGAACTCTGGAATTATAGTAACTAATTTTGAAATGAATTTAACAATTTATTTGAGGCTGTTCATTATGGGATGGCCTGAAAACGGTAAAATGTCAGGGGATAACCTTAACGATTATTTATTGTATATATTTGTCTTGATATATAGAGGTTGAGAACTTATTCTGTACAGAAAAAAACAATAATACGTCGATTAATAAAGCCTTGGAGACCAGTGAATCGAACAAACAACTGGTATAAAAAGCATAAACTGGCATAATCAAGCAGATCTAGTATGGGAAGTGGTTACACCAATTTAATGGGTTGTGGACATACTATCTTACTTTACTTATTTTTCACATAACTGTATATTGAGTTTAACAGGCACAGTTGTTGTTGCTTTTACATTTAAATTTACTACAAGAATGCTGAGCTACCATCAAGGGAGTGAGTTACGAATCGAAGATGGATATAATATTCTTAAAGATGTCTGCATTTTGTTCTTGTTATAATTACTTCTATAACTCTGGATTTTGCTTAAACCTTTTTGATGCTGTTACACTCAAATATGCTTACTAAACATAAGCATTTTTCCAATGAATTAATTTGACAACAATATAATAAATTTTATTCATATTTGCCTTAAAACAACGAGTAATTCATACTAGTATTAAGTTGCTAACATATTTCTATTGAAGTTTACCTGACTGGCATTTATTTGGCATGCCTCATTTAATTAAACAACAACGTTAAATTAACAAAAAAAAAATTTATTGGTCTATTAAATTTTTTTCAAATTGAAAATAACGAAATATTTAATTCTTATCTTGCAATTTTAAATTAAATACGCAAAACTAGACAGACTACTCCAAAATTATTACATTTTGTACAATTAATCTAAATATCAAAATATTTTATGCAATAAAAGTAAATATGTATAAAGATTTATTCGGTGAGTGATTATAAAAAAATAATAACCGTAAATGGTACAAATAGCAATTCACTTCGAATAGAAAATAGCGTTAGTGAGGGAGAGAGGGAGAGAGAGCAAAAAAGTGTGTGGATATAAGTCACTCATACGCTCCGTTGGCTTCGCCTGATTTACTGTCGCATAGCACACAATCGCACGCAACGAACTCATGCCTGGGAGTGTGTGTGTAAGTAAATTGCTGCTACACACTCACACACACACAAACAAATGCCAAGGAAACGACTAGGAAGGAAGCAACTGCAGTGGCGTGTGGCAGCAATTCACTTAATCGCTCGTAATCGTTAAGGTAATTGGCCGACTGGGGAAGTATATGGAAAATTAAATAAAGTAAAAAATCTAAAAATCATAATAAGAGAAAATAGAAAGCTTTGCGCAGAATGAAAACATCAATTCAAAAGCAATTTCAGCGCCAGATTGCGCTTGCCACACTTTTGCTTATTTTCAAAAATCACTACCGAAAGCAGTAAGAAGAGCGCTTATATGATAAAGCGCACTGAAAAAGAAGTATGTGTATGTGTGTGTACGTACCATAAAGTAATAACAAAAATGTTAGTTTAAGTCAGAGATATGAAAATAAATTTAAGAAAAATACGCTGGAAAATATTTTTAAAAAATTTGACCAAAGTTGAAAGTCATCTAAACTGTTTGAACGCTGCTTTTATGATAGAGAATTATTTGTAGTTTTTGAATCTTTTTTGTTCACCGTTGCCCACAAAAGTCGACAAGCGCTTATTTTTGCAGATCATTGCACGTCATCGACTTCTGAAAAGTACGATTTCTTCTATTATATTATTTTGCTTTTCTATTTTTATTTGTTTTTTTTGCAGCAGGAAGCAGACAATTTTTATGGTTGGCACAATGTTGAGTATAAGTGGCCTCGCTGGTAGCTAATGTCAGATTACTTCTCTTTCTTCTCTTTCACTTTTCGTCTATTTTTTTCGCTTTCATCATTTTAATTGGCTATTAAGTATTGATTGATGCTTGTAATTGTTGACTGATATCCGTTTATTTAAGTGCGTGTTGTCACTAATTTCAGCGCACAAAAATATTTGTAAACATTTTCTGATAATGAAAATAAAATACAATAATTAGTTCTGATTTTTTTTACTTTAGAGCAAGCGTCAATATTTAATTAATTTTTCCAAAAATCAAGCGAGTTGCAAGGTCGTTAAATTAATTTCTTTTCTGCGCGAAATTTGTGGGAAGGAAGACGTAGGAATCTTGATGCCTTCTAAGACATTTGTAAAGTGTGTACGTATAAGTTACCTAAAGTTTAATTTCCCGTTTCCAGTTAAGTTTTGTTGAAAAGATCTTCCTCGTTGAATAGTCCATACATTATTCCCGACTCCTCTAAAGAGTTCTGAGCAAGGTGATCTTTCGATAAAATGTGCTCAAAGTTGTGGGGTTCCAGTTAGACAAATATTTTTAGCAGCTAATATGTAAGTGGTTAGTAGTAGACTCTTTGTATGTACCTACTATGCATGGGCCTTTAACATTTTGACTGCCTTTAACAGCGAATTGTGCTGTAACTTGGGTAACTTGGCAACTTGGTAGCTTTACAATACTTTGTTAGACCTGAAATTTAATGTAGATAAATGAGTATCGAAACAGATGGCATGGTGGTATGAGATGAAGGAATAGTTTAAAGACAATCTTATGTGTTTTGAGGTTATGGACCTACTACAATATCATGCTTTAGTGGTAATGGTCAATGTCTAATAAAGTTGTAGTGAATTTTAGTAGCGAATTTTGGGGATTTGAGAATAACAACTTGGTGGTGAGAAGTTCGTCAATGCAACAGATATTTTGCTGTGGTTAGCTCAATAATTTTTCATATAATATACCTTTTTATGAAACCTTTTATTATACAAAATACTCAGAGCTAACTACAATTAGATAATTGATTGTTCTAGATTATAGATTGATTATATAGATAGATTATATAGATTGATATACAGATTATAGATTGTCTTTGCCTAAATTGGGACCCACGATCCATAAAGTACTAATTACATCCTTCCTTTACGTACTCGTCAGCATCCCGCTCTTATCTTTGGTAACTTTTAATACAATAAATTGATGAAGTTGATGAAGTTACTAAATTGAAAAAAATTAGATGAAAGTCATAAAATTCTTTCTACATTTTTAAAGCAAATGTCAAAGTTCTGTAGCTATGTACATGTGTATATACAGAGGATTTTGGAAAGTTTTTGACTTAACCAAAGTTGCTCTTTTCCACCCAAAAGTTGCCACCCGAAGCTCATTGTAAATCTATTGTAATCTCTATTTTTCTTTCTAGCGTCTCTTGCGCCTTGTCTCTCCATACCAACAAATCATTTCTTTTCATTTGCATTTTTTAATTCGAAAACTTTTCACTTTATATGTTTTCTTGCGCCAACTCTGCATCTCACACTCGCTGCATTAAGTAATTCAAATGAGCCACATAAATATCAATTAATTCTGGCTTAAGTGGTAGCTAAAACTTTTGCTCTTTTAGAGCTTCTGCTGCTGCAGCGGCTAAATTGTCTGCGACTAAAGCGAAAAAAGCGCAATTAATCAGCATTAGGCTAGGGTCAAAGAGAAGATGCAATCAGTGCATTTGAAGAAAAAGAGTTGACTTGAAAAGCTTGCAATTTTTTATATGTATGATAAAAGTTTATATGATATAAGTATATCAGATATATATTATCTATAATATATATATATATTAGATATCTATATGATATAAGTTTTTGGGTGCATTAGGTTAATATTTAATTTAAAAATTTGTGAAATATATATTTTTTAACTACAAGTCTACAGCAACAAAAAGTTCAGCCACAAAATTACATAATATATGCAATCTAGTAATCTAAAACGTGTAATCGCAACCAAAAAGTTTCATTCGCCAAAATTATAATTGCAGCCAACCTCAAGCTACAGCTTGCCATGATTCTGCATGAATGTCCTCAGCAAGAGCAACAGCAACGTTACTTGGTGACACTGTACGATGAAAGCGCTAACGACAATAACTGATTTTTTAACGCCAAACTTTTGATTGCGGCACCACAAGCCAATGATTCCGATGTTAATCGTTTTTTAGTGCAATTTGTATGTGTCGGCAAAAGTTTTTAGCGTCTAACTCATACTTACTACACATACACATACGTATATGTAAGCGTTGAACAAAGTCATTCTAAAATGGATTATGCCACCAATGGTAGTGAGATGCGCACATTCATACATACATACATACATACATATATATATACACACGTATATAGAAACATGGAATATTTGTACATGCTTAAATAGTTTGCCAGTTTCGTTATTCGTCTGCGTGTCCTTTGCTTCAGCACGACTGACTCACGACTAGACAGAAACATCCGTTTGCGTTAATTTTAATTACACTCTAAAATTAGTCAACAATCATGACTCACCACTATGGCATTTGAAATTCCGAAGTCGGACACTATCTAAACCCACTCAAAAGCTTGTCTTGTGGCCGCGCAACAGCGCGCTCTACTCCTTCCACACAATTTGCATGCGCTTATGTTGGAGATTAAGAAGTTTTAGGTGGCAATTCATAGCATGGATTGTGTGTTCGTAAGCTTTAAACTATGTTGTAAAATATATATACAATACATATAAACTAGCGCTGATAAGTTGGTGCGCTAATTTCTGGCTTAAATTAAGAAATAAAAAAATGCAAAAAATATTTATAACCGTTTGATGAGGTGCTTTAAAAACAGAAAAATTTTATAGAAATTACTTAGCACCGCTCCCACAGCAATCGAGTACGTCAGCGGGGCGGACCCAGTTTTCTATCAGATTAAGAACTGTCACTCGGCAGCATACCCCAAAAAACTGTTTTGAGTTGTCTGTTGACACTGCAACAACAACAACAACAACAAGTACATGATCACAAAATAAGATTAAATATGGCAAATACTTTAACAGAGGTTGCTAAACTGAACTAAAACTTAAACAAACACAGACGTATGTAGATTTCGTTAGATATAACTGTGTCTGCGGATTATATGATAAAACGCTGATAAAAGAAAATTATACACGGTGCTCCATTTTATAATACATGATTATTTCATATCGTTTAGTATTTTTTTTTTTAGTAAAATTACAAATGTTATTCGGTTCACAACAATTGACATAGTCTAAATTCGAAAACTCCCGCTTGCCTTTTACAAATAAATCATTAAAAGGTGTTTCTTTAACAATTAATATATATATATATTTTTTTTTTTTTATTGTAGATCATTAATCAGTTGGTCATTGACACTAATCTTCTCGCATAGTAAATTCTCCAAATCGTAACATTCTTGCTTTGACGTTTGTATGCATATTTTAGTTTATTATTGCGTGTTATCTTGCATATCTATTTGACGGTAATGAACTATTTGTTCTTTTCTTTGCCCAAAACATTCACATCTCTCGTATATAACGTATCGTCATCGCTTTAATACAAGTATTCGAAAATAGATAATCTAATCTCAAATTAAACGGCAGTATAAATTACTTGGCATTAACTAGCTTGCATCTTCATATTTGCACATAACGGCAAAGGTATCACCACCCAAACGCTCTGCCAGCCACTTATTCTTTATGACAGCCAGTTTAAGTGTCTCACAGTTGAATTTCGCATAGAGATTTGTATGCAGCGAACGCCCCATACCTTCAATTACTAGCAAATCAGTCTCATATTTTTGTATAGCATCGCATAATTCACTTGGTAATGTACGCATATCCAAGCAGGGACCGCTCTGTCCATTCGCATACACTAGTAGGTTTTGTTCTTGCCTTGCTTTTGCGAGTACACTGCAATGTGAACAGCATTTATCCAATAATTCGGACAGCTCACCGCTTGTCACATCATTCAATGAAGGTTCGGTATTTGCACATAGTAGTACTTTGGTGCCACGTTGCAATAATGCACGCACGAATGGCAACATGCCTAAAACTACATCTACGCCACTATTGTCGACGAAAATAAGCGCACATTTATGCGCATCGCCACGCAATCGTTGCAGCCAGGCGTCCAAATTGTCTATGAGCCAAGGGCGCTTTTGTACACGCTCCAGTGCTGCATGCAAACCGAAATTTGAATCCTCATTCAAAATTCTCGCCACAGCTTGTGCACCCCAATCGAACATGTTACCAGCAAACACACCACGCAAAAGCTCTGTCCAACGTGCTGCATTGTCATCGATGGCATCCAGCTCTTCCAGGCGCTTCTTTAAGGTAGCAATGGCAGCAGTGTTTTCTAATTGCTTTTGTTGTTTCCATGGATCGTCAAAACCAAACAAACGCAATTGTGTCTCAATCAATTCAAGCAATTCACGTATACCCAGCACGATATTGTTGGACGCATTTATTTGTGTATTTCTTTGGTATTCATCCAGTTTTTCCAAATAGGATTTACGGAAGTTTTCCGCACGTTGTATGGCTGAGTCGTCACTTTGACATTGACTTTCGGCTGCTTGTGTTGCAAATTTCGCAACTAAATCACGAAAGCATGGGAACCAATAAGCTGCCGCTTTCATATCCTTGTTCAAGTCGATTGTATCTGGTGTATATGAATTAGGATCTCTTAACAGTGTGTAACACTTGGATTCGCCCATTCTTCTGACGTAGCTTAATCGAAAAATTTTGTTTAGACGCATAAATATTTCTGTTTTATGATTATTGTAAATCACAAAATACCTTCTACTTACTGAAAAGTGTCAACTTTCTGCACACCCGTTGTCCAATTGTCTTTTTTCGGGTATGTAGAATAAATTTCGTTGCTGGTTGTTGTTAATGTAATTTTTGCTTTTTTTACTTTTTAGTTAATCTCGTTTGACGCTAATTAAAGAGTAATCACCTTTCCACAGTTTTATCAATATATAAATAGTTCTCTGTCGTATATTTCTGCGATAAAACATAACAAAACGAAAACAAGTGATTACCAGCTGACTGGTGTTGCCATGCAATTAAGCTTGTCTGCGATACATTTATTTGAGGCATTAAATTTTCAAGTATGTTTATTGTCAATTTTTCGAAGTTATCCCAATTGGAATACGTTTCCAATTAGTGCAATCATTTGTATGTTGTTTAGAAGCAATTGTACTCTTTCTATGTCTTTATTTAATAAATACACAATATAATAATTACCTTTTATGTTGACTTCGTGTTTTATTAATTTAATTAATTTAATTATGAATATGGCATCGCCTTTGATATTGAAAACTATTTTGCGGTGTTTGAAATTAGATAATTTTGTTATCACTTCACTTTATTAATATGCTAAACCACAGTTTTTTATCATTACCGTTTATCCCTAACCGTGGGAATTTATAATCTTTTAAGTGTTTGTAGTTTTAGTGTGAAAAAATAATACGTATGCAATTTTACGTATTTTATTTCTGGTTTTGGTATAAAAATAAAAAATAATACCTGCAATTTTTTTCAAGTTTAAGATTTTAAAATGTATATTTGTAACATATGAATTTTATACTTATCCTTAAAAGATTTACTTCTAACCTAAATACGCATTTAATTAAAAAAAATGTTGCCATAATTTAGAAATATATTACTTTTATATATGAGATTAGAATAAGCTGTATTTATCAAATAGTATACTGCTACTAAATATTTGAAATTCCATTTTCTTTGCTGCGGTGAAGGCTAGCCGTGCTATTTATTAGCGATCCTATAAATGTCTGCCATCACTGTACGTGACTTCTCCCAATTCCATTTAGTTCTCTCAACGGTATTATAAGCCAGCTGTCATCGAAAGAATTATTGCTAACTTCAAGTGAGTACATGTTTCTTTCCGGTTGAAATTTTGACAGATCAACAACTTAAAAATGGTACGGGCTAAATAAATCGGATATTTTTACAATAATCCAGAAATGGAGGAAACTAATTTATTGTGAAAGATTTTGTTCTATGGTTTTTTAATGTTAATATTGTCAACGTAGTGTGATTTGTGACTATTTCATACATTTAATTAAGTGTTTATATGAACTTTATTTCGATGATCAAGAGCGATTATTAATATCTTTATATGCTCTTTTGTATTTCTCAGGCCAAACGCACAAAGAAGGTTGGAATCGTTGGTAAATATGGTACTCGTTATGGTGCCTCCCTGCGTAAGATGGTCAAGAAGATGGAGGTGACCCAGCATTCGAAATACACCTGCACCTTCTGCGGCAAGGTAAGTTTGCGTGATGCTTTGTTGTAACGCTTAAATACTAAGTAACTTTTTCTGTGTCTGTGTTTTCATAAAGGACTCGATGAAACGTGCTTGCGTTGGTATCTGGTCCTGCAAACGCTGTAAACGTGTTGTCGCCGGTGGCGCTTGGGTGTACTCCACCACCGCTGCAGCTTCCGTACGTTCGGCTGTGCGTCGTCTGCGTGAAACCAAGGAGCAGTAAATTCCTACTTCAAAACCGAACTGATTTTCTCAGTTCATCTAGTAAAAAGTTTAATTTACATTGAATTTGGTGCGGATCGCCCTATACCAAATTTCCATTTGGTAGTGTTGTTTGGCCGCCGACTTATGGATATGCTTTGTTGTACAAGGAAAAAGAAAATAAAATAAAAATATTTTAAGTAAATATAACCCAAAAAGTGTTGTGATTTATGTGGAAATAACTAGTAGGAATTTAAAGTTGTGAACGAAATGTATGGATTTGGTGGATACTCTAAATATTGACAATCCAATATTTCCATTCAAAAAGTTGTGCAGCAGCAATTCTGCCCCGCAGAAATATAACCTATCTCCAGGCGCTGGTGAACAAAACAGCAATGGTTGGTGGGTGGTTTGCAATATTACGAATATAAGGTGACTCAAATGATTAAATGCGGTATTTTTATTTCCAGGTAATGGGTGTTTCACACGGAATTCCAGCGATTCATATTGAAAAATAAAACAGCTTGTCTGGTGTAGGTTGTAGGTCATTATCATTATTCTCATTTATTTCGTTTCAAAAGTTCATTTAAAATTCTTCATTCTAAATCGTAAAATACAAGTGTGCTTATTCAATACTTATTCAATATATGGAATAAAAAGAAAATTATTATTAGCTAATTAATTAGTTGGCTGCAAAGAAATGAAAATATGGACTCACAAGCTAAAATTGAACAATTAAAAAGTAAAACAGAGAATTATAAAGGTATTAAAATACTAAAAGAAATTTTTTAACATTTGATATGGATATTTTCCAAGTCGGATCATTGCATAATGGGCACCATCAGAAAAAGTATATATATAGTACAAAATGTATAAATACAAAATTATTGATATACAAAAAAATTTGCTTTTGAAGTCAATTGCACTTAGAATTAGACATTTGTTTTATAAATAATCTTTTGATTTTGCATACAATTATTGAATAAATATTTCTTGGATTTGTTGGAATTTTACAATTATGAGCTATAAAAATTACAAATTTTTACCGTCCTTTTAACATACAAATTTACGTATCATTATATTATTTTGCTTATAATTATTTTCAAAATTCTTTGAAATATTTTAAATATATTCATATGTACTTGCAGATCACTTAAAATTTTTTCGCTTTTCATTTTCATTTACTATATACAATCGATATTTGTTGTACGTGTAGATTTTATGTATTTGAATTTTTTTTTCTTACAGAGAAAATCTTTTTCCAGCTCTTTTTATTACTATATAATTTATATTTATTTTTTGTTTATGTTATTGTTGTTGTGACTTTTATGATTTTGTATGTACTATATTGGTTGCTAGTTTGTTTGTGATTATGATTAGTTACAAATTGAGAGATGCAAACATTCTTGATTTTATATAATATTTCATTACTTGCAACTACTTATATAGGAACAGTTTATAAAAAGGAGTGTTTAAAGTGTTAACGGTATTGAAAAAAGTGTTAAATGCTTTCATAGAACAATAAAAAAATGGAATAAAGTCAATTGTTATTACATAATTGTAATCATAAATAACATTATTAAAAATTAAATGTTTAAATATTAAACCAAATTTTTGGATTTTTAGAATTAAATTTGTTAAAACACAGAAAATCGAGATATGAAAGTTTATATATACAACAATTATTTTTGAAAAATGTTAAGAATTGATTTAAGTTTTAAAATACATGCTCACAAAGTTGTAGTTAGTGCACTTTTTGCGATGCAGCAAAGTTTAAACATATGAGAAAGTGAAATTTTGATTTTTTTACCATTCTTCAAATAACTGATCTGGAAACCTTTTTTAACTACTTAGTAATTACGAAAATCAAAAGGCTATGTCATTTTACAAAATATTTTAGATATATATACATACATATATATAAATTATTTTGAATTACAGATTTATAAATGCACTTGTAGTATATTATTTTAACATAATGCATAGAAAAAGATTCAATGATAGAACACTTCCAAGAATTTTAAATTCTTAAAGCACTTTAAAAAAAAAATTATGTATATAATAATATATATGCAAAAATAGTACAGCAATAAATTACGAATAATAATTTTACAGCAAAAATCATCAACAGTCTCAAAATAAATCAGTTGTTTTGAGCTAACTACTTAGTTAGTTTTTGCTTATTTTGTGAACAAACTTGCTGTGCCTTGCATATACTAATTTAATTTACCTCAGGACATATTCTTCGCTTACTTATGAGCGCATTTTAGATGGTCCTAAGCATTTACATACGTCTCGTTTCCTAAATACATATTTTATGATATGATAAATGTTTAACTTTTTTTATGATATTTTGTGTTGCATAAATATATAATTATTTTTTAAATCTTCTTTCACGTTCTTATTGGAAGTAATATATGTTTGCCTAAAGAAATTATTATTTTGATTAATAATAGAATTTTTTAAAGCAATGCGAACAAATTGAATTTTATGAAACACATTTGCAATTTTTGCAGTTCTTTTATAATTTTTGTATTATTTCTTAAATTGTAAAGTTGAAAATATGCAATAATAATTTCTTCAGCCGAAATTCTGAAAGTTATTTTACCTTCTTTTATAATTTACATATTATTACACTGTATTTCTTGCTTGACTTTTCTAACATTTTACTGCTAACAAATTGTATTTAATATTTTCGTTTAATACTCTTGAAATTAGAAAATTTGTATTTAGCTAAAAAAAAAGAAAAAATTACTGAAAGGATTTACCTGTAAACGTTTACAACCATTATTTTTAGTATCATTGCACTGACGATTACATCTCTATTTAACACTAATGAGTTGCTGGCAACAGCTTTTCATGCAAATTACGCATATTTTTAGTTTTAATGTTGTAATGTAAACATGATATTATCCAAAAAAAAAAAAATTGTTATTCATTTATTTTATTTTTGTACAATTACATAACTTATTTTTTGCTAATATAAATGAAATCATCAGTGCAAAAATTTCCGTTTGAATTATTTACATTTACTGTAACAAAAGTTTGGCTTGTCGTTAAAAAGTTAAAAAAACAAAAAAATTATGAAATTTGCATACATACATACATATGCATTAAATATTTTATGACACATTTTCGATTTACACAAATGTTGCTTTTATAAGTTTTAATTTTTAAATTAACTTTGACGTGTACTATTAAATGCCAATCGGTTGGTACGAACATTTCAATTTTTTGTTTTAATTTAACACTTCGACTATTTATGTAACGGCTAGTATAAGCTTAAGCTAAATAATAAGGCTTATTTCTAAATGTGTCGTTACTACAAGTGAAACATAATTTTAATAAGTCAATTTCTATTTTTACTCTTTCAAGTATTGTATATTATTTACTATATAGAAACTCTTTTAGATTGATTTCGACATTTGTTTTTAGCTGTGACAGCATAAAAATTACCACAAAACTTGTTGTTTCTAAATTTTCATTTGGAATGGACGTTTTAAATATTTTGTGCCGGTGTGGTCATGTGGTTTTTTAAATACAATTTCATTTTCTTGCCATCTCGTTAATTTTGGAGGAAACTCTACATATTTACAGAAAAAACAATATTATTTGTTGAAACATTCACTTTCACTTGCTGTCAATGCTAGATATATTCTTACACAATGCTATGTGTATCTGTAGTGCTTCGTATGTCTGGTATATTTTTTTGCTGCATAAATATGCAGTTAGTATATTTTTCATATATATTATAATTTTCTTTAATCATAGGGAAGACTTTACAAAGATAATCAATTACTTTGTTGTTTTTTACACATATTTTTACTATTAACTTGATGTATTGTGTATTTTTTCGGTTCACACATACACACATGTAAGTGTTTTTTCTTACATATTATTTCAGTGGAGATTTATTTTATTGCTGGCACAAATTTAAAAACGAAATTTACAATAGTCACATCGCTTAATATTTAGAACAAAATGTTTTAGTGGTCAAAAGAGTCATATATGTACCTTTATGTATGTGTAATAGTTACAGTATGTATCAGCAATTGTTAGTGTGAAACAATAAAAAGTTAACTAACATGTAAAAAAAAATTTTATATTTATATATATGACAACTATCTATCTAACTAATTGTAAATATCATGATTAGAAACAACAACAACTAATGTGCTTGCCACTTAAATTTAGACTCCATCAGCCACTGTTGACCCTTTGAATAATCGCATGGGCGTAACAGCGGCGTCACCGGGTCACTACGTGACGGGCGTTGCAAACAATTGCCAGTATTGGTGTGTCGTATCGTTTTATCCTACATGATTGAGGTCGAATGGTAAGAAAATTTTAATTATAATTGCAAGCTTTAGTTTTTAATTAATTTCATTACAGAAAGAAAAAACACATTATTGTAATTTCTTAACTAAAAAATGTCAAACAACATAAATATGTCCCCCAACATGACAGATACTAATTTAATTTAATTGAATTTCTACTCACCTCTGCATCATAAACCCATTCTTGATTGCCACCCATGTTATGGCAACGCACCATATTCACTGGACCCATCGCATTCGATGCGTCCAAGCAGAGATCATCGGACATGATCTGTTGCCGCTTCGTATAGGCGAACACTTGATTGCCGCCCAGGCCGTGGCAGTAGCTGACGCCTATCTTTTCACCATATTTGCGACCCATAGTGTCCAAACATGTCTCCGTTTCGGCGTTACGAATCTGTGTGTGATAGAAATAAAAATGAAAATTAATTCTGGCAATATTTTCCATTATTTATTATTTTCCAATTTACCTCGCCCAAATAGTAATAGTCTAATGGCATTAAACTTTCCGGATAAATATTCTCCAAATACCAGCGGAAGCTCTTACATTGTAACCGTTCGCGCAGCGCTCGTCGATCGCTCACATCGCCCGCAACAGCTTTGCGTGCACCTGTTAATTTTCAAATTTCGGTTGGAATGAGATTGGGATTTGCAAAATAAAGAGACAAAATTAATTTTCATAAAAACCATATATTTTCGGTTATTTATTAAAACAAGACGAAAAGGAAAATAAATTAATGAACACAAGTGGGTGTGAATGACTGTGATATTTGTGTGTAATAGTAATAATTAGTGTTTATATAACAAGTGAAAGTTAATGGATTTGCATGCTAGTGCATGGATGATGTGTTTTGATGTTTATTTGTTTGATGTTACATTTATAACTACGTCTGTGATATTAAGATATTGGCTACGCAACATGTTACATTATAATAATATATGAAATATAATATAATTATAATAATATATGTTTTTACAGCACATATTAAAATTTGTTATTCGTGAAAATGTTTGTTACTTCTGTTATCTATTTAGTTGGAAATCTGCCAAAAAAAAAAAAACATTTTTGTGACTTGTTTTGAGTAAACATACAATACTTAGACGTCATAATATCCAGCTATTATACATATGTAGAAATAAAATGGAAATTGCTGCATATTATATATATATACTCTCGCTATAGCGAGAGTAAAACTGCTAAACCGTTTATAATAGTGCCACAAATATTCTAGTAATTTTGAATAGGTATATGGTTCTAAATTTGTTCATATAGTATGAGTAATAATCTCATGAAGGGGTTTTATGAGTTGCAAATGATATGAACAACATTAGGGCGTTTTTCAATTCTTTTTTTCTTTTTTTCTTTTAATTCTTTTTAATTCTTAAGAATTTTTAATTCTTAAATCAATGTTTTTGCTAACTCATATACCCTCGTTCGCAATATTATGTTGAAAGCTATTGTGTGTAATTTATTAGTACTAATTGAATACGATTAAAGCTTACTGCACACAACCGCCTCCGATCGGGAGAGATGATATCTGCGAATATAGTAGTAATATATACGCACGAGGTTACCGTTTGGAAATTTTCAGGCAAAAATATTTTTCATACATTTACATATAATATTATATACTACCCAAATGAACACTTTTGATTAAATTATTAATATAAGATTGATTGTGGATTTATAAAAGCCATTCATTTTCAGTACGATTGTTTGTTTGTTTTTGTTTTGAAGACTGTCAGAAATCGAAGAACAAATTTCCAATTATATACTTTAAGAAGAAAACGAAATTAGAATCGTACAAGAACTATATATTTTGCAGTGGATTTCAGTAATTTCGATATTAAATAACCTAAGGAGTGATGTAATAGCGCTGTCGTCTAGAAGAGTTTAAAAAATTAATTTTGCTTATTTATTTTGTAAATTTTTTAAACCGGAACTTAAGATCGAAAACACCATATTACTTATGGTAGGTATGATAACTTGCTGTACATAATAGAGCATAAACTTATTTTACTACACCTACAATTTCGACTGTTCTTCAAATAAAGTACTTTTTCACTGACATATTTTGACTGACTTCTGACTTGACAAGAAAAAAGTGTTTTTATGTTGGGTTTTTGGTGCTGAATTCTACATAATAAATAACCATTCATATATGTGCATACATATATACCTAAATATGTGTATATAATCGATTTTACAGAAAGCAAGTAAGCGGATAATGGCAAATAATGTTAATAAGCAATGCAATGCAAGGACATGCAAGTATTTACAAGCAAGCAAAATTCGTACATAAATACATAAGCGACTATTTTAAATCACATAATACTTCAAAAATTTATATGTATATGTACAATCAAAAAGGTTGCAACATAATCTAAAATATAAAAAATTTCAATACATAATTAAATTGTTGCAAATATGTTGGCTGAGTTGTACATACATATATCAGAGAGGAAACAAAAACTGTAAGAACAAACAAACCAGCTGTTGCACGAACACAGAACACGAGACAAGAAGTTTGGAATTGAATTTTCCTTTACATTTCACAACACAAAATAAAAATGCAAATTTATACATGTAATAAAAATAGCACAGGACAACAGAGCGGCAACCAAATAAATGAAGGGAATCATACAAATAACAGTATAAAATTAAGGTAATTTTCACGGAACGCATACAAATCAACAGCAAAAGGAATGTGAACTATACAAGATAAGTGAGGGATGGGGGACAGAAAGACATGTTGCATGGAGTATGGAGTGTACGCATACGCATGTTCAAGGGTAATGACTACAGTGGCGGGCGGATACAGTGTATTTACGAGTTTTTTCGATTCCTCAATATGCATGTAGTAAGTATGTACGGTGGTAAAACACTTGCGAAAGAGTTTTATGTAAATGTGGTTGGTTTTGCTAAATCTGAATTTACTAATTTCATTTTCAGTTTTTAATAATTTGGTTGGCTGCGCTTAGCAAAATCCAATCAAAAAAGAAAAGAAAACATTTCGGACGTACAAACAAAAAATTAGCAATCAAAATGAAGACGAAGAAAAAACAACAAAAAACAACAAAAAACATTAAAAACAAAATATGTTAATAAATGAATGCATGTAGTAATATTTAATTTTCGCTATTCGAATTGTGTGTAAATTGCAATAGGAGGAAGAGAGAGATATATATGCAGATATATTGTGGGAGAGAGAGCGATGTTGAACAATGCAGTGCTTTTGTTGTTTTTAACCTGGATAAAAACTGTAGTAAAACTCTTTCCAATCGTCCAGCCACACTTCAACCAAACGCGCATTATTATGATTGACAATTTCCGTTGTGCCACCGGGGAAGGTGTACGGCGTCGATTTACGAAACACGTGACCCACACGCGAACAGGGCGCAATCTCGAGCACACCGCCACACATCCAAACCTAAGCGCACTCAACCAACCGAATGCATGTAAGGGCGTGCGTATATGTGGTTGCGCATGCGCGAATGCAGACAGGTTGTTTCAGAGAAGCATAATTACTCGAATGTCGTTGCAATCACCATAAAACGAACGAAGTGTTGTTTTTTGTTTTTTGTGTTTTTTTTTTTTTTTGTTTTTCAGTTTTTGTTGAGCGATTTATGTTTTTACATAATTTTCGTTTTGTCCAAATTTTATTAATGAAGTAATGTGTTGTTGTTTTTGTAGCATTTGAAGTTATCATTAATGTTGTTAGCACCATAATTAATGTTATTGTTATTAGCCAACACAAGCAATACATGTTAATTAGTTACGCATGTTGTTTTTATTATTATTAATCATTTAGACATTAGAGCGGGAGCGAGTGAGCGAGGGAAAAAAGAGAAAAACAAATGAAAGTGTATATTTAGAAAATTTCTTCTGAACGTACTCCATTATTAGCTAAACAGTCTTGTATTGTAAAAATATGTATATATGCATGTATAATTTTTATATTAAAGAATTGGACATAATTATCTTGAAATTTCGCTGTTAGATGAATTTTATTCGAAAAATATTAATGAGGTAAAATTTAATTCAATTTAATATTTCCAACACGAATTGATGCGAAGGAAACCAGTAATCATTTATTTGATCAGTAGATATCGGTCGTGTATAGAATCGTTCAAGGTCTTTGCACTTTCTGCACTTCTGACCTATAATCACTACAACAACCAACCATCAGACAATATCCCTAAAAATATGTCTCAACCCTAATCAACAATCTAAATGTAAAACAACTAAAAAAATAACTCATTTTATATGTAAGTGTGGGTGGCATTAAATGATTAATATGTATATTCATACTAAAATTAATTTAATATCCGATAGAAATATATTGCTGACTGCTCCAAGTCATATACGAAAATCAATAAATTTAAATAAATTGAATACATTGAACTGTATTTAGTTTGAGTCATTATTAAATTGCCCTTAATTAATATATTTAGCGATACATTAGCAAAATTTGACCCCAAAATTAGGGAAACAAATATTTTAGGCAGATATGTATTGTTGTTTGTGTGACTTTGTATGTGTATGTTTAGTATTGGTAACGGCTTGTAAAACTTTCCAACATACGCATATTATTTAAATGTTTTTTGGTCTATTTTCAGTAAATAGACTTGTAGTATTTTGTGATGAGCCAGAATTTCTTGGTATGCAAAACGGCAATAGCGATAAAAATATAATAAAAATAACGGCATTTTCGTTAAATAATAAAAAATCAAAATTAAACAAAATAAATGATGCTTTTTGTAGCTTTCTAAAATCCAATTAAAAATTAAGGTTACGGCATATTTTTAAATAAGCATTTTAAATAAACAGGGAGCAAGAGCAAGCCAATAGTAGAAAATTACTACACACAATAATGTGAATCCAACTATATTAATTTTTTATAGGAAAAATATAGCATAAATGAAAATCGAATTTATATTTTGATGACGTAATTAGTATTTTGGCGCGATACAAAGTTGTGGTCTTCACTATTTTTTTATATATATTTGTTTATAATTTTTAAAGATACGATTTTTATTAATAAAAATAAGTATTTATGTGCTACCTAACACATAACCAACAAGATAACCTCAAAATTATTTAACTGTATAATGATTAGTTTCAGATGATAGAAGCATTGTTTCAATCAAAATTATTCATTTATAAAAATCTGAAATGTAGGCGCGGTTATTTATTCGCATATAAATTCTCATTGTCATTTATGAAAAGTGGTTTAAATGTAGAAAATTTTGTGTTTACGACATTAACGCTTATTAATAAAATATATGTATTTTAAATTTGAGTATGGATAAATAATAATAAAAGGAATAAGTAGAAGGTGAATAAAATAGTTATTTGAATAAAATACAATATGTAATAAAAGAAAGTAAATCTTAATTACTTTTAGTGATGTAAAAAACTGTAATTAACTTCAAGTTTGTTAGTCAAGTTGAGATTAAAAAAGTTAATACACAAGTGGTAGGTGATTTAATATACCAAATAAAAAGGAAAATTGTTTGTATTGTTTAGATTACTTTGGTAATTTGTGTGGTAATGTAATGGTAGTAAAAGTGTCGGTAGGTTTTAGTTTGGAACAAATGTAATCATGTACTTCAAGTAGTATTGGTAGTGGTAGTAGCAGTAGTAGTAGTAGGAAACAATGTGAATAAGACACAATTTCGAACCTGAACTCATTGCATAATAAAATTCACGCCACTCATCCAACCACACTTCGGCCACACGTGCCGCATTGTGCAGCACAATTTTGGCCACACCGCCAGGGAATGTATAAGGCGATTTATCACGGAAGACATGACCCACATGGGAGCAGGGTATTATTTCTAAAATGCCGCCACATTGCCATATCTAAAGTGTAGTAGTAAAATTCGTTTTAAAACTATGCCGATTATACGAGCAAAACATTAAAAACACAATCAATTAAACTTAAGCTCGTTTCAATACTTAAAAAATTAGCACATCTCTTCATTTGTGCTTTGCCTACAATAATTCGGCAAAATTGTTTACTGGAAATTAAGCTTTAAACTTTATAAAAAAAATAATAGATTTTTGAATAAATTTGTCGAGTTGAAGTGGTTTACTTACCCGGAAGGACATCTCTAAATTTTCACCACCCCATATATCCATGCCCTCATCATATGACCCGATTTCGTAGAAATAATCCTTGTCAATCGAGAAAAGACCACCAGCCATGGTAGGCGTGCGCAGTGGCGCTGTACGATCATTATTACGGCGCTCCATCTCACGCTGAGGAACACGATACCTAAAATGGAATTCAGAAAAATTAAGTTAGTACTAATTGAAGCAAGACCGTTATATAGGCCCAAATGTGGAGGAAACGACCTTCAAAAAAATTCTAAAATAATTTTTTTTTTTTTATTAAAAACTAAGACCCATCCTATCTAATCGGATATTCAAAACTGTATTTTCTTTGCGTTAGAATTTAAAAATTTCGAGGTTTGCTCTTGCGTAATGTTTAATTTAGCGAGCGAGTTTTATTCTAACACTAATCAACTCCGACAATAACTCATTAGAACAACGCAATCACTATTGCTATTTACCATCTGAAATTCAATTTCCAATTGAAACCACCCCACGTTGAGTCCGAAGCGGTTATATACTCGAAAGTCTCATCGGAGATCACATCAATTATGGGGCACACCACGGTGCGACGATTTTGCACAATACGTGCTAACAGCGGCTCCAGCCAACCCTCTGTGCACTCACAGTGCGCATCTAGGAATGTGATGACTTCACCCTACAAAAACAAAAAAAGCCAAACCACATAGGCAACGGATTAAGAGCAGAAACGTAAGAAAATAATATCATCAATGGTTATACCGTCACGTGTTCGGCGCCTAGCAAACGGGCGCGTATTAAACCGGAACGTTTCTCCGTGCGCAACACAAATGTATGCACCGGTAATTTCGCCACATAGTCCTCCAGCTTTTTGCCTAAATAATCTGTGTGCGATAAGAAGAGTTGGAGTGAAGCGAAGAGATTTTAAGTGAAAAACATCTACTTATTTACATAAATTAAGCATTTACAATGCATATTTAATTACACACTACTTTCTTTAAGGCCATTCTTCGTACTTACCACGCTCGCTGGCGTCATCCACAAGTATAATCTCCTTGAGTAGCGTGCGCGGCGAGCGATTGATGACACTCCAAACAGTGCGGAGCAGCGTTGACCACGCTTCATTGTGGAAAACTATCACAATTGAGGTTGTTGGCAGTTTCGATGGATAAAGCTTCTTCTTGCAACTGTAAATGTGGATTTCGAATGTGTTGCGGTCACATGCATAAATTTAATTAAATTTATAATATATGCGCATATACTGTAACATATGTTGCAGTATACTGTACATGCATTATAAATAATGACAGATTTTAAAGCAGCAAAATTAAAAAATCATTTATTTGAGGTAATTATACATGTATATATGCACATATATTGTCTACTTGTACTTACTTTTCATGCCGCACATCGGTCAGCGAACGATTCAATGAGATCATATCGCTGGCTAGTAGGTTGAATTGATTCTCTTTGAATTTCTCCTTCATCAGATCCTTCATTTCCGGTGGTATTTTAACTGGTTTACCCAATTCGCCTTGTTTGCCCTTCTCCTCCTTTACCGTGGGCGCAGAATGCCATTTTTTCAATAATATACTGCGATATGTCATGGAAACACCGCCGCCCGCAAAGCCACCAGGACCCTTACCCACACCGCCAGCATCGCCATCCAAACTCTTTTCTGTGTTAATTTCATTGTCGTCGACCATATTTTGTTCGTCGATAAGCTTTTGCGCATCTGGCATCTGCAACCGGATAGCCGAAAGGAAAATGTATGATAAAAGGGTGTGAAAAAAGTGACAATTTTCATAATGGAAAAATTCAATTTAATAAAACATGCACCTTTATGCATGATTTTTTGCGTTTACACCTTGAGTGGTGATAATTAAATTAAAAAACTGTTTATTGAATCATATGTCGCATTCGGAAGTATTATGTGCTATGCTGTACAAATGTGACAAAACATGAAAAATCTCGCTATAAAAACAGTGGCAATGAAGCGGTTACTGATAAATTAACATTTCGATTTAAAATGTATAGTGTTTTAAAAAGCCAAAATGCTAAAAAAAAAAAATTTAATAATTCTATAAAACGAAAAATTGCAAATGTGCTGACATCAAAACTCTTTTATTTAGTAATTTTTTACACACAATTTTAGTAATAGTACACCGTTAAAACGTTGACGTATTTTTGAAATTAATTATTTTGATAATTTTTCTAATAAATCTGATAAAAAAAGATCGTAATCATGTATAATTATTATACTGCAATCAGAAATGCTTTCTGTGAGTCCAAACAATTATTTAAGTGCCAGAATACACAATTTTGCTTTCATCATGCTATTTTTAGGTAAAACAAAATATTTTCGTAGATTTAACCAAAACAAATCTTCAGCAATATTATTTTTCTATAGAATATTTTCAAAACTTGAAGAAAAGACGAATAGACGCTTTAGTCATGATAAGAAACATATTTTTAAGCTTTTTCTATAAATTTCTCGATTTTCACTTCGACCATTATTTGAACGCAAGGATCTTACTACTGGATGCCTTGGAAATATGATTTGATAATATGCTAATACATATTAATTATATACTCCAATTTCGAGTGGAACAACAACAATTATAGAATGTTTTTGTAAATGCATTGAATTTGCCAGAGGTCCCAGAGACGTCAAAGTAAATTGGTATATTGTGCGAAGAATCTTTAAGAAACTCTTCAGCGTTCTTTGCAATCAGAGAAAGATACTGTCACGTGCGATATTGTTGTCGAAAACAGTGTCGGTCAATTGTTTATTAAAACTGAAGATGCAGTTACCATTACCAGCCACAAAATTACAAGCCATTTGGAAGATAACATTATTCGCATTATTGGCGATATAATGTCGGCGATGCGATCCAAAATTAAACCGACAGTGTGATCTTCATAAGATGTAGTAGCAGTGTCCAAATGCTCGAAATTATGTTCAAACATTAAATGCCACAAAATTTGCGAACTAATAAAGCCAAAATATCGACAATTTCGTTCATTTTTTTCGTGTTTTATTTGATATATAATACATACAAGTTCTATACCTCCAAAAAATTCGATCTACACTGGAAAATTGCTCCGCTGTTGGTAAATTGAACTGTCAGAGTGAGCTGATCTTATTGAGATTCATTAATGCCTACTGAATTTATGATCTTCTATTGTGGAGGATATTTTAGATAAAAGCTGCTACCCTCAATACAGGTCTTGAGATTTTCAAACAATTAAATGTTCGACGAAAATGTGGACGTCGTGTATGAAAAATATTTCAAATCCCCAACGGTATAAGAGGGTGATTTTCTTGTAAAGAATCTGGCTGATGCGTTTGTTCTACAAATATAATGCATCAACTAAGCCTCGGTTAAAGCAGGTTATGCAATATCCTTTTGAGAAAGATAAACAAAAACAAATGTAAATGAAAAAAATAAAAATAAAAAAAATAAAGAAAACAAAGAAATTGCATTTGTTTTAATCAGCCAATTCTGGGAATGTGTAGTAATCGGAAAATAAATAAATTTCTAAAAAGAAATAAAAATGTGGCTAAGTTTTGGCTTCTTCTAAAAAGCATATTATTTTTCATTCGCTATTACACACGGTTCGCTTAAAGTATGGAGACAAAAGGCACGGACCGGGTGGCATGCAACAAATAACGATTTTGTAATGAAAATACTGCAATACATACTTACATATGTATATTTGTATATACATATGTACATATGTATGCATTATGAGCGTTATTGCGCATGAAATAACGTTGGACATATCTATGTATGTATGTATGCCTATATGTATGTATGCATGTATGTATGTATGTTGTCTAGTCTGTCGTCGTGCCATGTGCACATATGCAGCCAAAAAACATTTAAAAAAAAATGTGTAGCAGACGGAGGGGTGCAGGGTCGATGTATGAACTCATGAATGGATGGCCCCAGTACTCGTAGAGGCGCAGTGTGGAGCAAATATGCAGTCGACAAAAGCAAATGAAGCAAATGAAGCAGATCAGGCAGCTGCGAAAGCAGTTTGCTCGACGACAACATTGGGCGGGCAAAGCTGTGTGGGCTGCAATTTTTTGTGTGCTTCATTGCCGAGCGTGTGCGTATGCGTGTGCTTAAAGGCAACAACATTGAGAGCAATGCGTTAGGTTGCGTTATGTTGTGGCTGCCGGTTCGTGCCACAAGCCAAGTTCAACACTGTAATTCTGATTTAAGGCAAGATTTATTGCGTAATTAATTGCAATGCCGGTTGGTTGACTGGCTGTAACAACAGCAACAACATTATATATATATACACACACACACACACACACATACACATTTATGCAATAACAAGCACAGGCAATTACAACAAAACAATAATTGTAACAACGGATGCTCGACCCGCTGTAGATGTCCAACTCGGAGAAACTGTAACAACAACAACAACAACAAGGAGCACTGTAGCGATGGACCAACAATAACGTCGTCGACAATGCCGCTCACGACGTGTTAATTAAAATGTTATACTCCAGAGCTGGTGCCTCATCGGCACAACAACAGCGATAACAGCAACAACAGCGTCATTACATAAAGCAGAAGTGTTGGCGCATATACTTTCAAAAACAATAACAACTAAGTCTGAGTTCATACACGGAAACTTTTGTTGCTCATTACCAGCAACTTCTCTTGTGGTGCTGCCCATTACGTTCACACAGGCGGCTCGAGTTGCGCAATTTTTTAGCATTCGCTTTCATATCATTTTCTGAAATTCTTGTGTGCTTCATTTACGCGGTACACAAACGTATTTTTCATTAGCTACATTTTATTGTTATTCACCATTTTCTAAAATCGATGATAAAATTCAATTTAACAACAAATAAACAAATAAACTGAGCGCAGTTGTAACCATGAAAAAGTTTTCAAAATTAAAAGAAATACCGAATTTCGTAGCAGCAAACTATTACGAACAAGAACATAAAGCATGTTGCCCTATCACGAACAACTCGGTGTTTTTATCTCTCTCACTCGCATCCTCGCCTAGAAACTATGAATTGCGGCAGCAGAAGGCTTCGAGTGTGAAGCGGCACTAAAAGTTATTAGCAAGCATGCTGAAATATTCATACATATATACAGTGCATATGCACAAATCAGTATTAGATATATGTACATATATATAAGTGTACAAATGCAAATCCTGTACCAACAGGGACACATGTTTCGCCGGATCCCTGCATTTTGGCTGCGAACTTTATGGTCTTACTGTATTTAACTTTTAAGCTGAGACACATTTATCAGCACAAATATATTCGCAGGTACATACATACGCATCTACAATATGTATGAGCTCCGCAATATTACCGAGTAAAATAGTGTGTCATTTAATTAAAACAAAAGTAATTTCACTTTGTTATAATTTCAAAAACTTTTGCTTAAATTTATGTGCATTGCGGCGCAACCTGAGTGTGCGGTTAATAACTTTTTTACAAAATAATTAATGGAAACTGATTACTACTCCACGTCAAACATATATACAAAGTTATTTACTATAATTTAGATAAAATAAATGCAAGCAAATTACAGCATATTTTCAAAACTAGCTTGTTAGATTAGTTTTAGAAAATATTTTATTCATTAAACAAGATATTTTAACCCTTTTCGATTTGTTTTTGTTTTCAGTATTGCCGATTTAAGTGGATGCCAAAAGCAAATATTCAGTGGAATTAAGTTGAAGCAAATAAATGCAGAAGTGTGGAATTTACCAAATTTGAAAATACAATTGTATCATAAATATAAATTTTTTGTAAAACACAACAACAAAGCATACCTCATTAAAGTGGTATGAACGCTTTCTTCAATGCTGCAACGTTTTGTTTTACAGAGTTTGCTCAAGCTTTACTATAGTGAATGGCTCAAGTCACAAATTATTATTGTTAAAATTGAAATACGAAGATTTTTTCATTGTTATTTATTGTATATAATTTGATTGTTAAAAAACTTAAAACTTGAAGTTAAATATTATATACATTTGTCATGGAAAGCTTAAAGCATGGACGTTGTTTGGAATCAAAACGTTACTAAAAACTTACTTACTTACTTACTTTCTGGCGTGAAAAGAGTCATTACTCTATCAAAGAAAGAAGAGCAAAAGAATTACGCATGCGTCAGAGGACGTGCAAGTGCTGAAAGTCAATTTGAACAGCTTGTATAGTGTGTTCGATTCACTAAGCGTTAGAGAGCAAAAAGAAATTATCTACATTGTAAAAATAATATACAGTCGTGAGCAAAATAATACCAGTACGCGTTTTATCGATGACTTTTCTTTCTAAAGCTTTGGTTTGGTAATGGCAAACCCAAGCTTCATTTCATCATTCTCAAACAACAAGACTCGATTAACGGTTAAATGATTTAATAATATATTATGTAGAGTGTAACATCTTTAATGCTAGTTGATTTTGTAAGGCGAAAGGATTAATTATTGATATTATCAAACCAAGGGAGGGATCATCTTCAAGTTTTAAGACATCTCGAAGGAGTAATTTAATTTCCAAATTACTATAAATTGAAGTATTTCTAACACCATTAAATTCACTACACGTTGATACATAGCAGGGGCGATAGCACTCCAGCCTGAAAGGCGCCTATGTAGACCAATGCCACTAATCTAATACATACATATATTTATACAACCGCATATATACAATGGCACATATATAGAGGTAAAACTTTGCACTAATATTTTCAAATGAAATCAACTTTCAACTCACCTCCACATCATACTCCCCGGGCCGCTTACAGCGCCAACCGTCGCGTCCAATGCAATCCGAATAGCGGGCGATTAGCACAAAATCCACAATCACCCACACCAAGGAGGTGAGCAAGACGATGCGGCAGGTATTGGAGCGCATGCGACCGCGCAGTTTACGTGTAAAATTCATAGCGGACATATTGCGCATGTATGTATGAGTGTGTGTGTGCGGGTATTGAATTTGAACTGGTGTTTGTTTAAATGAGTTAGTGTTTGTTTAAATTACTTTTGCTAGCTCTTTTCCTTTGAATTGCACTTAAACGCTACAATAACAACTTAAAATAGCTAATTAAATTTATAAGCACCGCATCACAAACCAAATTATGAACTAAAAGTGTAGCAAACAATTGGGTTTTTAACAACAAATTATGGTCAATATTTTATAAATTATGTTGTATTATTGTTAAGCGCACATGTGGGCATTCAACTTGATGGCGGTACGGTAAGGGTGAGTTTAAATTGCGTTGGCACTTGTGACATGCTTTCCGGTGGTGGTGGTGGTGGAGGTGGAGATGGAGGTGGCGTGTGGGTGTGTATGTGTGTGTGTGTCCGCTAGATGCGCGATTGCCGATTGCGATTTGAGACCGTTACTTGTGAAGGAATAGCTGCAGCAGCGCGTACAAAATGTAGATGTGCAGAATTATTCCGGTTTGAAATAACAGTTCTCCCTTATTAACTTTAATTTTATTAAATTATTATGTTTTGAGTCATCGATAACTGTTTAAAGTTTAAGCTAGACGGTTTTACGGTTTTACGGTTTTACGCTATGAAATTGAGTGTGTTTATTTTATTAGTTTGCTTTTTATGGTTGCTACAAATTAGAATTTATTACTTTTATGCTCATCGCTGATTTATTGTGTGTTTGGATTGTTTTTGTTTACTTTTATTTTCTTTAATTTTAATTTTTTATTTTTTTTTGTATGAAAAGAGCATGGGAATATTTGTTTAGCGTGGCGGTTTAGTGCACTGAACACGCTGTCATTGACTGCGTGATGAAACGAACGATGAGCGACGATCGTTGACGGCGGTTTATTGTTGTTTTACTATTTTTTGGGGTTTTTATTTCGTATTTTTCGATTATAAACAATTACAGTACTGTGATGTAATTACTTAACTATTTCGCGTATTAACTTATTTAAAGAATATTTAAAAGTTTTACGTACTTCGCCTTCTACGAATGACTCAAGTCTACTGACGTCATTTAGCGCTCACTGATTAGCTCGCCGATCAGCTGTGAGCACAAGTTGGCCACATCAGTAGGTCTTTTGGTCAATGGGTAATACGAGCAGTCGTTGAACGGTTTCTTTTAGATTTTTTTTTTTTTTTTTTGTAATCTTCTTTTGGTTTAGTTTATTTTATTTATTTGTTCGGATTATTGACGCGCACAGATCTACTGGTGCTCTTTTACCAACATCCTCAATATTCACTGCATACTTTGTGCCTTTTTCTGCGTATTTCTCTCGATTTATCACGCGTGAAACAGTTGGTTGTATTAACGTTACGGAGTATTAAAATGCAAATGACCAATAATATTTTCAATCTGTATAAGGGAAGTGGCATTGGCGTAATGTAGATCGCTTGCTGTTATTGGAAGGCCTTGAAACGCAGTCGTCGCTCAACTGGAAAAGAAAAAAATATGGATAAAAACGTTAGTGAATGAGTGCGAATGCAGCAGTACATGTCATGTACATATATAATATTTCTGAATGTGGCACGTATGTAGGTATGTATGCATAACCGGTGAAATGATTTCCTATCAACGATCTGCGGCCTTCAGAAATTCAAAACGATAGCGCCAGTATTTGAACTTGCTCTATTTTCTTGTATATGGTCAGGTTTTTCTACAAAAGTGTCAACGAAATTGAAAGCTTATCAAATTACATATATATTTTTAATAGCTCATTAACACAATATCTCAACTTAGATGTCATTAATCATTTCAGTTCAGTTGTCAACAGTTGACTACAAAGGTGTCTAATACACTTACATATATATTGCACACATTTGTATGTATAATGATACAAATATGTACGATTAATTAACAAAAACCAATCGAATGGTTATCTTTTATTATACATATATATTGGCCGATAAGATATAACAATATAAATATTTTTTTCTACTTTAGTTAACATTTACATTATTTTACTATTTATTTTGATATTTTGTTTTGCAATAGACTTATCTAAGATCCAATATAAATAAAAGGAAATGCAGTTATAATTAAACTAACCTCTCGCTAGAGCTGAATTTTCTTTTTTATATTATGACAAGTCGAATAAAATTAATAAATTTAAACAGATTAATGAAATTGACATTTCTTTCTCTCTCTCTCTCTCTCGCGCTCTCTCTCTTTCTAATAAATAATAAATAATAAATAAATAAATAAACTAAAAATTTTCCCTCTTGCTCTCTTTCTCTCTTCATCGCCCGAGTAATCAAAATAAGTAAAAAGTAATAATATACATTTTCAGCAAGGGTTAATAGTACGAGTATTACCAAAGCAAATAATTTCTGCTGTGTGTTTAATTCGAACACTATCTTTTATTTACAGAAAAAAAAATGATAAAAAAAGAATACAAAAAAGGAATGCCAAAAACTGAACACAAGCAAAATAACACGAGGAAAAATAAAATTTGCACATACGAGTACACTTGTATGAATTATAAAGTGTAATAATGTGTGTGTCTGTTGACGATGGTCTTTTGTGAACGTGTTTCAGCCGATTTTGCGGACAGCTGCGAAAAACTGATGGAAGCCACTAAAAAATAGCTGATTACGCCATTAATTTTGAGAAATTACGTTTTTAACATTAAACGGATAGAGAAATAGTAAAGTAAAGAAGTTTCTTAATAAATTTTCAATATAAAAACTAAATAGTCTCGATGGGCATTCAATCAAATGATATTCGGAAATTTAATAAGCATTTTCCAATAAAGAGCATCAGAAAGAAAAAAGTCTTCTTCTAAGACGTCTTTCACTACCTTGAACAATAAATGAGTCTTAGGATTGTTTTTGTGATGGTTAAGTAAGTACTCTATAATGTATTAAGTTTTCTTTTGTATTAATTTCTAAATCTTGGCAACTTTTTACTGTAAGTTGATGTATTAACCCTTGAAAGAGTTTCCTCATATCATCATTTTTACTCATGTCAAAAGCTGTTTCCGATTCTCAAGCACATTTTACCGTTTCTCCAACTATATAGCTTATATCTTATCAACAATTGTGAGTGTTGAAAAAAACTCTACGATTACCGGTAATTTCCTTCTCTAGTCAAATATTGCGATCATCTTCTTACAAGTATTATAGAAAATCAGCCAAGTGTTAGTTCAAACGATTTCCTATTGGGTGCTCGTGGCGTGCTATTGAAAAAGGTGCGTCGCTGCAGCAATTGTGTCATATGTCGTCTCACCTCTGTGGAATTTCTTATAGCTGTAGACTGGTTTTTGCTCGCAGAAACGGGTTTCCAGTGAGAAATATGCAGTCCAGCTATATAGACTAACACATACACATATTTATCTATTTGCCTTTGCTTTGCCATGGATTAAATGGTATCTGTATGGTATATCTGTTGCTAGCTTATTATGGCTTTAACGCTGACGCTGCTGCTCCACACTGCTGTTGTAGCTTAAATTGTCAGTAATGGTAATGTTGTGCTTATTGTTGTTTGCTTTGTTGCAATTTGTAAATAAATTAACTTTCATGGCAAATAAATACCGTTAAATAGCATTTATTCGCAATGTACGCTCAAGTAGGTGTTAATTTGTATTGGTGTGTATAAAGTGTTTGGCCTTTGTGAGTAGCTTTGGCTGCTCTCCACACATGCCGCCATTGGCAACGGTTAATAATGCAATGGAAATTGTTTCGCTGCTAACGTTGTTGGCCTACGTTTTTCGCTTTGTTTCTACTTTTGTTCAACTTGTTATGCGGCCGGCTGATGACTCCTGCATTGGATTTTGGCGCTTTGTATCTGCAACTGTAGTAGCAGCTGCTTTGTTGTTGGCGCGAAAAAAAACAAATGAATAAAATGAACTCAATGAAGCTCAGCTGGCGCTGCTTACACAGCTATGCGCATATTTCTCCGCATACAATTCATACTATTTTCATTGTGAGCGGGAGAAAAATTTCAATTTTTTGCCAAAGCGATTTCGGAATTAATTAAATGCATATGATAAAGCTCTGTTTACATACAACTCATTACTAAATGACTGACTGGCAAATGAGTTGTAAAAAGGCAAAACGAAAAAAAAAATATGTAAATCTATATTTACATATTCATATGTAAAACGCGCTTTGCAAACAACTTGAAAAAATATTTTTACAATAAATTTGGTAGACTTTGCTTGCGCTTCAATTATTCATGCATATTTGAATATGAAAATTACTCATACGCCACGTTGAACAGACACGCAAATGTTTTAAAAGACTTAAAAAAAACAAATTACACATTTTGATTTTTGGAAATGAATCATTCAAAAATCAACACAGCGCATGCAAATATTTTCGCAGCATATTTTTTTGGCTTGCCACTTAAATTGTTTTAAATTACTAGTATCAAATAACTATAGGTATATATGTAAGTGCATAGTTTTTAAAAATTTCATAGTTTAGCACTTGCTTTAAATTTACCTTATGTATTAAATTTAAAAAAAAAAACAATAAGGTTAATTAACTTTAATCGCCCTAAATACCCCAGTAATATTTCTGATTGATAACTTGTACGTTAAAAGTATTTAAATGTTGAAATATATTTATACCAATATCTCCCATGAAAATGTTGCTGATATTTGTATTATACATACATATGTTGCACTGCTTAAAAAAATTCATTTTTTAAGTACATCACATTTTTAAGTAGTATAGTGACCATACATACATTTGCTTTTCCATTATTACTAAAATTAGATTTTATGGACATTTTATTTGGTATTCAACTATTTTTCGTAAAAATTTTAACCAGTTAGCCTGTTTCTTCAACTTTCTTTGAATTGTAATTAAAAGCTCATTCTGTTGGTTATCAAAAAGTTTGAATTATTTATTAAAAACAAAATAAAGAACTATTTTTTTTAATAGAAATTGGGAGGTAGAGAGAGAGGATTTTTGAAATGCATCCAAATTCCAAATATCCAAAAATATTTCTAAGCGCCACCACAACCACACCATACTGCAACCTAAACTAAACGATTCCTACTTTAAGCAAACATATACATAAATGAAATTCTTACAGTACGAGTATTTGCGCACAAGCTCAATGGCAATTCGAATAAAATTTGTGTTTAAGTTTTTAATACGCTTACTTGCATCCCAAAACCTACCACAACCCCAGCAATGAATTCGCAATAACTTAATTTTCATTGCATTTCATTGGATCATTTTATAAACTCACGACTCAATGGACACTTTTGCGATCAGACTGTAGCTAGCAACTGTGAACAAACGGCAGTCAAACAGCTGCCAATGGTTGGATGCGAAAAATGTTGAATGCGATGAAATGCGATGAAATGTGAGTTGAACCAAATAAGCTCAGATGCTCCCCGCACATTGCCTTGTTTATGTATGTAGGCGTTTTAGTGTGTTTTTTATTATTTCTGTGCAAAAATCGAGTTCATAACGTTAAAAATTCCACAAATTCTTTCGCTTTGCTACCATATTTTTTTTAAACATATTCCAAAAACCGCTGAGGGTGTTGTTTGAAATATTTTGCAGTTGAATTTTGTGGCCGATAAACTGGTTTATTAAACTTGTAGTCGAGTAAAACCTTTTTTCTGAGCTAAAATAAGGCTGACTTATCTATTTTCAATACATATTTTAAGAAATTCTAACTTTAACAAATTGCGGCTTGAAAATTTATTAAAACGAAAAGTAATTGCGAAAAAGCAAGTGAAGGGATATGAATAACATATTTTAAATAAATTGGATTTTAGATATTGCTATGAGAGTATTGGTGATTTCACATATACGGAAGGTATAGTAAAAACAAAGAACAAAAAAAATCCGAATCTGATAAAATCTTGGATTTCTAATTTTACAAATAGAGGGTTCAATAGGCATTTCGCTCAAATTATTAAGAGCACATATCAATGAATATTCTAATAGATTTATTAGGCAAATTTTTCTTTAATCTTATTAACTTTAACAGTGTTGCTGTTAACATAACCAATCATGATCTAATTGGCCACAAAAAGTTTGAAGGCAGTAGAACATAGATTTATTACAATAGCATTTCTATATTTTTATTTCTGAATTTCAACCATCATAAATATAATATAATATGTATGTATGCATGTTTATGGTTTCTATTCATTTTTTTTTTTTTTTTTCATTTTGATACCATGATTTACGATGGGAATGTAATGGTTTGAAATTGTCATTTGTTACATGCCACAAGAGAACCATTACAATACCTCGGTTCAATCGATTGCGGTCAAATTGACAGTTGATTGCTGTATTTTGATTGATTGCAGGTATTGTTTTAAAATGGATACTTAATTTTAACGCTGACAGTAATGGCTTGGGGACCACTACGAGTTCAAACATATATTTATGTACATACATATCACAAAGGTGATATACAAATAATTAATATTTAAATACACAACAATAATAAAATAAAAATATCCAACAGAAAGAAATTATTGTATATATTTCAACTAAATTTAACGACATGATTAATCGGATTGCAGTCTAAAAATATTCTATGTCAAATCACAGTTTTCTTGAAATAAACTTTTTGTTTCCTAAAAACGAGAAACATTCGCAATTAATTGATTGAATTATTTGAATGCAATATCCGGAATCATTCTATTAATTGATCATTAAGATTTTCAGTTACTACACAACAACAACAATTACAATTCAAAATATACCACCCACATCATGTGAAATTGCATAAGGCCAACTTGTATTGAGTGAATGATAAATTTACAATCGCAAAATGCTATTACAATATTTTCTATCATTAAATGAAGAAATATTGCATTTACTGTTGGCAGTTAAATTATTATTATGATCGCGCTATTGTAACTAAATTAAATTGACATGAGCCTCGAGCTATGCGCCAGACTAGAGACTGCTTTGATTCACTGACGAGATGGTGTATAACAAGCAGCAAACATATTGTAATAAAAAACGGAATGTATTCTTGAGACTGAAGTATGTATAGGTAGTGTACTACCCCAATGCATATAATAATCAATAAATATCGAGATATTTTTCTATTGTATACAATAAATATGGTTTTCAAAACGTCTAATCTGCGATAAAAAAATTTGCCAGACAGTTATTTTGTTTTAAAATTAAATTCTGGGTAAAATTTCCCGTCTGTTTGCCATAAATAAATATCAAGCTTGCCGGAACTAAAAATTTCCTTTTTAAAGTATTTTGATTATTTAATGAATTGCAAAACAGAGGCTTTTAAATTTTTAATATTTGTACAGATTTTTCCGGATATTTTTCGTATACAAAAGTAAATCAAATCAACTTTATGGTTTTTTTTTTTTCTTATACAAAAGATTATATATTATATGAAGCAGGTGACAATACTATTGTAATTAGACCTCACCTTCAAAAAAGACGACTACTTTCACACAATTGGTTCGTGATAGAGCAGTTGTAGCGGTATTATGGTCTGGTAGGCTATAGGGGTCTGGTATTAGTATGAACTGGAATGTCATGGTTAACGAAACATTGTATACATATGATAATTGGAATGATTAAGTAATACGTTTCAACGACTATTGTGAAAAGGGGAAAGCTATCTATTATATGGCATTTGAAGAAGAAGAAAGTACTGTTTAATCATGGGAATTCACTGAGTTACAAATCAAAGAAAAAGATAAATTGAGTAATATAATCGATTTTGTTAGAGGAAATTTATTTTTTTCTTTTTTTAGATTTCAGCTTTGTTCCTCCCGCTGTGGATGTTTGTGTTTTTTCTTGTAATCATTGTAAGAAAATTCAAGCATTCGATAACATAATAATATTTCAAGCATTCGCTACACAAATATCGATATCCAAAAGTACCCTCCCAATATATAAATAAATAAAATATATGTGAATAAACTTAATGAGCTCAATAGCTGTATGTCTTACTGAGGCGCTTGAACTTGTGGCGCACTGCTTTAAAGCTTTGCTGGAACCTTTGCAAGCGGCAGAAAATAAATAGGCGTTTTATTCATATTCATACACGCGCTGTATTTATTTCTGTTTATTGGATTTTTCTTTTTATAAAAAAGTGTTGATTGCATGTGTGGGCGTTTAGCGATTGATAAGCAGTGAATGGCGGGAATCGGTTAACGCCACATGCGTAGACCGGACGGTATTGAATTTCAAGCGCACTGAATTGCGAAACTTACAAAGTTGAGCAATCGTGTAGTAATATATGAAAATATATATATTTACGTGCGCAACTATGTAATGGATGTAATACACTTTGAATGTGCAACAGCGCCATTCCCCATAGCGTGCTCCATTTAGTCGCTGTTGGTGTTAATTTGTGAAAATTAAAATTGAATTTCTATCACAGCCAGTTAGTTCATCAATTAGTTGTTTGGAATAACTGTTTTCGTTTTAGACACACATATATATATATATATATATATGCAGTGAATAAATGGCGACAGCAATAACGAAAACAATATGAAAACTGAATGGAAAATCGAACAAAATCAGCAATTAATTTAAATTTAATTACATTTTACACTTTCGTTTCCATGTTGATGACACTATTTGAACGGCATACTTCGCCCTCGTTTTATCCACGTTGCGCTACCAATTGAATAACGCTTTGATTGCGCCTCAAATTGAGTGCTAAATTGAGTAAAATTTCTGCTTTTTTTTATCTCTTTATTTCTGTCTTTTGATTATTTTCGTAACTGCCGGCAATTTGTGTTGGTTTCTTTGGCTTTTGCCCGCATGCCGACAAACAAGTACAAATTTGTACTGTGCCACAGATAAGTATGTATGCTTTTATATATATACATTATAAAAAAAATTTATGCTTAGATGTATGTAAGTAACCTTGCATTGGGGTATTGAAGCATTTTTTTTTTTATTAAATAAATATTTTTCAGTCGCTTTTTGCAAGCGTGTACTTAGTTCTATTCATTTCAGTTTCTTTAGCAGCGTACTTTCACTGATAAGCATTCGTTCTGTACAGTACGTAGTACAATCTATGATATATTTTAGCGCTGTGAATGCTGCTATACACATATTGTTGCTGGGTGGAGTAGTTACATGTAACCCTGACCGCTTTTTGTAAATTGAATTTCTTGAATACTATTTCGCAGCAAATAATATGGATCTTTGTACAGCTGCAACGTAGGTCTAAGCATCAGTGTACAAAATTTATAAGCAGTAATTAATTTGGGAATGTTACAGCACTTAAAGCAATCTCAATGAAAAAAGAAGCTAAACTATTTAACCAGATTCAGTAATGTTATTTTGAAAGATCAGATTATTCCAAAGAGCACTGAAATCTATTAGCTAATGTTCAATTAGAGTTAGGCTACTCTAGCATTTGCCAAAAATTGGAAAGATTCTGTGGCTTCAAGCAACTTTTGTGGTCCTCGAAACATTATTCAATTGGTAGAATAGTGAAAAAACAAAACTTCCTTGTCGAATCCGCTGTAGCGTCGCAACGTTCGCCTTTTTCTTAAAACCGCAATTTTGAACTCGGTTGGTAAACGGATATTAATGCAAAAAATTATGCAATGCTAAAAGCAATTGTACTTTACTAGCAAGTCTTATGTAGATTAAGATTCCGATTTTTTATTTTGTTTTTATTAGCATGAGTTCCTAGAATCACCGTGGGCCGTAGAGGTCCTTTAGAAATTTTTTATACACTCTAATACATGTTCAATAATGCCTGCAAGAGAGAAATTCGATTTATTTTTACTTACTCCCAGAATGAATGGTCAAAGTTAGGCCTTTTTTTGAGGTATCTAGACTGATCTAATCCCTTTATGCAGCAATTGAGAAATTGTAGTATTTAATTATTTTTATTTTTAAAACATAACTTTTAAACACACTTGCGATATAAAAACTTTGCTAGCCAGAATAAATAAATACTTTTACGCTTTAATAACATAGTGCATAAATATAAATACACTAATTCAATTTACCATTTAATTTATATTACTTTATTACGAATACATAATACACTATATTAAAAATTACAGTTAAAAGAAAATTCATTCAAAATGAGTTTATTCAATTTTATTTGCTAAAACCACCAACAAATAACCACAAAAACTACTTAAAATATGCCACTTAATTAACTCGGCAATAAATTGGATACATTTGCACAATTGTACATAAAATACCGATATAGAAATTATATATTTTATGGCAGTGCACAGTATTTATGGCTTGAAATTGGCGCTTTATACATTTTTTTACTAGGAAATGTTGCAAATGGAAAAAGCATATATGCATTTAGCGAATTTTGGGAATGAGAAATAGGTAATTACTAAATTATTGACCAAAATTCTTAAGCAAATTTAGTTAATATTGTATAATACACCTAATGATTTCACAACATTTATCCAACCCAATTTTAAATGCTTTAAATGGAAAAATGAGTGTCGAGACTATTAAATAATCAAGGGAGAGAAATAGTCAAAAAAAATTTTTTAAATAATTGTTATTCAGAATATTTGTACAGTTGTTATTAGTCTATGGCGGAAGTTTGTTGCGCCAAATTAAACAAGCGCAGGTTTTATAGGACAAGGTTTGTAAGAGCAAATATTTTTTTGTACTTCACTCGAAACAAATATAGTTCTTGCTGCGTACATACGTGTATGTATGTAATATGTGGTTCAGGGGCACTAAAACACTTTCTAAAAGAATATCAAAATCAAAATTTGGTTAACGTCAATTTTGATCACTTTACACCTTCGACAAAAGAAAATCAATAAAATTAAAGACAGTTTTTTCTTGGTTTCTCAATAAGTTTATGGAAAAAATTAGTTCAGATATGTTATCAAATTTTTTGGGATAATTTTAGCATTGAAAGCACTTTATGTAAATGTATTGGATGATACATAAAAATAAAAATAAAATTTTAATTATTTAAATCCGTTGCCTTGACAGTCGGCTTATCACATTCGAAACGGTCCGCAATTTATCTTCAACTAAGGACAGCCGACCGAAAACTTGTGATAATGAAGAAGAGTGACGTAACGTATATATTGGAAAGCATTGTCGTGAACGACAAATCCAAACAAAGATCTCTTGAGATCCAATACAGCCTAAATGTCAACTAGAAGCCGATCGTTTTAAACTCAGATGTTGACCAATTAGTAACCCACGGATTACTACTTTGCGCTCAATATTTTATTTTAATACTTTGCATTTCGGCGAGTGTTGGCGTCAGTGTACAATAGATGGAAAATCTAGTCATTATTTTTAAATAAAAACTATATAGAAACAGTTAGTAACTCCGTTAATGTGGTAATGTGACAGGAATGCTTCCGAAGCTGCATTTAAAAAATCGATATGATTCATTGGCGTTCTCTTCGACCGTTAATTCGACCGTTCTTCGACCGAAATTAATTATGTACCAAAATTTTATTATATAGAAATCTTAAGCGTTTTGAAAATAATAATTGTGTACTATTCATCGAAATCTGGAAATTCCAACTGTAACACAACAAAGTGCCGCGAAATAATTGGTATTAAATTGTTTAGCACTTGAAAATGATTTCAGTATTCTCACGCAGCAGAAGTGTTTGAAAAGCGTGAGTATAATTTTGTATATTTATTTGAATGTATATATATGGCGAAGACCTATCCAAGTGATTTATTGCAATAAAATTGATGTGAAAAATTTCAGTATGTGAATTGTACAAAATAAATAAGAGATAATAATAGTAAAAAAGGGCAACCAAGTAAAGTATAAGTAAATGAGGCGTCTGTAAAGAACACAAACAAACAACAATGCGTACATATCGGGTAGATATGCATAAACGATGAAATTGCAAATGGAAAAAGGAAAAAGGCCAAACACTTTCAATATACCATAAGTGTCTTAAAAAGCAATAAGACGCTGTAAAATATGTACGCAGTGCCACTTATCATCGACACAATGAAAAAAAGGATATGCACGATACAAAAGGCACACACCAACAGCACCCACCCCGGTATTTAGTGTGAAACATGAAAGGCAGGAGGCGATTAATACGATTTTAAGTGACACTAAATGTGGGCGTTGTTGTGTGCTTTGCATGACAATCACTTCACATACATATGAGGGTGTGTATATTTTTTTCCTTTTTAAGTATCTCTCGATATCATCTGACAATCATTAAGTAAATAATTAAGGAACTGCAACTGATGTGAAGTCGATAAGCGCGACCGCGTTGAATTGGCCTCACACCATTAGTTATGCAACTTAGCGGGTCAATGCACTTCGGCTGTTGAAAAACACGATTTATTGCTAATGCATTTTGTGATTGAGTGTTGAGTTAAGTTTTTTATGATAAAGAGGAGTGTTGAAGAATTCATGATATTAATGGGTTAGTCATGGATGTACTTTTACTACACTTTTTATTACTCAATTATATAAGCGCAAATGGCAATCGTCGACTATAAGTGACAATATAAAACTTATTTGAAAACACTGACAGAAGATCATGTTACCATTAACCATTACCATTACCATTACCATTACCATTACCATTACTGTTACCATTAAATTAAAGTGTGAAAATTTACAAAACAAACTTAACTTAATACATCAAAATAGTTAAAAATGTGTTACTTTTCTTAGTGAATACCCCAAATTCGTGTATATTTTGATGAAATGTTTGCAATTTTCTAAGCCCATGTCGATACAATATGAACACACTCATATGTAGTATATATATAATTTATATTTTATTATTTATTGCACGCATTACTGGGTTTCTCTTTACAAGCTAGCTTTTGTTTCAGTTTAATTTCTTTTTTCATATGCACATTTTTGGTTATGTTGAAGCGTATTTTGCCCAGCGTGAAGGCCTTTTCGTTTTCATTATTATGTTGGTCAAGTTTATCTAGAGAGCACTTGTCATAGTTAAGTGAAGAGCTGATGTTTATGCACTTGTAATTGTAATTGTTTTATGAGAGTAATTTAATTGTCAAACAAATATGGTGCAGGTAATCTTTTTATGGATTTCCTAGTCCTATGTACAAATAGGTAAGCTTGTATAAAGTTTGCATTATTTATAAAGTGTAGGGGTATGGGTGAAATTTTATGTATGCGAAATAATGCTCACTGATTTTAAAGTATTAATAATATTGATGAGTCCACGTTTGCCTGAAAGTCTAGGTTGTACAGAGATTTCACGGTTCTTAATGGCTGTAAGTGGATTAACTAAAAGTTTAAAATAGTAATATTTTTATCCTTAAAAGAACTTTTTAGAATATTTGGGTGTAAGAAATCTGACTATGGAGTGTACTTTTTAACGAAAGCGACCGCAAGTTACATTTTCAATGATGTTTTCGCCTAAGAAGGCTATAAAATAACGCTTATTGCAAAATATATTAATTTTATTTATTCTTTCTGTAACATTTTATTGCCATACAAATAAATTCAGATCATAACATTTTTTTTTTAGATTTGTAAAGTAGATAGAGTATAAAGAAGATAAATGAAAATCAATAACTTTTCAATTAATTTTTAATTAAAAGCAGTGACTTACTCGTTAGATCTAATACTATAGAATATTTATCTAAGAAATCATTTAAAATAAGGAGTTTTTCAAGATCAAAAGCTTTAACAATGTGACGCTTGTTTTTTTTTTTTTGTTTTTTTGTCTTTTATTTTAAAAATTGCTAAATTCTTATCAAAACTGTACTTAAAACGTTTTCATCCTTTTAAGTGAAGTGAGGAGTTGCTAAGGTATTTAAGTACAGCTGACTAAATAAAGGTGGTAACCAAAATATGGTTAGAAAAATGTGCCAAAATGTTTAATATTAGCTAAAAATAACGAAAAAGTATACATTTATTTTAACTCTTACGCATATACCGCTGACATGGCGAGAATGATTAATACACTTGTACATATATAAGGATATGTAGTCTGTGTGAACAACTGCTGTTTTGAAATTTAACTTAGGCTAAATTACTTATAGCACTGAAATAAAATATTACATGGTCGACAGCGTTATGTTTAAATTTAAACACTGCACTGGAAAAAACCGTTAGTTTGTCATTCAAACTCACTGACTCGAATTTTCGAAATATTTTATAACTATTCGAAAATTATTAATCGATAAAGAATACCTCGATCGATAAATTGCACCTTCATTATTTAGTAAACTATTTCTTTAAATATCAATGTCAAAATCTACATTAACAAAAGTTAAGTAAAAACTAAAAGTTTACTAAATATTTTGACACTTTCACTTGACAAACGAGATACAGGTTTACATGTAAAGATTTGTACATGCATATGTACATCAAACCTTCCTTTCATTTATACACATGTATACCTATAAAAGTGTGTATGTAAAAAATATGCCGCATATGCTGAATACAAAGGCCCAATAGTATAAAAGACTTGAAGCAAACAACGTTATGAGCTCAAAGAAAGAATAAAGCTTGGTTAGCACAATGCTTCCCCATACAACTTGTTGCTTTTTCGCTTGACGTGCGGTAAATGTACATATGAGTGACAAATAAATAACCTACAGGAAATACACGAAATTAAAAAAATTTCTGTGTGGAATTTTTATTAAGTATACCAATTTTTTTTCGAGTAAAGAAACTAGTTGGGATGAAATCTTGATAGACTTTTTGGTTAAAAGTACGCAAGGAAAAAAGTTATCGATAATGTTAAGAAAATTATCGACTAAAAATTTAAATCACTTTTACCAATGTTATTTCGAAGTATTGTTGGAAACAAGAGAAAATCTACATAAGATTCTTTTTGGCCTTAATTAATCGTCACTGGAGCATAGGCCCTCAACAAGATTTCTGCCTTGCTTTGCTTAAGTTAATCTGCATATATATATTTTTTTTTATTAGTCCATAAAATTGTTTATCGGTGAGTGTGGTTGAAAAAATGTGCTGCTTCAAAATGATCTGTCGATTAATCGATTAATTAATCGATCTGCTTCAAAATGTCTTTAATTAAGCACAATCGATTGTTATTATTAAAGCTTTCAAAATTGAAATTTTTGGTAAAAGGGGCCGCAAATGTGCCAAAAGCACCACGACATGGCAAGCGAATTTTTCTAATGGGTGTTATATGGTGTATACGTAATTATATATATTATTTTTTAACGTACTTTTGCATGTATTGTGCACTACCATAACTAATTAACGACGAAACAACAAATTTAAAAAAAAAAAAACAGGTACATACACATGTACATATCTGTACGTACAGAAGTTTAAAATAATTCCTTTGCATTTTGATTCTATTGTGCTTACGGTGAGCACGTGCGCGCAATGACATACATAAATAAACTTGTAGGTAAGGAACGTGAAGGTAGCATTCGCAATGTTAGGTACTCATACCTAAGCTTACACACTTGCGGTCGAAAAGAACAACCGAGTTCAATGTTATGCGTCTTAAGAATGTAACGAACCGGATATTTCCTTCTTTTTTTTATTCTTGGAGAAAAATTTTCAGTTTTGGCTTCTGAAAGTTTAGTTGCGTTGAAAGAGGCGATGGCAATTAATCACAGTTGGTTTGAAAAATTCTTATTTTCGGAAATCTAAAAGCCATCAGTAATTTCTTCTTAAGTAACTTGAAATCTTTGGGAAATTTTTCGAAATTTTTTTGCGTTCAACGTTTTTGGGAATTCATTATTAGTACTTTTATACAAATCCTGTTGAAAAAATGCATCGATTCATAATCAATGAGGAAAGCGCTTGAAAAATATACATGACGGTAAAAAATTCCCAGAAATAGAATTTAAAAACATATTGCTGTTATTTTTTTACCATCAGTGTATGTAAGAATTATCGAATTATTATATGTATATATTTCGTTTTGCGGCATTTCGCTACACTCTCATCGCATATTCAGGGCAGTTGACAGTCATTTATACTGTTCGGGTTCCTTTCTCTAACATTTTTCGGAACTTTTTACCCATATTAATTACACATACATTTATAAAAATACAACAATTTTACTCCCTTTAGTTTAAAATACATCGTTGGAATAATCGTTTGAAATGAAATGCTAACAATGTAAACAGTGAGGCAAATAAATATAGACATGCCTTGAATTTTAATGCCTAGAAAAAGTATTTGCTCATAATAGATTCAAACGTTTCAGTTTCAGTCAAGAACAGCTTGGCGTGAGAGTATGTGAGTCGTTGAGTAAAATATAAAAATGTTTACTTGCAGACAGTTTCCGTTGTCAGCAGTTTTCCGCATGAAAACGAGCACGGAATTTAAGGTAGTCGGCAGATGCCAGAAACGGTAATACTAGTGACAACGAAGCACCCAAAACTAATGCAATGAAAAACTATGATAAATAAGATAAAAATAACAGTGGCTCACTCAATATTTTTTCTAGCTACGCGGCGCACTTGAAATCTTAATTAGAATAGTCAGCAACGAGGTTGACACGTTTCGATTAAAATACTGACTACATCTAAACACGTACATAGCTAGGCATATATGTAACTCTATATGCATTTTCCAAAGCTGTAGTAACACAACCGCATGTGCGCACACACACACACACACACACATATAAATTGGACATTTGCCAGTTTAGAGCGTGGCTAGTTGGCAGCTACGCCAGAAGTCAAGTGATAAAATTGTGCAAATAACAACAACAGCAACAACTATAGGCCACAAATAAGCGACCGCACAATTGTGATGCGAGCGGCTGCGAAAGGTACATACTCAACCCACAGACTGCTTGACTCGGTGACGGCGCATCACGTTTCGGTTTTTTCTCACTTGGCAAGCGGCGCATTTATCGAAGCATTGACACTAACACAAATGCACTAGAATACACAAATGTACATGTAGTATATTTATTCATTTAAATAAATAAAATAAACGATTATCCGACGCACAAGTCCACAAGTTGTGGGCAGACGCGTCACTCTGTTGGCGGTTGAATGACCCCGCTGCCAACCGGCTCTGTGCGCTGAGAAGCGAACATATTTGCTTTGAAAGTAAGATGCAAAAAACAAACAATAATAATTTACGAAATTAAATGAATTAAAGATGAAACAATAAAAAAAAAAACAAAAAAAACAAGCGGACATTTGCAGTTATACCGGCTGGCCAACTTCCGTTTGTTACTCCTCAGCACAACTGATCTGCGCTTGGCTGGTGCATCTCACTCTCATATACTAATTCATACATACATAGATATATACATAGATATATATTTATGTATGTGTCAGTATTTAGCTTTTTAATCACGTTTAAATGTCTGCTGCATGTGGCTTACTGTCAGCACTTGGAACTGTTTTAACTTTTTTATATATGATGACTTCTTATGGATATACCCATGTTCATATATTTAAAAGAGATTACGGTTTTTTTTTTTTACTCTTGCCTACTTACACACATGAAAATGCTTACGAAAAATTTTCCCAAGTATGGCAGTTTAAGTAGTTGAAGTAGAAATGTTAATGTTGGCATTTTGCGGTTTCAATTTCATTATGCCCCTGTACCGCGTCCTCTATCGCTTACACTTCTACTTCTTCTGCATGTTATGCTTTCGCTTTTTCGTGTTTAAACTTTGACTTTTTAATGTCGAGTGCAAATTGTATTTTAGTGCAAAGTTGGCGTTTCATTAATTTTATTTGCCGAAAATTGTAGAGACCAACGTCGTGCTGAATGACACCTACTACACACATACCATACATACATACATACATATGGAAGTGCATAAATAGTTGGCCAAGCTGCTCCTTTTCGAACTCCGCATTTCAAAACAACTTTTCCACAGTGTTTAGCTTTGGCATTTGCAGAGGAGTGCTACTAATGCAGCATCTTCTTCAGTTACATAGTTCCATCTTATTTTCCATGACAAATGCCGTTGTACAGTGTTTTATGACTTGAAAAATATGTCGTCATATTGTTACATGAACAATTTCAAATTAAGTCGTTTGCAGAGAAGATATTGCAAAAAGGAGACCAACTTCAACCTAACCCAACTTTAACCGCTCACTTAACAGCCATGAGATGTTAAGTTCTGAGATCACGAAGTTGAAAATTTTCATGCTGTGTAATAAATGTCTGAAAGCTCTAGATTTAGTCATTAGTGCTGAATTAATTTTTGTTTTCCTATCAGAACTTTTATGAATGAATTTTTATATATTTTTTAAAAGGTGAAAAAATATTGCTAGGTGCTTTGAGGAGCTTTTCTTAACATTTGCGGTGTGCGCCTTGCTGTTAACCAACAAATACAGGGTCCTAGAAATTTTAAGCTAGGCTTGTCTTTTTTGGAACTTTGTAAATTTTTTTGGGGAAATTTTACAGAATCTTTAAAAGAACGAACACAATAAATTTATATAGACAAATGAATATGCAAAAATTAGCGTGAACCTAAATATAAATCTAATCTATGTAAATTTAAATATAAATTAAAATAAATATACGAGGTGTGTTCAGAAAATAATGGGAATGTTTCTCGACTTTAATGGCATAGTGCATCATGAATTCTTGCCTCAAGGTCAAACAGTCAATAAGGAGTACTACCTACAAGTTCAACACCGTTTGCGTGAAGCAATTCGAAAAAAAAAACGCCCGGAATTGTGGAAAAACAATTCATTTCGTTGCTTGTTCGTGAATTCTTGGCCAAAAACAATAGTGTAACGATGCCCCAGCCTTATAAATATTTTTTAATAAATATTTTTTTTCAAAAAACGAAAATTTCCGTTATTTTGTTTTTTTATTATTATTTTATATTACAAAAATAAATCGGTGACAGGTAACATATTCTAGTCAGAATTGTGAATTTAATATTTCAAAAATATATATTAGATTCGAATAAGTCTGACAGAAGAAACCTACAGACCCCACTACTATATAACCAAAATTAAGCAATAAATAAATAGCTACGTCTCATTCAAAAACTAATACACTGTATTGTATAGCAATATCGCTGGAGGCAAACAACAAGCTGAGGACGAAGCGTCAACTTGAACGCTAACGTATCATCACAGCATCCGCATCGTGATTATTCGCATCATCTGCAGATTTGTTGTATTTCTATGCAACAACATTTCATGTGATGGGACGCTGTGTGTTTTGTGTGTGTGAGTTTACGGTGTTGTTGGCATTTTAAGGTTTGACTTTTCCCATTGTGTAAATCGTACTCACAGCAACTTCGTTTGCGCTCCCCACTCACATCCCCCACTCCATAACCCTTGTGTATGCTTGCGCTTGACTGCAATACAATTTGTGCTCATTTCGCCGCAGTTTGTGGTCCCGACCAAATATTCACCCAGCTACACTACTACATGTGCAATAGCTAGTTACATGCATACATACATTTACATACATATGTGTAGTGGCATTCGTGTCGTTGGCGCTTCTTCGGCTTATCATACATTTGTGTGTCTATTTTCCTTTCTTTTGTGCTTTATTAGTATAATTTTTTGCTTGTAAACGAATAAATGCCTAAATACATAACAACAAACCAAATCGTCTTGAATATTGTTTGTCATCGTTGTATTGTGGTTTTCATTATTACAAGGGATTTCAGCAGCATTATTGTATGTATAGGCGTTACTGTCATCCTTCATTCGTAATGGTATTAAAGATGTTATTCTCTTATTATTTTCACACTAATCGTTTTGTTTTGTGTGTGTTCTGTGTTGGTATCGGTGTGTTTGCAGAAAGAGTAAGTTTCATTGCACAAAATAAAGCCTTTGTTGAAAGTTTGCCGAAGGTCTTAAGATACATATGCCTGGATATAAACACATTCATGTAAATGTGCACAAATATATGTGTACATATGTAAATTAGTATGGAATAGTCCATACTTTCCATTTAATTTAACGCTGTAATCATTAGCTAAAATCTACAAGAAATCTAGAAACTCCGTACGTAGAAACTCTCATATGTTTTATCAAGAATTTTTCAACAAATATCAATATAACAAAGTTGTATGTGTATGTTTTTAAAAATAATTTATTAATGGATTCGTTATATTTCACACAATTCAACAGCAGCTCAAAATATTGAGTACACAAGTGAAGAAATGCTCCATCCAAATACTTAGATTATTAAGTTGTTGTTGTTGTTGTTTTTGTTGTAGCGGCAGAAACATTCCCAAATAATTTTGAAGAATGCTGCCGTGTTTATGCGCCGGTTGCGCAGAACCGACTGTCATGGGAACGGACTTGAGGCGTAATACTCAGTGACTGAAGTCTGTATATTTTAAAATTACACGATAAATAATTCCCATGACCGTCAATTTCTGCTTTCAAACAACATAAAGAGAAAAAAAAAACAGATCTAGCTCAAAGTGATTGACAAAATCAGAAATAAATGACTGGAAGTATAGCATCGGACTTTAAATACGACAAATTTAGCGCTGACACTCACTGCACACTGGAGAAAACAGTCGAAATAATATTAATCATGTTTAACAGTGAGCTTAAGCTCTGACTGAAGTTTCAGTAACTTGAATTTGAGCTCATTTCATCAATGCAATCTTTATGCATTATTGTCCCACTATACCTGATTTATCATCCAGCAAAGTCTCTCTCTTTTCGACTGTGAAAAAATCTGTAATAAGCGTTTTTAAAGATTTTCAAAGTTCCTGACCTATTCAGAAAACTTCTAGGAGTGAAATAATTGTGTATAATTGCAGTAATTTGCAGTTATGAAGGCCAAACATTTATTATTTTATTACACATATATTTCAAAACTTGTTTTTAAGTGTTCGAATTTGTTCTAATTTCTAAAACTACCCGTCCTAATACACCAGCAACAGTCTCCAGTTACTTTCGCATATCAGTACATATCCATAAACATGAATAACTATTTACGTAACATATATATATGTATTTACATATAGATACATATATTTATAACAGTCGACATACGTTCTGTGGTCATTTATGATATAAGAAGATTTGCTGTTGACAGTGAATTTAACGATAGCAATGACTACTTTACGGCTTACAGCTCATCGTTTCTGCTGGAGTAAGCAATATGCTGTCAAAATGCACATCAGATTCATATGAAAGTTACGAAATTTCTATTGTATAGCAAGGGAAATATTTAACTTATATTATGCAGCTAAGTCGTTCTACACAAACACACCTACATATGTATGTATGTATGTACAGTTGTGTTCATAAAAAGAGTAGTGCCACCGCATTTTATATTTAAGGATAATTTTTAACAAGTATAGACTTGTCTAATGTGTCAAGCGTGATTATTTTCGTACAATAGACACTTCCAATTACAAAAACTAAAAAATCCTACTTTACGTTACTTTTGCGTCAGCTGACTTCTTTATGACACACTTTTGCAAAGTCTGAAAAAACACGCTCATTTGCTCACAAGTTCATTAAAATAGTAGTGCTTGGCGTAAGTGGTCGATAAATTAAAAAATCATTTTAAAGTTGCAATAAGTAAGGGACTTAATAAATTTCTGATGAAAGTTTTTTGAAATCCCGGTGCTCATTCCTTTTTAGTGTGTAGAGGAAGACATTGTTCTATGGAGAAGCGTGAATGGATAGTGAACCTGAGGAAACAAGGCAAAACCTACAAGGAAATCGAAATTATAGTCGGATGTAGCCCCACAATGATATGTAATGCTATTAAGTACAATAAAGAAGCGGAGAATCGTGGAGGAAACCATAAAACATCAATATTAGAGGAGAGATAAATTGTACGATATTGTACGAAGCAAGCCGTCAGCATTCTCAAAAATGATAAAAAAAATTATTTAACTTATCGATTAGTACTCTTACAATTCGTAGGAGACTAATTGAAAATAATTTGAAAGCAAGGAGTCCCCGGAAAGTACCGCTTTTGACCAAGAACATTTGAATTGGCCATCTACATTATGGCGGAATGTGCAGTGGACTGATGAAAGCAAAATTGCTTTTATTTAGAGGAACCTTAATCCAGAAAGTATATCCGTCAACTACCAAACACAGAATATCACCCCAGGTACACTACAAAAACGGTTAAACATGGTGGTCTCAGCATTATGGTATGAGCTTGATCTTCGTACTAGGGGGTCGGTCCTGTACATTTGATCGATGGCATCATGGACCGAGCAATGTACGTAAACATATTAAATGAATGGGAAATGCCTATAGAATGGTCGTTTCAGCAGGACAACGATCCAAAACATACCGGCAAACTAGATAAGGAGTGGTTTGCATCAAAAAGGATCGACGTAATGTCCTGGCCAGCGCAGTCCCTGGACTTAAATCCGATCGAAAATTTATGGAGTGTGGATGGACGAGTTGTAGCCACAGCAAATTCATCAAATAGAGCACATCTTTGGTTAGTCGTCAAGAAGGCATGGGATAAGATCCCTATAAAACGTTGTCACGATCTAGTAGACTCCATGCCACGTCGGTGTATGGCTGTATTAAAAAATAAAGGCTTTACAACAAAGTATTAGTCTACCGAAAACATTTACTTTATGAAATTTTAATTGTTGGTTGGATTTTTTTCTGTTTTTCTATGAACAAAATAGTCACCAATATTTTCATGAAAACACTAATTTTTCATTTTTTTTTAAATAAATCTTGTAAGTAAAAAAATACATGTATTGAAAAAATTAAACACTGTATATACATAGAAATAACTAAAAATTTCTTTCAAATGTTATTTACAATGTAGTTTGTATTTTTAACTTGATTTTTTAGTTTTATAGTTAGAGCCCACCAGCGCTACTATTTTCATGAACACAGCTGTATGTAGTTTATTTGAAAGAAAGATATTGTCAGCGGGGTTTATTGCAAAAATGTGTTCATTTTATTTGGTTATTTCTGACATGTCTGTTGGTCTGCAGAATTACATTTTATTAATAAGAAAAACATGTAGTATGTAGTTGTGTCTATGCGCAGAAAATTTAGATTTCATTATGCGCGACGTGACAGCGAAAAGTAAACTTCTTTCGACAATAGTCTAATTTTGCACAATTTGCATTTTACTTATGGTTTCAAAAAGATAAACGTATAAGTACTACATATTTATATATAACGTTTGTTGACTAGAAGAATGTCATAAATCGAAAAAAGGAAATATGAAGAAAAAATGCGCTTAACGATGGCAATTGAGGAAAATTTTTCCGTATAATGAGTAAATGTGATGATGCAACAACAAGCGTAGAAAGAAATGCTGTTCTAATATTTGAATGCAGGTTAAAGCATGCAATGGAGGTTATTTTTGCATAGAGTACTTTTTTAATGTTTTTAGTTATGTCACTTTTCCTGTAAACAAGCGATATGTGTCTGGGTTAATATATGTGCCTGAACGATTCTTTTGTAATTATTTTCATTTTTAACGAAGTTTACATAGCCAATAATAATACAAGCATCACGTTACATTAACTTCGTAATGCTTATGCTTATGTTAGATACATACTGTAATGTGTAATGTATGCATGTACACTTATGAGTACATAAATATGTATTCAACTATATGGTTACAAATATTAATTCGTCTCCGATTCCGTACGAATGTCAAAAGATGAGGGTAATAATTAAGGTCAGCATTACTTTTGCATTGTCAGTTGTTTCATCAATAACATTTCAATGATATTTTAAGAAAGTTGACTCTCCTCGTATACTGTATTATTTTGCTTTCCGATTTGATTTTTTATGATGATGAAAATTATCAGAAGGTAACCGTTGAAGCTTAGAAGGTAAAATTGCTGATATCATCTAATTGTGCAGAGACATACATACAGTTTTCATTCCATTAAAAAGTCAGCGGCAAAAATCAAAGTGAGTGTCAGAAAGTTTGGATTGAAATGTGATGTACTTCAGCGGAAGTAATTACTGTAGCGCGAAGCTGCTGAAGTAAAGGCAAGAACTTCACAAAAGGTGTATGTAAGACGGTTCATATCTGTTTTAGTTCAAACACAAAATTTTATTTGACAAGTGAAGACTCGGTCTGTTCTCTTCTATTTAGGCTCTCACTATTTTAAGAGTCTATTGTAAGAAAGCTTATTTCATTTTGAGAATTACTTTGAAGTTAATAAAAAAGAGCTATAAAGAGATAGGCACATTTTTGGAAAAGCGTGCATCGGCGCATTAAAATGTTGGCTAATTTTGATAAGAATTGAATACACTATGTTCTATATACACGTATATACTATACACGTAGTAACATCACGTTCTAGACCACAAAGTTCTTCCAGTTGCCAGAACAAAAGTGACTGTGTGTGAACAAAAATTTAAGTAGTATATTTTGAAGAATTCATTTTACATTTCCCCTGCTTTAATTTCTTCTGATTTTTTATGTAAAACATATTTATTGGCTTAAAAATAAAAAAATTATTTGATATTCGAACGAGATACATTGAAAACACATTGAAAATTGAATAAAAACTTGCACCGTTAAATTTTGTTTTTTATCTGAATTCGCACGCATTAGCAGGAAAAAGTACGAAGTCAACCCAAAAAACAAAAAAGCTTGACGAAATGCAAAATTATTCTCTACATGCAATGACTCCTTATTTAGTTCATTTCCAGCACATTTTTCCACGCACATTTGCCTTTAAAGAAATAGGATATCCCTCTGCTCGGAAAGTCGACAAAATAGCATTAAAGTTGAAGGAAACAAAGCGTAGAAGAAAAAAATTTGCAAAAATGGTGGCACGGAAAAAACGTTAGTGTTCCATTTCTTTTTCCCTTGAGGCCAATGCGTAGTGCTTTAGGGATATTGGGTTTACTGGTTTTTACAACACAGAAAAAAAATTACCAACACACTTTCATACACATATATAGGGTAATTTTCGAGAGAATTTTATTAAAAAAAAAAAAAATTATAAAAAAACTAAAAAAAAAATTCCAAAAATAATTTTGAAAACAATTTGGAAGTTATTGTTAGGACTGCATGCTGAAGGCATTATTGATTCATAAAATTGGAAATGGATCCAAATGTCAATGGTGAGTATTATAGGCAAGTAGTTCTGGACTTTTTTGTTCCCTACGTCATTATTGGTCATCCATGTGATTTAACTCCGTTCGACTACTTTATATAGAAGTTCATCAAGTCAATAATCTATAGTGATAGAAATAGTCGATAGTCCAACAGCTAGAAAATAGGCTGAAAGAATAGTCTTCGCAAGACACAATTCTTTCCCTCCAAAGACACCCTTTAACTGTTAGTACGAATGCTTCTAATGGTATTCAAAGTATTTCAATTGAAGTGTGAGGTATGGCGCACGTGTTTTTTTTTTTTTGCTTGCATGTGTGTGTGTATGCCATGTGCACGTTGGGTCTGTGGGTGGTGGCAGGAAGAACTCTGCAGTCTCTGGTTTGGTCCATAACAACATGGAAAAAAATTCACACTACAAAGAGAATCTTCAGTATATGCACGTACGGTTATGCATAAATTTCGCACTTCTCATGCGCTACTTCACACACATACATATGCCTTACTATGTAGATGACACTGGCAGTCAGTCAGCAGAGGATTTGTGTAGTAATTTAGAGTCAGAGCAGCTGGTAGCTCTCTCTACTGACAGCTGTTTTACACTTACCAGATATCTATGCAGATATGTATGAGGAAGCGATATTCTTATTACACAGTTATTCCTACATGTATACTGATAATAACACATATAGACATTTCATACCTATCTCTTTGTACTTAGGGGTATATTTATGCACTCATGGAAACTGAATTTGATAGTAAGGCTTATTGAATGTATATATACATATGTATATATAAAGTATGTATATGAATATGTGAAGTACTGTGCATCCACAGATTTCCGCCAACAATTAAGGCCAATGTGTGAACAAGCCACGTGTGATTCAACTCTTCCAACTCTTCCATACACTCATCTATAAACATATCTACATATATGTATGTATGTATATATGTGAGGGCTCGATTATAGTCACTGCAGTAAATTAAAATTGACAAAGCGTGTTGCAGTCGGTAAAGGCCATTGGCGTCAGTCAATTGTGAAATGTTTGTATTTGTTTATACAAATTTATACAAATGTAAACACAGAGATGTGTGTATGTGTCTCTCATGGTAGGCGGCATCGTAAATTGGCAACAAGATATGCCAAGTGAATATTCAATATTTTCTACACACAACTAAATGTACACAATTAAATATCTTCTTTAGAAGTGCCAACTAAATGAACGCATTCGATTTAATTGCTGTCAAGGGAGCTGTAATGAGCACAGCACTAAATAGTATTACATGTGCTTAGTTACCCTACATGGCACAGTATTTCAGATCAATATTCGTATATAATCAGGGTAACCGATTCGCGACTTCTCTGCTTCTCTATGAACTTCGTGTTCCTATCGGAAAAGTTTACATTTGAAAGCAACAACAAAGCTACCCGGCTGTATTCAATACAGGAAGAGATATGGATATTTCATTGAAGTAGTTTAATCGCTTGTTCTTCCAGTTAATTTTCAAATATGCGAGTTGTTTGTTCGATTCGCCATTCTATCAGCATTGACGATTCGTCTAACAATTATTTTATAGTTTAAACTTCGAGCATATTTACAATAAACAAATGGAAGGGTTATAGAACACAGCTGCTTTAAAGAAAAATGTGGAAACTTTTTATAAAACAAAAGGATACATACGGATGTCACTTGTAGTGCTGAAGACAGTTCTTTGTAAAATCTGAAAACTTCTCCAATTGAATCTCTTTTCTCTTGTACATGGACTGAGTTAGGATGGAGGGAATAGGTATAGAGGAGCGATCATTAACCGGCCTTTACTGCCTAGGGTGTCATGTGACTCGACGAAGACTATCAAAAAGCACGCTGCGACAAAGTACCTTCTTTTAGATCTCTTACAGGTGATTCAGATATCGTTTGCAGATAAGTTTTGGATATTTTTTGTTACAATGAGCAGCAGCAGTTCTACCGGCGTGTTCAGAAACACATCTGACATAATAAATTTGTAGTTGTGATCTTGAAGTAAATGGTAAAAAAAATTAGTGAAAAGCTTTTCTTGAGTGAATATAACTAGAAAAGTTATGTTAAAAACGACGTAAGCACGTGAATACGCAACTTATATATGATTTAGTATGTTCAGTTCAGTATGTGCAAATGTGTCAAAAACCAGGACTCAAATTTGGTATAAATGAAAAAGCATTAAGTATGGGATAAGCTTCCAGTTTTGGCTAATTTTTTATGTTTTTATTGTCATCAAATTATTCGCTTACTCTTCCTTCTGAGAACTGGTACAAATTTTTTATAAAAAACTCCTATAATTGACCATTAATTTAATTGTCTTCGTAAGAAGTCGAATAATATTATCACACACTGTACGTACATATCGGGAAATATAAATGGAACCCTTCCTCAACATCCCAAACTCATAGGCATTCACTTATGTTGATTAGAGAAATGTTACTGACACCACTAGCTATTATTAAACAAAACTTATCTGTGTTGGCACATTTTGTTTGGCGCATGTTATCGATACCATCTACATAGTTTGCACAATTTGCACAACGGTACATTCGTGCATACAGATATACACGATACATACGTATAGGTGTGCAGATCGTAATTTTAGTTAATGTCGGAAATGGGCAACATCGTCGTATTCTAGTTGAACACTGTTTTGCTCTCACAACTAAATGGTGAAATTGCCTGCATACAATTTAATTATTCCCACAGCCAGGTTGGTCATAAATTGAATTTTGCGCTATAATCTATGTATTTTCAGCTGCATTGCAGTGGAAGAAAAATGGCGAAAATGTTGATTTGGGCAAACAGAGTAGTAGAGTGTGTATGTTTGTAATTTGGATTTTTCGTAGATTTGCGAATTGCCAGCTAAACGCTTTGCAAATAGTACACATATTTTACTTTGATAATGAGAAGCGCACAAAGATTGTGTGTCTGCTGGCAATTAATATATTGAATGAATTAAAATGAACATTTTAGGCAAGATGTTTAGAGTAAGCATAGCTAAGCATTAATTTAGCAATCTATTGCACTAAGAAAATAATAGAATTTAAATACGAATATTAAGAGCAAATAATGTGTATATACATATACTAAGCAAGAAACAATGTTATGATTTATTAAACAAATAATGGTGGAGCTGAAAGTAACAGAAACAGCGCGGCCAGTATTAAATTCGGCCAACTTTCTACTAAAAGGATCATACCTTTTATAGCAAAGTTTCTGTTGGACCAACTTTGAAAACTCGACACTTTTATAAAAGAAATATATAAAAGTCTCAAACCTTAGTGAAATTCGGACTTCTAACCAAATTAGGATATGAAACTATTCTTAGCATGTATTATCTGCATTCATCTTCGGACCACACATTTAACTAAAAAAAAATATTCGTCTCGATTCACTGGTGTTGAAATATTTGTAAAAATCATATTTCATTCATGTTTAAATTTCATCACCCGATTTGGTATATTTTATGTTCGTATCTCATATTAATCACGGAAAATAAAATATATCTACCAAAAATATGTCCGAGACTTTCATGCGAATGCACGGTTCTCATTTTGTCAAATTCGATGACGCTAATTTGACAATAGTACAATTTCGTTGGCAAGTGTTTCCACTCCATCGAGAAGAAATATTATACTTAATTGAACCAAATCAAAATCTATAAATATTAGAGTAATAGTTCCCTCGTTAAATATGGTTTTCATTAAGTCCAATCAATAAGTACATGATATAACACCTTGAGGTTAAAATATGACATTCTTTTCTGCCATAAAGTGTGCAGGAGCAATTGAAAATGTAGAAAAATGCATATTCACATGACAGGTTTTTTAAAACGGTGGCAAATTCGAATGCAATAATGACAAAATTATGACACGACAGCAGCAAAGAGCTCAATTTCTTCCGCTGTTTTTTTTTTTTTTAAAGACAACAATATACAGAATACAGATATATTTTGGTTGTCTCCTTGGACTAAAACCAAATTTAAAGATCCTGCCAAAATAAAAATAAATTAAGCATAATCCCTACACACCTTACCAGCTAAACGCAATAAAATGTTACAAGTGCTAAAAGAAAATTGCCAAAATAGAGATCAATGGACCGGCTGCAACGATCAACATTTATTTTAAGTAGTTGTTGAGATTTCCCATAGTAATTTCTACTAAAGAATATATTTACCTATTGCGATTTAATATGTAGGTCGTCAGTCATATAAGTACAATCCCGTAATTATTTGCAATTAGCAACACAATAAGTTGACAATAAATTTGACAAATTTGTAGTCATAAATTTTGCGAGAAAAACATTATTTGCATAAATATAATTGAAAATGGGCATGAAAAGCTTTTGCTCCGGCTTAAGTTCTCATTACCGTTAATGTAAAGCAATAAATAGCTTGTGAGATAATTTAAGATTATTGCTTTGCACATTTTATCTATGTAAATTTATATTTGTAGAGACTGGCGGGTATATCCACACAAACATACATACATATATGGCGTGTGGAAATTAGTTTCTCACATATCCACCGACATTATTAGAACTAATTTTAATAAAAAAAAAAAGTACTTTTCGTAGGCATGTGAGTAGATAAAGTCAATTTAGTTGAGATAAGTTTTAATTAGGACTACTGACGTTATCTTTCGTTTAACTTGTTTCATAAATCACAAAAAATTGTAGCAAATGACATTTCAACCACAAATGCAATAACTTTGTTATCATAGTCGATAAAATACAAATAATAATTATTGGAGAGCAGTGGGTGAAGTGCGTGGGAAATTAAAGATTAAAGATTATATGCTTTATAGATGTACTATATAACTCACGGTAAAAAAAATGTTGTCACGATATCGTATATGGATACCAAAACAGTGAAGCCTGTGTACAGCGAAGACCCTTTTGTGAGTCCAAACTAAGAGCCAACTCTGAAGATCTCCTCACAATATCGAAAGATTAATGCAATCTTCAGCATAACAAGTATTACTTTGGGCTTCTAGCCATTCAAAATTATAACAAAAAACCATGAAACAATTGAGGCAGTTCTTGAATGAATTTTAGGGCAGAAAGGTTTCGCTTAAACTAGTAAGAAAAAAATTCAGAGCAGAAAGATTACATTGTTAATCAAATATGTAGTTTTGGTGAACTAGTAACGGTCTACATTTTATTTAGGAGAATGTAATTACTAAAATTAAATTTCAAAGAACAAAATACTAAAGATCTTCAAATTAATTCCTTAATTTGCATGTAATTGAGCATTTAACGTTAAAGATCACATAAATTAGTAATTAGTAATTTCACTGTTTATTTTTGAATAATTACAATAATATAAAAGGGGAAAAACACACAAAAGCGTTAAATTGTGGATAGAAGGCAAAACAAAATCTGTTTGTCAACAGCCAGTGGTCGAAAGTTTCGCTCGAACACCTACCGAAATGCTGTATTTAAGTTTATCAGCAAATATTTGTCTTAGGAGAACAAGAGAACTAGCGAAGACGCTGAGCTTAGCGCTGGGACATTCTGCTTTCGTTAGTAATATGAAGAAGAACGTGTTTAAAAGACGTTTCTTTGTTTAAAGCCGAAATATGAAGGACCAAATATGAATGAAAATTATCGAAATGTTAGCGAAGCCCGCAGCTGTGACCTTGAACGTGAAAATCTGACAATTTTGTGATATTGATTTAGCTATATGTGGATGCAAAAAAAAACAAAATTTGGGTGCATGTGTGTAATTTTATTATTTTGTTCTACAGTGTATATGCTTATATTTAGTATTATATTAAAACTCTGCTTTTTTGGGTTTTAGTTGTAAATTATATAGAACAAAAGGTTATCAATGTAAGAAGCCACATACTCGTTTGAATGTAATTTTAATAAGTTTGTAAGCACCCATGTGAAAGACAAGCTATAGTTTAGCGTAAATCTTTCAATTGGGAAACATTCTTCCGGCTGGGATCTACACGCAATAAATGGCAACAATGTGTCAGATTCAAAGTTGTTTTCTGAGAATAGTTGATTGTAATTTCTAAGCTTTCCCCTGTTGGATTTTAAGCATTTTTTAAGTTAATGTTGGGTTAATTTAAACTAATTTAATTTGATATTTTTATCCGAAAAAACTTACTGAAGGAATGCTGAGGAATCTGAAAATAAAAACTATTTTTTTTTTCATACAACGACTATTATGGTCTGGCGCAAAAAAAAAACAAAAAGTTCAATTTTTAACTTCGAAAAAGGACGAAAAAGGTGTTTCAAATGTCTCTATTTTAAACCATATTATTTTGATTAATACAAAATATATTTAAGAAAGGAGCGAATTAGAGTTTTTGAACAATATCGATAGAGAGCTTTTTCTACTTGTAGTGTTCGTTCACAATAATTGCAAAAAGCATTAGAATATATATTCTTCACCAATTAAATCTCGAAAACAATTTCTTAGAAAAAAAAAATTTTATTTTTGTGCAAAATTGCTTTCCAACAAAATGTTGTTCTAGCGAAGTAGGTAAACTTTTTTGTAAACTAGTGTTATTATGTAAGTGCGTGCAACTATGAGAAATTTCAAAATTTTTTAATGGAAATTGTATACCGTTATGATTAAGTAAATCGAAATCAGCAAAAATGTGGGACCCACATGCGCATAAATGAATGTAAATATGTATGGAGGAGGTGAATTCGAGGAAGTTGAGCGGCATGAACGGAGACAGCGTGCCCATTGGTTGCAATGCCATGAATGCAATGAACGATTGAAGAGCAATAAAAAAAAGCAACAAAAGCACAAATTTCGCAAGTATTACTCAAAGAAGTGAGAATTCTATATAAAATCAGAAAACAAAAATAGCAACAATACCAAATTACATAACGATTTGGCAATAAAATCAAAACCGATACATTACGAAATAAGCTGGAAAGTAAAACCGAAAATAAACAGCAAGTGAATGCAAGAATCCAAGAATACTAAGAAGAGGAATTCGATGAATAAAATAAACTAAAGAAGTTTTCACTTAAATAACCAGAATGGAAAAATTAACAAAATAAAAATGGTGCAACTAAAAATCAAATAGTAGTTGGTGCGCGGCAAGGAGATTGACAATCGAACAATATAACCAACAAGTGACTGACAATTGCCGGTTGGTCGACAAAGAAGAAAATTATAGAAAACACTATAAATATTAAAAAGTGCTGCCACTTGTATGCAATCAACTGCGATAACACTGTTCTTGCCTAGGTCTAAGTTTTCAAACTCAAAACAGCACCAACACTTTGTATTATTTGATAGACCATACAAGTGTCCATGTACTCTTCGTTGCGGCAGCTTGCCCGCAATGACGAAGCATAACGCTGTTTACCCCGCTTATCCAACCATCATTATAACACCAGCTAGCACAACAAGCACACAAAGTTTTGGCAACAAAGCACAAAAATAAAGAATAGAAGAACAAGCACAAGCAGAGAAAATGGGCGGTATTTCCTGTGCAGCAGAGATGGTGATGACAACATTAAAATGGCACTGTAAAATCTGAAAATGTAGGCTTCAGTGATAAATATCTATTTTGAACAAAAAGTAAAAGAAATAATAAATAAAAATCTTTCAGCTAGAAAAGCTACTGTGAAATGTAATATTCGTTAGAGCTAAATTCATTCGGTTGGTCGATTACTTGGTTGACTGGTTGGTTGGTTCATTGTTTGGTCATTTGGTGTTGGTTGAGCATGTGTCCGACAGCATCATTCGAAAGTCATCAACATTTTTATGCTTGAAATGAGGCGCTTTTTTCTGCGATACGACGAACGGGCCAGTGTGTGTGTGTTTATGTATGTCTATGAGTCGGTGTGCTTGGAAAGCCGGAAAAGTGTCAAGTGGGATTGGCGTAAAAAGACGCCATGAAGTGAATTGTCAAAGAAACTTTGTTAGTGTCGCTTTGCAGTTATAATATAAAAAGAATAATATAAAAATTCAAATCAATGGAAGGGATAGAAAGTATAAAAACCAAGTAATTTTAAAATAGAATACACTTTTAGTGGAGAAGCGAAAAGTTTACAATTTATGTACATACTGATGAAATGTTAGAACATATTTAGGTTTAACACTTATTTAACTCCTACATATAGTTTATTGCTATTGCGACTTCAACAATATTTACAGTTTGCGCAAATATTATATTAAAAAAAAGCAAGTGCATTAGAATAGTATTTAAATTTTAATTTCAATTTGGTAATAATAAAATATGCATATGTATGTGTTTTTCTGCTAAGGAAAATAATAAAAACTAAAGAAAATACATAAAAAGATTTCCATATGTACACTTCCATGCATACATTTATTTTATTTAATGCGCACATGTACATGCATATGCACATACAATGGGAGATTTATTAAATAAGTAGATTTGAACTATCCACATACATATACCTATGTACATATGTGTACGTATAGAGATAAAGAATGTTTTATTCAATAATACTAAGCGTCCTATAGCTGCACGATTTCTGAAAGCTACACCCAACCTATTAAAAAGCAATGTGGTATGCTATTGCATGTGTGGTATGTCCGCATAAGTAATAGCATGGTAACTGGAATACTGCGTCCAGTCCAGGCGCATCCAACATAAATTACTGATGCTAACCTTGCAAAGAGCCAGTTCGACAGCATTCTAGTTGCAGTGGCATTGCATTATTTACTTATATCAGGCAATAGCCTTTTTTGTACTTGCTACCAATTGTGGCAAAGGCAAAAGCAACATGTTGCTGGTACTCGTAACTACTTATACTCGTAAGTATAGAATGTATGCACGTTTTTACATGATGCAGTGGTTTGACGTGCTGATGTTGGCAATTTTATTGTATTTCACATGTCGAAGAGTAGTTTTTAGGGAAATGAAAGAGTTGTGTTTATTTTATATTCACTAGTTACGAATATTTAAAAGGTATGTACTTGACAAGGAAGAGGTAGATAAGAGAAGAAGTCACCCTTGGCTATATTTTTCGAACCGGTAACCTTACAATTTCAAGGTGAGGTAGATAAGTAAAAACAAAAAGTAGAAAACATATTTGAATATAAAAATAAATGTTAAAAGTTTTGCATTTTGTTTGCATTTTGTATTAACGTACATATGTAAACGCTTGTGCAATTTTTATTTATAAATGTACAGCACAAAGGAATATTTAACGATAAGGAAATACGAATATAAGTAAATAAGTTTACATAATTGTATGTATGTTTATGTACATATGTACTTATATGCCGAAGGCAAGTATGGCAATTGATCATACAAAGCCAAGGCATTGAAAGATTGATTAAACCAAATAAAAGTATAAGATTTAATCAAACTAATAGAAATCGCAACTGCAATACTAACAAAACATTGTGACTCGATAAAGTTGCTTATTTATGTGTAATGCAGATTAACCGGTTTTTTGTGGCTCAAACGTTATCGCATACACCCTTACCGCATTCTACCACCCTGCATAATCGCAAACAGATTATACTAGATGTGTTATTTAGCTATGCAACTCCTAAAGAACATAGCACATCGATATAAATTTCTGTAGTACGTTATTAGCCGGTCTTAACATTGTTTACATATCAAACAAAAATCAAATAATCTATAAAGCTATAACGCTATTATAGGTCAAATATCTGAAGAGTCAAGATATGTAAATTGCGATGTTATAACAGTTTTCTTATAAGCTTCAATGCTCAATTAAATATTTCCACTATAATATAAAAATATCTTGAGAATTGCGAAAACTAAAAAGCTTTAGAAATTTGGTTGTTCATAGCAAGCTAATACACACATAAATATATTTATATTCAATAAATGCAAAAATTAGCTATCTTTAATGGCATGAAAGAAATAAATGTAAACAACAAACAACACTTACCTTTACAGTGCAAAATATGTTAATAATAGTATTTGCAGCTACTCTATCCCGAATCTTCGTTCGCACCTTATTGGAATGTTTGTGCACATGTAATCAAAATATTTTTTTATCTTTATAGTCGAACAAAAGCATGATCACATTTATTTTGGCGTTTACAAGACGAAACAGCATATACACATGTAAACTTGTTTTCTCTATAAACGCGACTACTGATATTTTAAACAGCAATCTGCCAGCACCACGGCATGCATTGTAACTTTACAAAATGTGCACAATACAAATATGAATAAAGAATCAATTCTCGCCACTTGTTAAATATTTTGTTTTATTACCCCACCGGAAGTTGCGCACAATCCCAAGAATACTTTCATTTAACCATTTACATAAAAAATTTCTGAATATTTTCTAGTATCAATGCATTTACAATGCCAGCTAAGCGATTTCCAATTGGGATAAAATGTGGTTTCTGATTAGTAAGTTAAGTGGATAGCCTTGCGCGACGATATGAATAGCCCACTTGCATTTGTTACCTGACTGGTCACCAGGCTTTTTGCATATTTTTGTACGTACTCATTTACTTGCAAAACACACACATTTTCAAAAGTTGTAACATATAATTAATTGGCTAATCTTACCAGCTAAACACTTTTCACTAGGCGCACATTTTCTTTACACTGCTTATTTACTAAAATATCTACCGTTTATAGAGTAAAAGCACTTGAAATAAAATTTCTTTTATTTTCTGCAACAATTGTATATATTAACACAATTCTTTTTCGGTCCAAATTTCTCCGCCGATCACTTTTCGTTTTCATCCAATGACTGACACTTGACGTTTGTGACTAGCGCAGCTGTAGTGTTGCCAGCCATACGCTGTATGAAAGTAAAAACCTTATTAGTTGCATTACAAATAAAGTGTAAAGTGACAGAAGGTGATGCATGTGAAAAAAAAAGTATCTGTCGAAACTTATTCGTACATGAAATTACTAAAATTAAAAACACTGTTAGCTTTATTGTTAGTAAATGTATGAGTTATACTTTATATATCAAATTAAATTTAATTTAAATTCTGTTTCCAATATTCACTCCGTTTTTACCCCCTGTGTTTTAAAGTGTTTTACAGGGTAAACCCAAGGCTTTAAGTATTGCACAAATCATTGAATAAAAAGTAAATTTCTTTCACAACGAAAACAGGAAACAGGAAAATATTTCAGCACTTCCAAAAGGACGAATATTCTGCTTCATCTTTCCGCTTTCAAAAAAACTGGCCCGAATTTTTGTTGGTTGGTTAGAGTGCTTTGAAGATAGTTTTATTATTAATGTTAATGGCAAACACATACCAGGTGAAGGGGCGCTTAAACATATTCCCAGAGGTACCGATATTTCAAAACAGGTAATTTTTTTGAAGATGCGTCTTTCACAGTTTATAGCATCTATCGTATAAGTTTGCCCCAAAAATGATAGACACCATTGCAGTAAGAGGAAAAGCATAATCAAAAAGCATAATTAGCATAATCCACCTAAAGTTTTTACTTTTTTAAAAACTTACTCATTGTAATTAATAATGTTGTTTTTCAATGAAGCAAATTTCGAAAATCGAGGGCATATATTTCGATTCTGAAGGGTGAAATCGAAGAACGGAGAATTTTTTTGTTTACTTATGACTCCATCTCTCGAAAACAATTGGTTTGGTCCAATACCCAGCCGAATGTTCTGCAGTGACGCAATACATATATTCAATTATTTTATTACAATCACGCTTAATTGTTTTTTATGGCCAAATAATCGTGTAAATATATATTGCTTTCTATTTCTGTGAATATATATTATTTTCTATTTCTGTATATATTATTATCGCACTTTGTTCAGATTTAAATTGGAGAAATGCATAATATTGTGCACAAGTTGAAAAATAGTTCACTCTAAAAATATGTATGTATGTACATATGCATGTATGTGCTATTAACACAATGCCAACTCAATTAAGATGTTTAATTTTTATGATGACCAAATAACCTTTGGAAGACATTAAGAGTAGCTGAGAAGCACTGAAAGCTTCTAGAAACAGGTTTTAGGCCAAGCTTCTTAAAAACTTTCTAGTCTTTCATTTTGGTTATTATCAATATTACTAACATTTAATGACGGTTTTTTGATCATTTTGTGTATATTTGTAAGATAAGTACATTTGATAAGTATATTTGCGAATTCAATAAAATAATGTTTTCACGTTCAACAGCTTTGATGGTGGTTGAACACACTGCTATTGCATTATTAACACTCATGTGCCCTGAACAATCAAATGTACTTGCTTACGAATCCGCTCAGTACATGATTGTTGTTAACGTTTTTTCTCTTTCACATTTAAACACACAACTTAATGAACCTAAATGCTTTTCCAGCTAAATTAATTTGTAATTTGTAAGGAAATTTGAAATGTGATAATATATATGCGTATGATATGGATGTAACCACTTCCTTTCAGTTGTGGATATCCGCTTAATGACAAACGCAATACTTTCAGTGGTATTACCGATTTCATATGATCTAGTCGCTATTCTGGACTTCATAGTTTACTTAGAGTCATTTCGTGTGTTTTAAATTGTTATGACAGTTACTCATAAATTTTACTTCGTTAAAGAGTATTCTTGAATATCAACAAAATGGTTTCAATTAAAGAAGTGGTACAAATCATTCTATTGCACGTATACTTCTTTTTATTCTATTTCTCGTCATACTTTGTCTATTGGTATATTATAAAGGGCTTTGTAAGTATTTGCATGAAGTAGCCTTTATCATAAATTATTAATTATTTATTTAATATCAATGTTCAGCTGTATGGCGGTTTACTTGTGAAAACTGTGCTCATTGTATATTTAATATATATGCTGGTTAACTACTTCGTATACCACTGCACTTTCGATGGCAACGGGTAAGATTTGAGTACGCGAAAAATTAAAAGAATTAAGGTTTTTAAATATTTTTCTATCTCTTAGAAATTACTGTAATTTCTCCATAAATGTCGTAATTATTGCAATTCTTGATGAACTATTTCATAGTCAACTTTATTGTTTAAAATAATAATTTCAATCAAATTTTATTATAATTTAACCTAGAAATAATTTAGTTTGCTTATATTTACACTTTTAAATTAATTTATAACTTTTGTGCTCTTTTCATGCGTTAGTCCTATACTATTACGTTCGGAGCGTTTTGTCGGCATCATACGTGATTATTTTCCTGTAGAAATACGGAAGACTGCGGAAATTCCACCAAATCGAAACTATGTGCTAGCACATTTTCCACATGGAATATTGACGTAAGTACAGTATATAGCATATATACATAGCATAAAAAATATTGGTGAGAACCTTTGACATTGATCTCTGAAACAATAAAGTTGTCTGCAAACGGTTATAACAGGCATTAATATTTTTTGCCAGAAACATAGTTTATGTGTCAGACATCTCTTTTGAATATTGTAATAATAAAGAATTTTTCTTAAAAACCTATGTTATTTTTATCACTTTCCTTTTGAAAACTAATCTCCCATCTCTATTACGGATTCCAGAATAGGTTTGTGCTTCAATTTACTGCTCGAAATAGAGCATTTTCTGGGTTTATTCCCCGGTATTCGGCCAAAGGTGGCAACTTTAAATGTTAATTTTTGGACTCCATTTTTTCGTGATTTATGGCGTTGCCTTGGCTACATATCATCATCTAAGAAGTCATTATTATACTATTTGCGTAAGTCGAATGATCCAGCACATCCTGATAATACAGATGGCTACACTTCATATATGGTTGCCGTGGCAGTGGGCGGTACACAAGAAGCACTTCTAACTCGGCCGGGCAAGTATACAATTATGTTGAAAAAACGTTTCGGTTTTGTCAAATTGGCCATACAAACGGGGTAAGCTGTCATCGTCTATAGTTTTGTGATTTCATAAAATGATTTATGACATCTTCTTATAGTTCGCCAATTGTTCCATCCTTTGGTTTCGGTGAAAATGATTTATATACGATCCTTGATAAACCCTGGTTCCGACCAATACAAAGGTTTTATAAAAAATATTTGGGCTTTGCACCCATCTTAATGAAAGGTCAATATGGAAATTACTTCTTGCCTTATAAAAAGAAAGTAACGCTTGTAGGTAGGGGTGTAATAAAAAAAAATTTTTGCTTTTATTTATAAAATATAATGTAAACATATTTGAGTATTTTTTAATGTTCATTCCGCAGTCGGCAGTCCAATTGATGTCAAAAGGACTACCAATCCGGACCCAGCATACGTCGAAGAGATACACGCAAAAGTCGTGGAAGGTGTACGTCAACTATTTGAAACTTACAAAAGTGAATATATTGAGAATAGTGAAGAAGCTGAATTAGTTATAACGTGAACAAATGTCTTATGTTATTTGTAATCTTGAAATCGTTGTAGTTAAAATCTATCTGCATATCCTTCATTCAGAGTGCAAAAGTATTAAGTCCACTTTTTCGAATTGAATTATTGGAGAGTGAAAAATCTGTGCAATTATATAATTGAAAAAGATAAACTAATAACTTTTGCATAACATTGTAAATCAATAAGTAAAAATAAGTATAATTGGACTTTTCTCACAATAATAAGTCGAAAATAAATATTTATTCAAAAAAGTGTTTTACAGAAAAGTACAGAATTTGTTTTTGGATTTCAAAACATTCTATATTTTCGTTTTGGCTTTCAGCTTGGACCTAAATATCTACATAGATTCAGCCTATTTCTAAATGTTTCTGTAGATTTCAGATGGGATACTTTTTTTTTTTTGTAGAAAACAGGCACGGAGAAGGTCGACTGAAATATTCTCCTCGCATGCCACTGTGAATCTGGATCTTCAAAGTGGATAAAGATTTACGATTTACCAAAGTAATGATTGCTGATAAGAAGTGGATCTGTAAGATCTCCTAAGCTTAAGAAGTAAAAAAAGCAAGGATTAAGAATAAATGATGAAAGCTAGAATAAGTGAATTTTGAGGTTAAAAAACTACGAACCTCTTTCCTACGACTTCCTGCAGGATTCTAGCTGATTGGTTTATAAGAAAAGATATGAAAAGACGGCATTTCAATTGATCACCCTACATGCGTTCGAGTAAACAAATTTAAATATTCCAGAAATGGTTTTATCAGCTTTCACTAAAATTTCGTGATAAATTTCCTCCCTCAAGAAAAATCAGAAATTTGCAGAATTTTTAGATCACTCAAAAGAAAAACAATGCAAATGGTATGGTCTCCAGAAAAGTTTGGTATAAACGCCTTTGAGGAAAAAATATTCAAAGGCCCAAGCATCAACTCAACACTCAAAAAAAATCCCCCACACGACGGAACAACAATAGCGCATAATGTTTTCCAAATTGCCCCTTTCAACATTTCGTTTTGATACGTTTTCTTACCCAATGCAATAATAACCTATGAAATAATTTCAAGGATCTACTACTACTAATGCCAATATGAATTAATTTTCGATTTTTTTTCAATAAAAATTTTATTTGTTCTTAATTTCAACAGGACGTCAATATCATTTCAAAATTTTCATTTAACATAAAATAAATGAAACTGAGATTTGCGATTTTATTTCAGTAAAATTATCATTTACATACATTGTACATAACTTGTTAATATCAACCCCATAAAATATATATTATAATAAATAAACGTGTGTAACTAAAAACTTTACGAAATTTATTTTAAAATATTAAAATAAAATGAAAGTTATAACAATCGCATTTCGAAATAGCTTTTATGTTGTCTTATTTTCTCTTTACCGCCCATTGTATGTGCTACATAGCCGCCAACTATATATATTTATATATATATATTTTTTAGAATTTTTTATTTTAATTTGTTTGTCCTAGAAATGTTTGCATTTTAAAATATATTGCATTTCTAATTAAAAACTTGTCTCAACTAAGCGGTCAAAGCTGAATTTGGTTTTCTAAATAACTTCGTCTTTTAAGCTTCTATGTATGTATTTATGTTTGTATGTATGTATGTCTGGTTTTATATATATATATATGTATACATGTTTAGATTTAGCACTTTCTCGCAACTTGGCTCACACTTTCTACTTGGCCGTGCGCGCCTTATTGATGTTTGTCTTTTCCGCCTCGGTGAACTCCAATATGCTCTCGATGGCCTGCAAGTGGCCCTGTGAGTTCTCCTTGTCAGTCAAAAAGTAGTAAATGGCGCTCTTGAGGAACTGCAACGTCACCTCTGGGTCGACATGGGTGCGGTTCTTTTGCGCCTCCAGCAGGCGACGATAAATTGTCTGCACGAGCGGGAAGGAAGGGAAATAACGGTATAAAATGAGCGCGTTTTGTTTGACGCTAAATTTATGTACATCTACATACAGTTTCTTTTCTTAAACTTAAAATTTTCATTTATTTTTCGGTGACTTTGAAAATTAAATTTATTAAATTTCAGTAAAAAAAAACCAATTTTTACGTGTAAAAAAGTATTTACATTAAATGAACCAAACGATTTGTGCTAATTGATTGCGAATTTGGTAATAATGAAAATTTCAAACCATTTACCTACAAAATAAATATCGTATGCGAATTTGTATAAAATGCATGAATTTATAAATACATATTTATATTTATGTAGGTTTTATTTTTATGAGCATTATTACAGTGAGACATTTAGATTGTAGACATCTGAGATTATTATGAATATTACCATACATGAATTGAAAATAATTATTAATGGATGATGTGATTTGAAACCTTTTATATTTTTAATGACATGCTAAATATATATTTTTTTGGTTTCGTTGCGATTTTGTTAAAATTATTAGAAACTGGCAATACCTTTAATGTACACTAAATGTAGGTAATTATATCTTTTGCGACTATTAAACGCTATGAATGATTTATCATTCAAAAAATTATAACACATTTTAAAGTATATTTATACGTGTAATTTAACAAAGAACTACATACCTCTATCCACATTTTCTTTTAGAAATTATTAATTTTAACAAATAATTGCAAATAATTACTTTTGAAATTATACAGTATTTAAATTTAACTTAAATTGAGTCTCAATTATATAAGTTAGTTATTTGTTCGGAATTGTTTTCAGAAGTATTTAAATATTTACATATATACATACATATATACATAGATATGTAAATATGTATCTGTATATGTATATACATAATATAATAATTACTTGTTAAATATATTATAACTGGTTGAACTAGTGCGTGAACACCACCTAATTAGTCACTCTTATATATTTACATTTTCCGAGGCTGTCGATTGTATGACTAAGATAGTTCATTGTCTATACTTCGTACCAATTCTCATTATTTTAGCTAAGAATAAACTTTTTTGAATGCGAAAAAAGCTAATTTTTTTTTTTAATGTAACCTTTTAGCCGAAAATATTTAGTTCCAAGATGAAAAAAATAATTTTATATACCTAAGTAGCCATTCAAAAGCGCCCTTCAAATTATGGAGACCCTATTAAAATATTTAAGAATATTCTATTTAAGTATTTACTTATGCATGCTCTTTAATAATCTACACCTTCTTGAACTGATGGCACTTCCCAGAGATGGTACGAATGTATGGAATGTATAAAAACAACAATACCGCCGTGAAATATGAAAATTCAACCAAAACACCGAAGAAACCAAATGAGAAGGTACGGAAAGCAAAAATGTGGTTCGAAAAAAATTTCAACATGAACACCAATACCAATACAAGTACAAATAAGCGCAAGAAAAAATGGAAATAACCCAAACAAACGCCAAAAGGTAAATTAACCGAATGAAATGCACATATTTTATAAAATTAAATTCAAGTAATCATAAAAGGCACTAAAATAAAAAAATATATTAAAAATTAATAAAATAAATTAATGGAATTAAGGAATCGATATACTAAACTACGAGAAATTTACAAACCTTCCGGGCGCCAAGAACCCATAACGAAATTGCTTCTTTTGCAGTAAGGAGAGCATGATTACTGCCGCTTTCTTTTCTACAACCAGCTGCCTATAAAATATATGTAGTATATATGGTAGATAATTTCAAAGATACAAAAACATAGTATGTCTTGTTGTAGTAAGTTTTCAAAGAAGATTCGTCTCAAAGGAAATAGTATAGAAGAGGAATAAAGTAGATAATTACAAAGTTTCACAACGAAATTAGTTTTTCTAATTAAGAAAAAAAAAATACGCAAAATTCTAAATAAATTGAAAATTGTTAATATACTCATACAAAAGCAAATCAAGGGTACATATGTCTAAAATATATTGTGTCTTTTTACAATTACTTGTCGTTAAGGCATTTAAAAATATGTATAAATGTATAATTTTGTTAACACAAGTACTTTGCACATGTTAGTTAGATTACTGTTTTTATATTTTTTTCAACTGTAAACATGCATTTCACTATTATTAAGCAAATAATTAAGAAACAAATATTTATTTTGTTATGTGTGTGTTATAATGTTGTCAACTGTTTTATTTATAGTGTACTTCGTTTTATTAAACAATAACAGTAACAGTAGTTTTTTTTTCACCATGCCCTCCTTGCATTGCCACATCCATTTAAATGGCACAACTTTCATAATATTTGAAAACAGCGGGAAACCTCAAATTTCTTGTTAAAAGCTGATAAAAAGTTCATAAGTTCATAAGTTAAACTTTCAAATATGCTTAATTTAGTTTCAATGTCACACTATAATTGAAGGCATAATGTGATGAAGTAAAAGTGAAAAGGTAAGATTTTGTGATTTATGACCCTTAACTGCTTAATGTTATTAATATTTCCAAACTTTATAACAAATTTTCCAAAAATTAACAGAAAAATTGAAATGTCTAGTTTGAAAGAATTTTTAATTCATATTAGTAAATAATTAAAATGCTCTCCATTTAATGTAATTTTATAATTTTTTTTTTTATCATCATGTACGTAAAATATCTAAAAAAGTATTTTAAAAATGTTCATTTTTAATATAATTTTTTTAATTTTTTTGTTCTGTATGCAAAAAATACGTTTATTTTCTTCAAATCCATACCAATTGCGTAATAATAAAATTTATTATTCAAGAAATATGTAGCAAATATTGAATGAAAAATCCCTAACCTCAAATATTTGGTCAAAGCAGAACAAGTACTTACTTAAATTACCAGAAATTCTTGCACTTTAAATACATTGCATTTGCATTGATTACATTTTATCAGCTTTTTTTCTCGCTTTGTCATTCAATTACACTTTATAACAAATATTTCTTTATGCTAAAGTACTGAATAATTAAATGAAACAATTTTTTATGTAACGCTTTACAGAGAACTGTCACAATTTTAATCGAAATCCAAAATTTTTGGTGCAAATGGAGTAAAAATAAAAAGTACAAACAGTTTAAATACGTATAAATAATTAAATATGTATACATTTGAAATAAAAATAAATATTTTTATGGAAAATTGCACAGTTAAAGATTAATAAATAGAATGATGCTTAGTCAATATTATTTACGACGGTACTAAATATATGTGTATACTGTATAAAGATAAACGTATAATCGTTGTCATAATATGCTATTAACTGTTTTTTTTTTTCTTTTTTTCTTTTTTTTTCAAAACTACAAGCCATATAAAAATTTAAAACTAACAACTACAAATAAGTTTTGCATTCGCTTCGTTATGCATTTGATTGAATAATAAAATTTGCTTGCAAACAAATTAATTCAAACAAATGTTTATGTTAATTAAAATTAAATGATGTTATTTATGTTGGTGGTTCTTTTAAGTAAAAATAAATTGTTAATAAAAAAGGCAAAACACTTATCAATCGAAAGTAAGTGAATTTCTTTGATATGCTTTTTATGAAAATATTTTTATGAAGTATGAATTTTATATTGCCGTTGAATTGCCACCATGCAACTGTTGATCTGCTAAGCTTATTATCACTCATATTAACAAATTCACATAAAAACAAACTGATTATTATCGTACGAATGCTTTCTAAAGTGCTCAAATGCCACTCGTGATACACATAAAGTTACATATGTATGTAAGTACAGTTGTAATGTGTATAGTGAAATATATAACATACACTTAAGACACTTAAGAATCACAATGCAATAAAATGTAGTAAGCAAAAAAATAATATTGAAAATAGTATGAAGAATATATTAAAAAATCTTACGCGTATATTTTCCAATTCATCTTGTGTACTCTGCAACTGATGCAGCAATTCATTTATGGAGACCTTGTTATCTGGTGCTCGATATGCTAATTCGAGTGCCTGCCGTTAGAAGGAAGTGAAGAGAGAGAAATGATAGTAAGTTTATTAAATATGTGGTAAAAAACGAGAGGAGGAAACCAGTAAAATTCTACACTAAACCAATTAGTAGTTTCAAATATATAGTTTCAAAGTTCAAAAATATTTATGAGAAATAGACATTGGCTGAATCTTAGCAGTTTACAGGTATTTGAAAGTGTCAGTGTAACGCAGAAAATAGCCTAAAATTTTAGTAAGTGGAAACAATTACACCTAAACCAATCACATTAGCCTAATATTAATACGCACCAGGAACAATGCTCCACCTCAATCACTATAAAGTACATAAGGATGACTTAACATCTATAACTGTTGTTGTTGTAGAAGCATAAAAAATTCCCTTATAGTTTTGTATAATGATGCTGACAAGATAGTACAAATCCGAGTCTGTTGAGGTTACATAGACTCCAAATATCTTGGCAACATTAAAGATAACTAATCTCGAAGAATGTTGCTGGAACTCTACGAGATGGTTCCACCGTTTTAAAAAGCTTTAACAGAATTTTTTCAATAAAAATCGAAAACTACTACAAAAACAAACAGTTAGCTTTGCCCGAAAGAGAAGAGATGCTGAAAGCATTGAACTTTTGTTTTCATTCTTAGCAGCTGAGAGGTTGGCGTATGGGTTCTGAACGATGTTTGTAAGCTCCAAAAACTGATCTTTTCACTGATCTGAACTATTCGACATTTGTTAAGGGAAATGTTGCAACTCTTCTTAGTTATTAAAATAAATATCTTTAGCAATTAACAACTATATCAAGGATTTATTTCTTGAAACTGATTGAATGGGAGTAGACCAATCAGCAATGGTATATGCCAAAGGATCTATTGCAATCTCTAGTTTGGGACGAAACCCTCCTTCTAGTATCTTCCTCAAATATCCAAGTATACATATATTTCTTTCTCCATTCCTGTCATTATTCTTCGACATCTCACCTGATCAGCGCGCGAAATACGCTCTGCCTCCTGTCCCTTCTGGTACATATGCAAATACATTTTGTTCTGTTTATCCTCATGCTCAGCCAATTTACGCTGCAAATCCTCCAATTGCTTTTCCAACTCACGAATACGTTCTTTGGCGTGTTCATAATCGGGCACAATGTCGGCATAACGTGTATTACACTCAGCCAATTTTTGCAATAATGCCTCCACTTTGTCATTATGCGAACGTTTCAACTCACTGCTGGCACCATCCTGTGTGCGAATCAACTCTTCGATTTTTTGTTCATATATGCGTATAAGCTCCTGACGCTGCAACTCGTAGTTTTTGATGGTTGCTGTGTAATCTTCTTCCGAGTCATCACCAGCAACGAAGGTCTCATCATGACATTTACTGTCCGTTGTGACGATTGTTTCGTCACTACCACACGCAATGTCCTGTGTATGGGCAACATAAGAATCCTTCGAATGTACCGACAAATCTTCGAAATGTCCCGAATCGGCAAAGGAACTTTGCATTTCCGATGTCAGTGGTTGTGTGTGATGCAAATGCTGGCTATGTGGATGATGATGTAGATGCTGATTGGGTATATGACGTGGACTTGATTTGGTCGCATCATCGACCATATCAACAATCGGCGAGACATCTTGCGACGTTTTTAGTTCGGCTTCGCGTACAGTAACGGCATCGCTAGAGGCAGAACGCTCTTCCGGTGAGCTAAGCGAAGCCTTGAATAGACGCAACTCGACAACTTCACGTGTGAGACGTAAAATCTCCGAATCTTTTTGCTCGAGATCTTGCCGCGCCAGGCAAAGCAACTCCTTGAGCCGACGTATCTGACGTGAAGCACGTTGTGTAGGCGTTAGATAATCGGGTCCCACTTGGCCGGCATAGTTAGAGCAATGTACAACGTATTTCATCTTGCGGCCGCTGAACGTAGTGCCATTACTATGGGCAAAAGAGAGACAGAAAATGATTTAAATATGCATGTAGGGACAGTGCTAAGGGCTCGTCGACTTACCGTGCAACATAGGGATGCTCACAGGACATGGTCGAACGGCCGGAAGTCGTGGTCGCAAATGAATACATCGAATCTAAATCATCGTCCAGGTACGTGCCCGGCGAATCCGGTGTGACGGGCGGTGTCTTTGGCGTTAATTTCGTCTCCTGTGCAGCAGTTGGTGAAGATTTCACGTAACGCTTGCTTGCGGCAATGTTATTTGGCGCTTTTGATGTTTTTGGTGTAGATCCGTTTGGCGTTATCCTATTACCGATGCTTCCGCTTCCTGTTGGTGTGCCAGCTGGTGTGCCTGCTGGTGTTGCTACTGTAGATTTCGTTGTCGTTGTCGAACGTTCGCCGCCACTATCGTTCAGATTCAAAGACTGTATGTGCGGCGTGGAGAAAGGTTGAAATGTTATTAAAGTGAAAAATTAGTTTTCGAGCAGTGAGCGCATTCGACGCCCAACGGACAATGGGCAGCGCGCAAAAACACAAACAAATGTGCGCAAAGCTGCAATAATTTTAATTTTTCTTTTATGATTTGTACGACCGTATGTATGTACATATAGACTAACAAATTAATATTTTCAATACTTTCTATTCATGTATTACCAGCTAAATTGTGTTGATTTTGATAGTGTGTGCTATTTTTGTGGTTAATTACTGCTAAGCGGTCGATTGGCTTGCAATTTTGTTGTTATTCTTTAGTCATTTTTTTTTTTATCTCTTTTTTTTTACAAAATGTGAAGGTAACCGGCGCGTACTACGTATAACTGGCAGCGACCACTACGGTCGTGGACTATCCACAATGTTTATGACGAACTATTTAGTTACTCGTAGCTGATGAATTACTGCTGCAAGCTGCGCAAAATGCTTGCAATGCTTAATGTTGCTTAAAATGTTAATCGTAAAACAAAACAGACAACAAAATTAGGTATTCAATGTTTGCGTGCCGCGCAGCCACCGAGCCACCGCACCACCGCACCACCGCACCACCGCGGGCCGCGCAAATCACTCGAGCGAAGTTCGTTTTTTAAATTTAATTTCTTCTTTTTTTTTTCTCATTTCGACGATGCTGCGGCAAACAGTAAATTGAGAAATAACCACATGAATCGCATCATTCGCAACGAACTGAAGTCGTAAAGTAACTGCTGCTACTAAAGCTCAAACATGAGCACTATTAAGTGATTATCATATCGAAAATCAAAAACCAAAAAAATAAAACATCGTAAATATGTAATTAGAAATGAAAGAAAATCAAGTGCTACAAAATAGTGCCGGCGAGCTCATTTTAATAGCTGTAACATAAATAGTTGTGGTCAATTTTCTGCTCGAGTGATGGATGTGCCGATAAGCTGGATCATGCCACAACTGTGCGGACGGACGGCAGTCAAATAAAAACTTAACTTATGAATGGATACGTAAGCGAAATTGGAAAACTGAGATTAGCAAATTAGTGTTCCCGTTATTCAGCATGTGACCAAATAGAAAACAACAACAATCCCATCACTTGTGCACTTGATTGGCTCAACGGTCTGGGTTTAGTCCATCACTGCTTTACCACAACACCTTTCAACCGCACAAACTGGTAATTTCCTCATAATTATTTTAGTTGTTTCAACGCCTTTCTTGTTGTGTCTGCTAACGCAACTAACGCTCTTCCGTGGCCGCTGGTAGACTTATCTCAAATTCTGCCTAACCTTTTCGTCTTCCAACAAAGCTGTCATGCCTTTTACCCTCTGCAATTTAGACACCGCGACATTTAACTAATTTTGCATATTTATTTATGCGCTCGAGATCTGCGGAAAGTCTAAATCATGCCATTGTAGAAAGGTCTGCTTCTAATTACTAAAGAATTGTTTCTACTATTTCTTTTTTGATTCGATTTTTCTGCGGTTTTTTCATGGTAGCTTTTCCTGATTCTTCGTTAAAAGTTTTAAACTGTTCTAACTGGTTCGTCTCGTAAGGCTTGTTTGTTTGGCAATTTAAATGCGTACATATCTACATACGCAGTTACGTAATTGCTTTACACTGAGATGTGAGAGTCATAAATATTTCTAGATCAAAACAAGAATCGTTGTGCTGAATTAGTAGCTGTTTGTAGCCAAAAAAAAAAAGAAGAAAATAACTTAATAAACCCATTAATGGCATAGCTCTTTTAAACTTTCATTTCCTTTCGTCTACAATTCGGTTGCTACTAGTACCAGTAGTACTATAGAAAACTTATCCAAATAGGCACAATCGATGCTTCGGTGGGATCTACAGTCATATGTCCTGCTACTAAGAACTAAGTCCTGCTATACAAGATATTAAAGCCGAGCTGGGAGTATCGAGACAATGATTTATGGATTTCTTGGGGTGGAAAATATCTTCGAAAATTTTATAAGGAAACGGTTTGCTTAGAAGTGCAGCTTCTAAGTTACAACAACAGTTTTGGCAACGAAAGTGAACGTACTAATCCTAACGGTCCTTTTTAGTGGCGTCAGATGATTAATGAAATACTTTTTGAACCAAACCATATAAAATTTTTGTTAGTATGGGAAAATAAAAATTGACTAATGTGAATTTTTAAAACAAAAGGCAACAAAAGGATTACTGTTATTTATTTGCTTCCATTCGTATAGTCGTTATTGAAATAATAATTCTTTTATTGATGTGAAACCTAACAGTGCTTTTATCTTTAGGTTGATATTGATGAACTTTTGGGAGCAATTCATGAAAAGTTGAGTTCCATTTACATAAATATGTACCCATATACAATTTACGTATGTATTTGCTTGACCTGTGGTCACTGCATTTTTATGAAGAAAAATTCAGAAATGAAAATGGAGCTGATGCGGCTTAAACGACAGTTTCTAGGCTAAGTTTATATGTCTATGCCTATATGTAGCATACATATCTACATGAATATTAAATTGTCACAAATATTGACGACTAGAATTAAAGTTGCCTACACCAGATGAATGAATACATACTGTATGAACAATTCTTATGGTGGTATTTATTTTTATATAAAAAGTAGGTTAATATGTTTCAGTTGTTCAGTGCTGAATTGCTTCAAACATATTTGCTTACATATGGCTTTATATATAACTATAGATATACAAAGGCGAAAAAAGACGTGAGAACCCAAGTAACTATGCGACGAGAAAATACTATATAAATTAGTAAAGTATGAATAAGCAAATATGTATGTAAAGTCTTTAGCTATGTGTATATATGTGTACTTGTAAACATTTCATGCGAATTGTGTTGCAAAATATAAAGGCGAATAAAAAAGAACCTTTGAAAATGTGGTCGCATTAAAAACCCTGAATGAGTGACACTTCCACCTGCCATAAAAATAGGCTTTTCCTTCCGCAAATGTAGGCACATACAAACATATGTACAATAATAAATATGTTTGTCTTATACATTACTGCCCTGCAGGAAATAATAAGCTCCTACATAAGTATACTTATAGGAGATTACAAATCACGTTAGATTTAGGTTAGAAGTGTGGGCGAAAAGTTAGATTTAAGTATCGATAGATATCTATCGATAAATAGACCGAATATCGATCGTGTAAATCAATTTAAATATTTAAAAAAAATTTTAATGTGTATCAGTTAGCGATATTACGATATTTTCTTTAACGTTTCATATAAAATTGTATTCATATCGCATTCATATAAACATTAAAGCGATTGCCAAGTCTTACAATTAGTAAGATGGATTAGGGCACTTCTGAGTCAAACTTGTAAATTATTCTGTATATCTCTCTCTAATTTAAGCCAAAACTACCTAAGATTTAAGACGAATATTTAATACTTAAACAAGTATTAAATACTTAAGTGACAAATTCATATGATATTTAAATTTTTGTTGAAGAAATTTTATATCATAATCATTCTCTGTGCTTTCAAATGATTTTAATTGTGATGAAATAATTTAAAAAAAACGTTTTCGAAACAGGATATTCAGTCTAGATATATGGTGTTCTGATTCTAATAATTTCAAAACGAGCATTTCACCTCTTTAGAATATAAAAAATTAATTTTTTTCAAGTGGCTAAAACCTCCGAGAATAGGCTTAAAGAGTTTTGTCGTCTTAAACAAAAACCTAAAGTTCAATTTTTTTTAGATTCAATTTTCCCAGAGGCTAAATTTTGAGGTCCATATTCATGTATGTGTGTATAGTGTATATGTCAATTTCGTTTTTATCCATAGAGCAAGCTCAACCAACCGGCTAGAAATCGTGCCTAGTCTTTTGAGTGCAGATATTAAATTATGCAATTACTACATCACTTCAGAGTGCGAACCAAGTCGTTATTAGGAGGTAGCCTAAATAGTAGCTTGAATAGTTGGGCTAAAGGCCGAAAAGGTATGGAGGAGCATCAAGTGTGCTTGCGCAATTAAAACACTTGCACACGTGCGGGCAAATAATTGAATGCTCACAGCGCAGAAAATCGATATAAAAACTAATGACAACTCTATAGTGTGCGCCTATACTCACTCATACAACATTTACATAAATATATAAATAAGCAACAAATATGAAAAAGTAACAAAGAAAAATATTTTCAATTAACACGAACCTATTTTCCTTTTATGAAATAGAAAGCGGTGGAAATGAGAAGCTTAGATTTCTATGATTTAAATAAATGCAAGTAGCTATGTTTGTGTGTATGTATATAGCACCGGAACTATAAGTTTGTTGTGTACATTCGTACTACAATTCCAGCTAAAAATTTCCAGCCAGCCAGCCAGCCAGTTTGTCGTGTGGACTTCGTTATTATCCTGCAAGGTTTCTGTGATTTGGCATTCTGCCAGTATTTCGATAAAAGTACATTAAGGGAACGAAACTGTAAATTCCGTTACAAATTAGTTCGGCGGTGATGAGTGATAATAGTTAATGAATGAGCGTTTACAATTTTATCATTAAAAGAATGTTGAGATATTATATTTTAATGAGAAATTGAATGAGAAATACAGACAAATACATATAACGGTATTTTCGTATGAAATACGTAAATCGATATGAAGCATACTCAAAGGACGGAAGAGATTGATTGAAAGGTGATTGTGTGAGGATATACATACTTTGAAGTATGCACATGCCAATCTATTTAATTTCAACTATTTCCTTTATACTATACAAACACTTTTTCTGCTATTAGTTTCTATTTTTAATATAAAAAAAAAAATAACATTTTTTTTTCTATTTGTATCATAAAATTTAAAAAAGTCTAACTACTGAAAACTTATGACAATTTACCATCGATTATATTGAATCCTTGATATTAATTTCGCGTTACGACATTAGTAAATTCCAAACATATGTGTTGGCGTCGAAAATTCAAAATAAATTAAATATATGAAAACAAAATTAACACAAGTTTATTCGTTTGAAAATCTCAACAACACTTATTAGTAATTTATTAATTATTTTTTTTGGAACTTGACACTTCCACAATGCCAAAACAGAAAATCAACTAAGTATGCACCTGAGATTTGTGAACTACAAGCTCCAAGCGCCAAAAAAGCCCAATCAGAGGAATGTCGGGAAATGGTGGAACACTCATTTTGTGAGTGTTATTTTGTGATTGTTTTCACGCCTCTCTCTCTCTCTTTCTATATATGCATATATTATAAGTTTCTAAAGCTAGTGGGCTTGTGTTTTCGAAAACATCAACAAAACTAGCACCCTTAAAAATATTGCAGTATATGTACTTAAGAGCGGAGAGAAACGAGAGAGGGAATCAGAAAGAGGAGAGGCGAACTTGGTGAGTGGCAAGCTCTTCGCATTTCACCGGAAGTAACAACCCATAGAAGCACGAGTATTTGTCGTAACCAGTCGAAGTTTCGTGTTTACAAACAGAGAGCAAATTTGTTTTTGCTTATAAAGCAAAAGGTGTGGGATGGTGGGGTTGTTTCCTCAAACCCTGGCAAAAAGCTGTAGCTATGAAAATTACAATTGTTTTGAATATGGTTATGTAAGAACAGCTGCTACACATTGCAAAACATCTTGGTATAGTACTTTACAGAAATACTACTTACTTTACTAATACTTTACTATTAATATTTTAGAGCCGTAGGACATTTTCTAATTTTCTAAATTAATAAATCTCCTATGAATTCATAAAGAAATTAAATCTTAGCTCAACAAGAAGCAGTAGGGACCATCGTTTTAATTTTGAATTCGAATATAAAATCAGACAAGGTGCTCTATGTACTATATGATTCTCCATTTCTTTATATTCTCTTAAGCCACGCTCCAAAACTTGGCGAATCGAAGACAGCTGTTACAGTTTAGAAAGTTAGAAGTCGCGTACACTGCCACAGTATTTTAATTCGCCACAAATTTAGGCATGCCGATTTTTTAATTTATATAATTTTCTCTAAAATGTCTAATATTTACTTAATGGTTTATGGTCAACTCAAAGATAAATATGTTCGGTACAGGGAGCAGTTATCATAAATCACAAGCGGTAGACTATCGGTGGAGCTAGCATATTTAAACCGAGCTTCCGAATTTGTAAAGTATGAAAGAAAGTATGTTAGTAAGATTTTGATTTTGAATTCAATAATCAATAAGCATAAAAATATATGTTGAATTAATTAAGAAGTATTTAAAAATTAAGTCTTCATAAAGAAGATGAATTTGTAAATATGGCCACTAAAAGAATATTATTTGCAGACACTGCAATGTTATATTGGTATTGGTGTAGAGTTCGGAAAATACAAAAGCAAAAACCATGCTTTGTTAAATACAACTCTGAGAGTTCGTTAAGAGGAGAGCTTTAAGGAGTTCACATACAAATATCTAAATGGCCTACGTTATTATCACCACTGCAAACGAACAGCACAAGCCGAAAAAACGCCATCTCAAACTCCCTCTCCTTTGACCTAAAATCAACGACGAACATTGTCAATTTTATATTTAGCATTACAATTGGCCAAAGTAACACTTTTAGCGAATTTAGCAAGCCTTTCACAACCATATGGCAAAACAAAAACTCTTTATGTGTATATATGTTCCACCTATATGAGTGTAAGTTAGCATGAGCATATTTTTCGCTTACAAATTCTTTCGATACTGGTGTTAGAAAATCAATAGAACTCGTAACTACCAATCTCATAACGTATCCTTTTCCAGCCTAATTGAAAGCATTTAAAGCATTTGTACATAATATTGTTTTTTAAGCCAAGAAAGCTAATTATTTTAATTAAACTGAAAACCATTTACTCACCATTCTCTGCATATCCCTGTCAATACTGCGTTGCTCTCCAACACCATCACTTTGATACATTATGTCATTTCCTTGCACACAAACATTTGGGACGGCGCAATTTTCACCACCACTCGCCTGCAACTCATGCTGCGTATCCGCTGTTAGAGGCGCCGCGACCATATCGGCTACTGCAGATGCTTTAATTGCTGCATCGGTGCCAGCTCCAGAGTCAACCAATGAGCCGCTTCCAGCAGTGCCTTGGTCCTTTGTTGCATCCGTTTTGGCCGATTTTTGTTGCAAATTATAATTGTAATTTAGGTAACTGCGGCGCAGCGATTGCGAACGCGTCAGATTGCCAACTGTGACAGCGGGTGTTTGCGTAGACACCGCTGAACCAAACAAAAGTGTGGCCTTGCGACGCGTTGCCGCTGCCGCACCCCCAAGCGGACCGGCTGTGTGTGTGGCGTGGCAGTCGTATAATTGTTTTTGCTGTTGTTGCTCAAGCACTCCTGTAAGCGGGTGGTAGATGCGGGTGCCCGTAGTGTTTAGCAGATTGCCCAGGTGGCGCGTGGTGCGTTCCATTTCCACATAGTCCTCACAGCATTTGTTTAATGGATTTGACTTTGAGCCGCGCATGCGTAATGACGCGGAGCGGCGAAGTGGATCGGTTGAGTGCAATAACTGTTTCAACTCTTTGCCATGTGAGTGCTGTGGCGAATGTGGCTGCTGTTGCTGTTGTTGCTGTTGTTGCTGCTGCTGCAAGTGTGGTATTTTACTCGCACTCGTAGTGTGTTGTGTTGTTGTTGTTGTTGTTGTTGTTGTTGTTGGTGGTGAAGGCTTTTGTTTGCTTGCCACATCACTCACGGCAGCCGCTTCAGTGCTAGGTGTTTTTGCTGCTGTTGTTGCACCATTTGTTGCTACGGCCGTCGTTGCATTAGTTTCTTTCACAATATCGGTTATTGGGTTATTGTTACTTGTTACCGCTTGCTTTTCCTCGGCCATCTTCTCAATCGAGCCCCCTCCAACGTCGGTTGTTGTTGCAACACATGACGTTTCGACGACCGGTGTCGTTGTCGTTGTCGTTGTCGCTGCCGTCGACAATGATGTCATTGATTTGTCACGTCACTGCAACGCTAAATGATGAGAGTAGGTGTGCATATAGTTATATTTGTGTGAGAGCGTTAGTTACACGTCATTTAAAGAAACTTGCAATAGAAAGCGACAAAATAAAATCGAGTTAGTGCAATTGGGGCAAGAGCATAAAAACATGATTAATTAACTTAATTATTATGAAAAGCAAAAAATTGGCTGTCGGCATCATTTGGCGCTTCTCAGGTCCAGCTAATTAAAACTTTCATTTGTGGCGGCTAAAAAAAAAACAGAAACAAGTGGAGTGAATGTCGGTTTCATGATTGAAAACAATTTATAATTTTTCTTGTAATTACTTCATTTCTGATTTTCCTTTCCTTTCAAAAACATTTTCTTCTCCATAGACTACTAGTGCGGCTTATTAGATACTAAATTATGCGATTTGCTATGAATGCATGTAAAGTATTGAGCATGTAATGCAGCAATTAATGGTTTAAAGGCAGTGTCGATTAATGGAATCCGCATAGAAAACTTATTAAAAAAAAATTCAAATGAAATACTTTAATTGGCTTTCATGTTGTCCGAGGTGTGAACTTTCTTTATTTAAGTTTGTTTCGATCGTATATTATAGTAATAAATTTGCTCTAAAAGTCCCTCATCTTGTCCGTCCTTCTTCAATCAAGTCAAAATCTAATTGATATTAGACTTGGACGCAAAGACTTACTAAAAGCATTAGAAATAATTCTTTTTCGACCATGAAGAATGCTGTAGAAGATAGCATACTTATAATGCCAAATTGATTATCTTTAAGTTTTTGGATTGATCACCTTCAAGAAGATTTGAAGAGGATCAATTGTATGAATAAAATGGAGATTTCCAGTGATAATTTTGTAGTACTTGAAATGTATATCTTCAATTCAAGTTCTAATGTCATTATACTGAAGTTGAGCTTATTCGAGAATCATTATAAGTGATCGATTTGTGGAGTTAAAATGTGAGCTTCAGTCGTATAGTAGGAGGCGGAAGTATGGTTTTGAGAGTTGAGTATCGAAAACCAATCTGAGTTAAAAAAAAATAATTACAAAATACAGGAAAAAAATATTTCGAATTGGAATTTCCCATATTCATCTCTCCACAAAGATGTTGCGGCACGTTTGAGAACTGGCTTCTCTGACAGCAAACATGTGCAGATCCTAAGGCAATCAAAATTACGGGTTTTTCCAGAAAAGTGCAAGCTCATCATCGTAAATACAAACCAAACTATTTCAAATTAAAGTCAACAAAAAAAAGAAGTAAAATTTAAACGTATTAAACATGTAAGAAAGGACTGAAATCGTATGTAAATTGCATTCAAGGGTTAGGCCACTCTAGATCGATCACAAAAGGCCTAACTTTGATCAGGAAGTAAGTAAAAGGGAAACAAAATTCTCTATTTCAGGCTTTATTAAACATATTTTTTAATAAATAAAGATTTCATATTTACATTTTGATACGAAGTGGCGGCTATTAGACCAATTTTCGTAATCACCTGACCCAAACGCTGCGAAACTTCGGCGGTTAGGAAAATGAAAATTGTTTTTCACTATTCTACCAATTGTATAATATTTTTATGATCCGAAAGTGAAAAGTTTCTGAAACTCCTTGGCTGTCCCCTAATCTACTAAGTAAGAATTATTTCTAACATCTAAGCCCAAAAGCCTAAATGTAGGCAATTTATTTTATACTTTTAATTTCTTAAAGTGGTTTTATTTTATATAGAGATATATATTGGTACTAAAATTAACTATGTTTCAATTGTAATAAAAATTTAATTTCGTAGTAGCTTGAGTCTTTATATTATATTTAGTGTAAGCGTTGATATGAGGATGGAACATATACTATTTACATACATATTTAGTCAAGCTCGTACAAAGGAAAGGCATTTTCTTTCTAAAGCATTTATGGAAAATTTAATACCAAAACTTAACAATTATATTATATATTAATAAATATTAATAAATAATACAATATTAATAAATAATACAATATTTCTGTAACATTTTTTTACAAAAACAAAAAACAAAACAATGCAATTGAAAATTTTACAACCGTTGTTAATATAAAAAACCAAATTTAGGTGCCTTTAAGGCAAATTTACAAAAAAATTGTTTCATTCCGCTGATAAAATAAGTTGAAATATTTTATATAGGAAATAAAAAAAATAACAAATTGAACAATAAATCAATGAACTTTCTTTATTTGAAAGCAAAATAGTCCAAACTGGTCAAATTGGCGCATATAGAATAATGAAAAAATTTCCCTGCCTATTAACCACTGTGCAGTTGCACAACTAAATCAAACTACATACACACACACATGTCTGTTAACGGACGAATGGTTTTCTTTCAATTTAGCCAATGTATACACTGGAAGTATAAATCACCGGTTCAAACAAGTATTTGCTACCAATAAATTTGCGCAGGCACGCACGTGAATTCATCAACTTGCTATGTTACATATTTGCAATTGTTGTTTTTTTTTATATTTATTGCCCATTTTAACGCTAAAAATTTACTAAAATTCCAATTAATTGCGTTGCTTATTTGAAAAGTGAAAATCTGAGACAGCCAATAAACTGGAACACAGTAGTTTACCACGCATAAATGAATAGCTGTAAATATGTATGTACTATATGTATGCATTTAGATAATTTTTTAAACGCATAACATTAATGTGAGTGTAGTAAATAAATCATACTTAAGAGCATCATACTGCGCTTTCCTTCACACTTTTGTGCAAATTAGAGTTAATTGTAGTTAAGTGCTGCAATGGGCATACACACTTGCCACAAGCTATAAAATATTTGCACAGACATACACATATACATATTGGAAAATATTTGATTTTCCACAATTTCGCTTGTGTTGCATGTAAATTATGCACATGAAAGTGTATTGAATGAGAAATGTGGCAACCACATACCAACCAACTGGCCTAAGGAAAATGAACTAGCTACCAACTGTGCGCAAATACGTACATATGTATATAAAAACATAAAATACATTTTTAGCTGTGCAACATGCATCGTACGTGTTGAGGCAATAAAATGTGAAATACACGTAAGTAGCATACAAGTTGAAGATGTCGAAAGATTTTCATAACCACAATAATACAGTGGAATCAGCAAAGTTTTGCGGTACATTTTGACGTTCACACCGTTTGTGTTGCGTTGAAAAGTAAAAAGAAAAACAACAACAACAATGAAATATTGAGAAAAACAATGTGAAATAAATAGTGGTAAAAGCCGTTAAACTAAATGCTGTACAACCGGAAGCTACAGCGCAAAAAACATGTGAACTTCCTGTATAACGTTGATGCTATTGTTTTAGCACTTTTGCTGCCACACACATACATTCATAAATCGATGATGGTTTTTAACAATTCAATTAATGGATATTTCAACGTGCTATATATATACATATACATATACACATGTATATATGCACGTATTTGGGTTGAGGGAGGGGCAGTAAGGGTTGGCAGGCGAGTATGCATAAGCGTTTGCGGCTCATTGTGTTTAAGACATTTAGTTTAGTTAGCATTTAAAGCAACAATTATTTACTAAAACGATAACATACAAAAAATTCATGAATTATTACATTTTAGCATATTTTTACCGTTAAGGCATTAAAATAATATCCCAGTGACTTAATAGACGGCTTTTATTTAATGAGTCCACTTTGATATCGTAGGTAATTGAATTAATTTAAATATTATGTAAAGCTTCAACTAGTAATTTAATGATAATGTCATGATTTAATAGCCAACATTTTTTATATACCCTACTTACATATGTTCACATAAGTGTTTGAACTACTTTTGCCTTATAAATAGTATATTTATTTATTGAATATTTTTTCGAGGCGCACAAATTTGCAGTTAGAAATGTATTTTAAAAAATGTTGCCACCTGTTCAAAACTATTAACTCAATAGAGAAATTATTACTGTAATATTTTATTAATATTTTATGAAGCCAATTAGTTTAAGAAAGTTTACAACTGAAAAAACTTGTCAGAAGGGTTGCCACATGTTTGAAATTTCTTTAACGGTTAAATTAATATATTGGAATATGTATATGTGCGTAGATCTCAACATAAAAATACATTTAAAGAGATTTATGTCAGAGATATTTTTTCGAAGGGTTACCAATTCTATCCTCTAAATATTTTTCTATCCGAAATTAGCCAAAAGGAAGCTACAACCAAAAATATTCGTAATGTGTGCTTTGAACCGATTACATGTGGACAATATATATTTAATAAAAAAAAATTACAATGAGGTCAATAAAATACTATTATGCAAAAATTTTATATATTTTATGTCTTTATTACCCTTTAGGGAAATAGTATACAGTGTTAAAAAATTTAGTGTATATAAAATTTTCAAATTCTTAGAAATATATAAGAGTTGCCTTATAAGCAAACTCATCTACAAAGATAACAGTTCAATTGAAACTCAAATATTTATTATCTATGTACTTATGTACTTATGTATCTATGTACTAAAAATTATGTATGTGAGGCATATAGCATATAAGAAGATAAGCCATCTATCTATGCACATAGGTATGTGATTGATAATCACCTTAAATGAACAAAACAATTGCCGTATTCAAATAAACGTATTATATTTACAAGTATATGTTTATTTAGTATATATGTACTTACATATAGTATTGCATATAAAAATATTAAGCTGGTCGTTTTACTTTAAATTGAAATAAGGGTTAAAGGAAGCATATGTACATATAAATTAATAAAAAAAAAAATTATGGTAACATCATTACTAAAAATCCTTTTTACCTTTTTTTTTACCTATTTATTGCAAATATATTGTTGAAAGATTTATGAGAATTTTGAAATTTTTATTTTTTATATAAAAAATATACTTTATTTCTGATTTCTGGAATTTATACTGCAAATACTATATTCGCCACAATAAATGTGCTGTTTCAAGCCAAATAAATGCACTTTTTCAACCCACAATACATTGTTATTAATATGAATATTGAATCGCTCATTTGTATCATTGCATTTATTAACCTTTTGACTTAAGAGGCACTTTGGTTTAACAAAAATTTTACAAATTATTGTTTTTTTTTCAACCAGACACACGAGCTTCAACGCTTTTCGCGACGAAATTACATGCTTGTTATGAAATTACAACGTGAGCCCATTGCGAATAGTAGCTTTTTAGATCGCGATACTACTGATTGTGTGCGGCAGACGGCAATTTAATGTTCCCACAGCACAGCGCTATCGTTGTCACAGTTTCAAATGTTTTGCGGTTTTTCTAATATTTTTAAAAGCTCAATTAAAACATTCACCTCTCCGTGAAGTTTTTTATAGGCTTGTGTTGTATGCACATGTTTGCGCTTCAGGGTGAAATAACTATTTTGATATGTCAGCCTTTCGTATAAAATTTTTTTGAAAATGTGCAATATGTCAATTAAAAATATTCTTTGTGCGAAATAAAAGAGACATTAGTAAATTTAATCGTAACGGACTTTTTGTCATATCTGTATTTGAAATTTAGAACAAAAAGGTAATTTTAACTTCAGAAAAACTTTTTGCGAATATAACTACACTATAAAAATTTAAATGCAATAATTTGTATAAGAATATTTTTCGTGTACATATTCCAAAAACCCATATGAATATTATACATTAAAATCCTTTGGAAAAAGAAAACCCAAAACACTTTCTAACCACCCTTTAGGTGCTTGTCTATGCTTATGTCTTATGTTCACGTGTTGCCTGCATTTGCACATGTGCAAAAGCACATTTAGTTGCAGCTTTCGTAGTTTGAAAATTAAAGTAAATATTTTGTGGTTTAATTAATTCTTTATTGCTTAATTTATTTATTTTATTTTACATAAATATCAAAAACAATTTCATTTTACATAAATATGAAAAACAGATCTATGAATGCCAATTGTTTAAATAAAAGTTTTTGCACTTTTGCTTATCAGTGTGTTGTGCCGTTATTGTCTCTCATTGCTGATAAGGTTTTAAGAGATTCTCGCAATAACGAACTTCACGCATACTCTCATAACTGTAATGGCCTATTTTTTTTATTATTAGGGTGGCTCAAAATTCAATATAACTGCGCCGACAGTCAAAAATTTAAAGTAAATAAAAAAAATTTTTTCCCAAAGTGTATATTTTTATTTTATTGTATGTGTTATTATCTGAGAATTATAAGTGCCCAAACAATTGGTTTATTTAAATGCAGCTGTATTTGGACTACCAGTATTAATGTAATATATATATATATATATATAGCAATTTTCGCCTCGGTATGTTTACAACATTTCAATTTAAATAGAAAAATATTAAATAAATGAAGTGAAGTGTGAATATATTTCTCCAGTAAAATATCTGGCATTAAAATAAGTTGTGCTGTCATGTATTACTACAGTACAAAGATATAAAGCATTTTTCTCTTTAAGATTATTTTAATAAAATTTAAATTTCTCACGACATTATAGTTTTTGGGAACTTTATTTCATTTAAATATGATTTAATATAATTTTGTCATTTATTCCAAATATCAGTAAGCACATGTGATATGGAGTTATGCACGTTTTGGTATACAATTACTAAAATAACTTTAGGGATAGTTATTAGTCAGTACAGTATTACATTTGCTTTTAAGCTCTTTTTTGTTTATAATTGTATCACTAACGGGACAAAACCTTCTCGAATAATCAAGATGTATTGAAACATAAAATTATAATATTTTTCAAACGAAAAGCGAAAAAGATTCTTCAAATGCGTTTTTTAATTTTAAAAATAATTTTGTGAATTTTTCTATTATTTTAATTATTATTTAACAATTACTTATAAGTGATTTTGGAGTTGAAAATACTTAAATTTTACAAGTATTTTACAAGAACTAATATTGACATTTTTCAATATTTTTGCTATTTTTAAATAGCTCAGGCATCTGTTTGGCTTCCTGCAAATTCAATAACAAACCGTACATGGTAAGTATGTATGTTTGATTACGTATACATAGATTAATAATAATAATACCATTGCGGCGCTTACCTGTCAAAGTACCATATAATATGAGAAGGTTGCAATTTTGCTTTATATCTTTATGTTTTTTAAACCACAATACAATCAATCAGCAGATAATTTGCATCGTCAACAATCAATATATTATATTATACTATTAAGCACATGTGCCACATTTACAAATATATATACAAAAATATATCTTCATTCGCATTCACAAAAGTCTATTTTTTTGCAGAATTTATGCAAATTTTATTTTTAAGTTTAGCGTTTTTGTCAATTATTAATTTCCAAACAGTTATGTTTTCGTTGTAGAAATTTTTAATTTTTAATCAAAGATAAAATATTTAGTCCAATATTCACTCTTTCACTACGAGAGCAACAGCGCTCATCCGACAACAAAATACAACTGAAACTTTTCAAACTTATTAAAACACAACAGCTTACTAAATGGCTCAAGTCAATATGTAGCAATATGACTAGTGTAGTCTACTATTGTTGATTGTTGAGAAAAACCTTAAAAAAAATGTTACCAAAATCGTGAAAAAACAGAACTGTTGTAAGTCATGGCAAAATACAATAACAAAGTAAAATGAACCATAATTAAAAAATAGAAAATATCAGGAAACAACACACATTGCATACGTATACATTAGTACCTTTGATTTAAAATAAGTGTAATAGCAGAAGAAGTCAAAAGTTTGTGCACAGAGTACACAGAGTAGAGTAGCGCTCGAAAAATATGTACCTCCAAGCGTTGGGTAAACATGATACATATGTACATATGTATGTGTATGTGAACTAAAGAAAGCAAAGACGATAAAAGATATTAAAACAAACCTGCAACTTGATAATTATACTTATGGTAGTTGTATTTATACTAACTACCAAGTATTGAAGTGCCCTGTTTTCAACCAATCTGCCTCTTGACTACCCAACTATGTAACTTGTATAGTTTGACTGTCGGATTTCGCATCAGCCGTTGCGGTTTGTGTTCCAATAAGTGAATGCGCCACAATTCAAATGAGATGCACTCGACTACCGTTCCATATATGTATACATACATATACGTACGTACATATGTATGTAGGCATTACGGCTATTTGAAATCCTTTCTTATAATAATGCTATATTAAACATTTACTTGTTATTATTTAACTCCGCGATCAATTTTTAAATTATCACTAAGTAACGTACATATATACGACAGACATAACAAATGGTATGTAAAATTGCATTGATTCTAATAGCTTAACTAAAAAACAAAAATATTTCATAGTAATATAAATAACTTAAATCGCTAATAAAAAAAGCTTCATACATTTACAATACTTTTTTTTCTATTTTTAAAGCATTTTTATTTTTATTTTATTTTATATTTATTTTTTTATAGAAGCCTAAAGCTTGTAAGGCAATTACCCATATAGTTAATAAGATGGCACCACCTTTCTGAAGCTATGGCGATGACGATGTGTTTTCTTGCGGAACGGTATTTTACCGCTCATTCCTATGCATGCATTTGTCCATTAATGTACATTTGTAATAAAAAAAAATATTTGACATGAAATTAAATGTTGCAATTGTTTATTGGCAATAACATAATTGTCAAATAATATCGCTTCAAAATAATTATTATTTTTAAAATAATAAATTATATCTTTGATTACAAAGATAAAATCTTTTAAAATATATTTTTTTTAATTGCATATTTAAAACAAATTTTGGCTATCTACCCAATCGGACGCGCCCGCCGAAGCATAAACAGCAGCTTATTTTGAACATACCACATTGCTGTGACGGTGCACATTTGTAGCTGTCAAACCGCTGGTGTGACATTTGTAAATTTTGCTGTGTTGTGTTCGTGCATTTTTCTGGCAAAGTATAGTTGGAATATTTAACTTATTCAACAACTCGTACTTCTATATATTTCAATTAAAAGGTAAATCAAAAGATAAATAATTTAGTCAAACAAGGTTTCCACATCTTTATACTATTGGCAGTATGGACCGTTTATTACGTTTGGGAGGTGCAATGCCGCAAGCTCCACCACCAACAGATGCTCCTGTTGTGGATACCGCGGAACAAGTATACATCTCATCTTTGGCGTTATTAAAAATGCTTAAACATGGTCGTGCTGGCGTACCCATGGAAGTGATGGGTTTGATGTTGGGCGAATTCGTCGATGACTATACAGTACAAGTAATCGATGTATTTGCTATGCCACAAACAGGTACTGGTGTCTCAGTTGAAGCTGTAGATCCAGTGTTTCAAGCAAAAATGTTGGATATGTTAAAACAAACTGGTCGCCCAGAAATGGTGGTTGGCTGGTACCATTCACATCCTGGTTTTGGTTGTTGGTTATCCGGTGTTGATATTAATACACAACAGTCCTTTGAAGCATTATCGGAGCGCGCAGTTGCCGTTGTCGTCGATCCCATACAATCGGTGAAGGGAAAAGTAGTTATTGATGCCTTCCGACTGATCAACCCGAATATGCTTGTACTGGGTCAGGAGCCTCGTCAGACAACCTCCAATTTGGGACATCTGCAAAAACCTTCGGTGCAGGCGTTAATACATGGTCTGAATCGGCATTATTACTCAATTAGTATTAATTATCGTAAAAACGAGTTGGAACAAAAGATGCTGTTGAATTTGCACAAAAAATCATGGAAGGATGGACTCACATTGGCTGATTACAATGAACATTGTTCTATCAATGAAAGTACCGTGCAGGAAATGCTCGAATTAGCCAAAAACTATAATAAGGTAAACAATTGAAAATCTATAAGGTCCTGGCAGTATTTTAATATAAATGAATTTTTTAACTTTCAGTCGCTTGAAGATGAAGAAAAAATGACACCAGAGCAATTGGCAATCAAAAATGTTGGCAAACAAGATCCTAAACGGCATTTGGAAGAGAAAGTCGACAAAGTAATGCAGAACAACATTGTGCAATGCCTTGGCGCAATGCTCGATTCGATTGTCTTTAAATGAGCTGTTGTTTTCCTGTTGCATTTGACTTGAATTTTTCAAAACCACATATACATAACATAAACTGAGCAACACGATTTAGTTTACTACGCATTAATGCACTTTTAAAAATAACATCGTAAATGAAATAAAATATAGAAATAAAAATGCTTTTGTACTTTACTACACAAATATATCATTTAAGCACTTTGTCACACAAGTCAGTTAATAGTAATGTAAATGGAAAAGTGCACACAACCAAACCTCTATTTACTAATGGAACTGTTCTAATTTTTAGATAGTGATGTATGTCCAGCATGAATAAAATTTTTGCAGATTGTGCAAGATCCTCTCTTTGTTAAACCGAATCAATATATTTATATAGCGTAAATAAAGGAAGCTGGCTCAAATACCCAGCAATTGCGAAAACTAGAGAGGTGCACAATGAAACAAATACACACGAATTGAATGTAACAAAATCGACCCACCAAAGGCCATATAGATTTTGGAAAAGTGAGACGACAAAGCATTTCGCTTAATATTAATGTATCAAATAATTGAACGCTTGGTGTATAAGAACTCATTATTCATACTTTTCATTTATCTGGTTTTAATTAACGAGGCTGCAGTAAGTTTTATTAAAACGATTATATTTAATTTGTAGTATTATTTCATGTACACTTCAACTTTGCATAAACATATATCTGTTTCCGGCGGCTTAACACTTCACTTTTCATTGATTTGAACTTGGCAGCACTGAGCGACGAAGAAATGAACGCGAAAAACGCGCACTTGTCACATATTCAAATTTGAAAGTTGAACATCATAATTCTTTATTAAAAATCCCTTTACGCTTTGTAAATTTGTTGTTATAAATTGAAAAAAAGGAATATTGCATAGAACTTTTAATAATAACAGGTTTATTAATGATTTCTCATACAAATAAATAAACTATTGATCGCATTTCATATATGTTTTTGATAATTTAACTCAACCGAAATTGGTCAATTTCCTTAAAATATGTCCCATACCAGCAGGATTGTCAGCAGGCACCATATGTCCTGCGCGATTGATCCAGAACATAGTAAAATTACCAGCGCTCTTCTCATAGCCCTCCAAAATCCGTTCAACATTGATGCCAATGCGTGGCGCCACTTCGTACTTAGACTTATAACTCCATTCCATTTGCTCAATCCAATTAACTGTACCTGGAGTGGCACAAATCAAGTCTAATTGGCCGGAGTATACACCTACCTTCAATGTTGTGTTGTCAAGTAATTCTTCGACTAAGCGAATAAAATTAGAGATATTTATGAAGAAATGTTTTTTTTCCCTAATAACTTTGTATATTTTTACCGATATGTATCACTGGCTTCATGAAATCTCCACTTAATCTGCTGAAAGTGGGATTACTTTGAGAACCCCATTTTACCTTAGACGTTATATTTAGAGCTTGTTGTACTGGTCCACGCATTAAGTCTTCTAAGATTTGATCGCGATCTTCATCAATATCATATTGAACCATAGTGCGGTACATTAATTCTATAAAAGCAGATGTTATTGTTATTGACAGATGCATGTGAATGTATATATGCTATACTTAGGTCCATATATATATTTCTCATATGATCAAGTTGTTACCTACCCACAATATTGTTACTTCTCAGTAAAACGTTGGCATACCCATCTCCTCTGGTTGGTTTCTCAATATTGTAAAAGTCCACACCTTTCGACTCACGCAATAAAACTCCTTGTGTAGTACCCCATTGGTTTGTGGCTTGTACCCACTTTCCTTGATTGACCAAATTTTTCGTTTTATTAGCAGCAGCAGAAATTTTCTCGTAACCATCTTGATCCACAATACCCTGGTAAAAAATTTTTATTTAATAAATTTTAAATTTTATTTAATAAAAAGTTTTTAAATGTAATATGTAAATATATATAAACTTAATTATGTATGTATGTATATATATATATACTGTGCCTGTTATACTGTGCGCCTACACTTATATATTATATATATATTTATAACTTACCATTTGCAACAACAGTGGCGCCCAAGCCAAAACAGAATCAATCGGTGAAGTCCATGGATCACCCAACGCCACCGAGGTCAAATTGCTACGTAACTCACCACGTTGAATAGCATAATATAATTCCAAAGCGAATTCAGGTGCCATTTTACCACCATAACTCTCGCAGAATATATGCAAAGGCACACTTTCGAATTCGGGATGTTGTTTGTAGAAGCCTTTCATCAAACTGACCAAGTCCACAGCGATTTCTTTATTTTTTTTAGTTAAATAGCGTATGCCATCAACATAACTGTAACCACTACCAACGGGATTGTCAATGAAGAGCACATTCATATCTTTAACCCACGTGTGATTACGATAATTGCCATCCAAATCGAGTGGACCCAATTCTTCAAAATTTCCATAACCAGTCGATGAAGCACCGGGACCACCTTGCAACCAAATTGCCAATGGACGTTCAGTGTATTTGCTCACATTAGCCGTTGTGTAGTATAGCCAGTAAAACATATGTGCGCCAGTACGCACATCGACAAAACCCCAATCCTGTTCACCGGGACCATAGCCGCGTTTGGCTAGACAAAAAGTATAATGAAAGTGAATAAATAGGGGTAAATGGAGCTTCATGCCATAAACGACAGACAAATGTGTACGATTAATTTCAACATCCTTGAGACCGTAACATCACCGTTGTGTTAACATCTTTAAATGTCTTCATAATAACGCACAATTTATTATAGTTTGTCCAATATGACAACTTCAAAGCCTTTTAATATTTAAAAATTTCTATTCTTTAGGGCAAGAATATGTACTGTAAGTCTAAGCGGCCGAGTAATGTTAATTTTTCGAAAAAAAAAAAAATTTATATATATATTAGAATACAAAACAATAGAAATAATAAAATAAAATTATCAGAATGTTTCTGGATAAATTAATAGACCTTTATACAACTACATTAACAACATAACTAATTAACAACATACAACATAATTTTTATTTCTATACAACTATAAAAATGTTGAACACATTGTATTTTCTATTGATTTATTATTTTCATTGATGTTCAAGCCAAACCACATGCGAACCAATTCTTATCAAAATAAATTTTAGCAATCATGAGCACTATAAATATGGGTATTAATCTGTCAGCTAATAAACAATATTTTTCCTACAGTAAATAACAATGAATCAGTTTATAATGTTGACGTCACTATAGTTGTCATTGTAAAATTTACTTATTATATATCAATTCGTCTAATAGAAATTATGTTAAGATGGTATATTAGAATTGGAAGATGATCACATGTTAATTTAATAAAATTTTATTGGTTTTTTTCTGCATTACCAGATTTTTTCGGCATAGAAATTGAAATTTTTTGGTTGTTTATCACATAAATTTGCTTTTACTTTTTTTTAAACTTGCACTCCTTTTGTTTTTCATTTGGAATTATTTTTTATAAAGAGAAACTAAGTATTTTTAGTAAATCAATTAAAATAAGAACTATTTACACATAAATTCAGCAAATAATGCAAGCGAACATAGAAAGGATTATAAATCATTTAACAAATAAATCAGCCATTATTTTATATTTAAAAAAGTTTTCGGAGAAAGAAACGAGAAGAAATTCTTTAAAGGAAATAAATATGAAATAATATAAATGTAGTAAAAATAGTTGAGTATATGTGTGCGTATATTAAAATTTTTTTTTTAATTAATTGAAGAAAAGGCAATGGATTTTTAAATGCATGTCAGTAATTCAATGAAATTTATCTGCAATATTTTATAAGCATACCTCTGCATATAAAGCAAATTGACATGAAGTCTATTGATTTAATTAAACTATCATTTGTTTACATTTACTTACCTGTAGTATCTGTAACACAAATTACCAGTAAAATTGCCGTGCAGATTAAATCGATCCGCATTTTAAAATAAAAAACTTATACACGAAAAAAAAGTAAAACGGAATATAAAACAAAAGTGAAAATGGGCCAAACTCAACGACAATACGTTTTATCTATGAAGTTGCTACTTTTATAAACGTTTTTACTTAGCTCGCAGTCGTATTGACTTATTGCGAGAAAGTGTTGAATTTACCGTCTGCGCCGATTGCGGAGCTGATCAAGTCTTTTATTGGCAAGTGTGCTGGGTAGCTTCTAATCAGCAACAACAAATGTGACTCAATAGAGAAGAGCATAAATTAGTAGAGGGATATTTCAGAATATGTCAACTAATTGTATGCAATTGTAGAGTTTATCAAATAACAAATAAAATCTGAAGTGCGTACACATACATATGTATGTATGTATGCGTAAACATTTTTTTAATTTAATTTGTTTGGCATGCATTTTTTGTTTTATTGTTGTAAATGTGTATTAAGCATACTATAGCCATTTAATAGAGATGAAAATTTCCTATATTATTTAGAGTGATAGAAATACTGTTATATTTCTTTTAGTTTTTAATCAATAAATTTTGATATATTGATATATTTATATATACATAATACATAATATATAATGAAAATATAAAATTAATGTTCAGTTTTCGCTTTCAATTACACAGGTAAAGAATTAACAACATATGAATTATCTGTAAATAAATTTCTCAGACAAGAAAATCAAATAACTAACTCATTTAATTCACATATTAAATTAATTGCTGTATGTGGTTAATAATGGTTCTAATTGAGGAAAAAATATCAAAAAAGTGTCTTGTGAAATGATGTGTAAAATTAATTAACATCCAAATAGAGCCTTATTAAAAATAGTTAAAGTTTATGAGCATATGTAAGTATTGTTTAATACATACAAAATTTAAATAATAAAAATTGATTCATACGATAAAGAAGCCTGCAAAAACATCAAACCTTGATTTTTTATATGTCTGCATGTGGTATTAAAATTAATATTAAATCAAGAAATAATAAAAGTTAACATTAGTGGTTAATTAGAACATTTTGGGATATGAACTCAATTGATGCTTGTTGAGTACAGTATTTCATATGCAACTGTTCTCATTGATACGAAAATGCAATTGTGAATAGGTTTCTCGTAATGAGAAAGCATCATGGTTTTCTAAACAAGTGGTAGCTTTATGAAGCTAATTGGTAAAAGAAAAGCTGGTAAATTTTCACAGGTGCAGTCACAAAACTACAACTAACCGGATTATTATTGTCTGGCTTCTAAGTGAAGCTATAGATAAGTGTTTCTAATACCATGGCTACGGTACGCACACCTAAACAAAAGGTGATACTTTGCGGCGATTATGGTGTGGGAAAAAGTTCATTATTTCGTCGCTTCACCAACAACACATTTGGTTTGTAGGCATAATTGTATAATACGATGGAAAGAAATAAATTCTTGTAATTATCTTTGGCACACAAACACAATGCTTTTACCCACTTATAACAACAGTAACAGACACAGATCGCAAATCCACATTGGGCTTGGATCATATAGACCGTGACTACACTGTTGGTGATAAACAAATCAAGGTAAGCTGCATAGTATAGAGCAACACTTAAAACACATATTTATAATATTTTTTATGAAAACAAGTTACAATTATGGGATACTGGCGGCATGGAACGTGTTGCATCTGTAACATCTTCTTATTACAAATTTGCTGAGGGTGCCATACTCGTATTCGCAATGGATAATGCCGCCTCATTCCATTCCTTGTCACAACATTTACTCGATATTGTCACTTATGCTGAAAACGCAAAAATATTCATTTGTGGTAATAAATGTGATTTGGCCGAGCGTGAACCACAAGTGAGCGATGCTGAAGTAGAAGCATTTTGTGAACAGTGCCACAGTTTAATTAGTGCTACTTATAAAACATCTTGCAAAACATCGGATGGAGTTGAAGAAATGTTTCGTGATATATCTCGTATTCTCGTGGATGCTAATCGCTCTAAAATGGAACTGCAAGCATTGGAACAGCACAGCTTCAAAATTGACTCAGCTGTTGAAGCTGATTCGTGTGAAGAAAGTTCACAATGTATTTGCTAGCAAATGGGGAATGTGGAGTTCGGTTAAAGAGGAGTAGGGACGAACTTCATGTAAAGAATAGAGGATGGTGTTAGAAGTCTTCTGCGCATCTATATATTTATTTATTTATTTATTATTTGGTTTTAAAACGTATTTATGTTTATTATATAAAAACGCAAAAGCTTGCATATGTTTTCGCTTTTTACATTTTATAATAAATTAAATATTATCACTTCCCGAAAACTCACAAATTTGTAGTCACCACAACACTTGTAATGTCACAAAAACAAAACATAAATTGCATTTATTGTTAGCTAAAATTTTGGTTGTAATCCGTCCAATTTTCTTCGAGTTTTCTTAATTATTTTTGGAAGAAACTTTTAATATCTGAAAAGTTTGACAGAAAGGTATCAAAAGCCAAGTCAAGAAAAAACAAAAATACCGTTTTTTATACGGAAGTAAAATTTGTGTCAATAAAATTAGTAACTTATAGAAAAATGTTTGGAATGGGTTCTATTAAAATATGAACCGGTTTATCTCAAATACTTATAAGAATATAAACTAAATGTAGTCACAGCTTAATTCTGAATGGAATAAAAACCCAAACATAGGAAGTGTTACGACTTTGGGAAGGTTATACTAAAATCAAACATGTATACATATAGCTGATTTAATAAAATCTTAAGAATATAATTATTATTTAATTTAACAACGAAATTAGCTTGTTTTTAATTTAAAGCTTTTCCATTTTCCGTTCGAAAAATACACTCTTTACACTTCAACAAGATATAAACCGAGAGAAATGTATAACAACGAAATCGACTGCATAAATAAATACCTATAATATTGTCTAAAGTAATGTAACAATTAAAGTTATTCCTTAATAATCTTACTAAGCTGTAGGAGCACTTGATGAAAATGTCAGGTAGAGACTTACACCTACAGCGACCACAAAGCACACACCAACTACATATAAGACAGCCTTTTCTCGCAACGCGCGTAACATCATGGAATTTAGTGTTCTTGAAGCTCGTCCCAAATCTGCATTAGTTTCTCTCAAACGTGCACGCGCACCCTGCAAAACTTCACGCTGATGATTTAAATCATTAAGCACATGTGCTCCCAAAGCTTCTGTCTCTAGCGCCACGCGATATCCGTCAGCTAAACGATTTCCCGTGCGTTCTACACGTTCCGAATTTTCTAATAGGCGTTGTCGTTGATCATTACCTATAGATACGTCATCATAATAATCGCCGTCTCCTCCTCCTAGCTCTAAAACCGTCATATGTTGTTTCTGCTGAGCTTCTTTAGCACTACGATAATCATTTTGAAGCCTTTTCAATTCTACCTGCGCGCAACTGACTTTATTTTGGAAACTTGGGCGTAATGTTACGTCGATATCGCGAATTTCTAAAGTCATTTGTTCTAATAGTTCATTTGCTTCAGCAAGACTTCCATCTATTTTAGAGCTAAGATCGCGTCTTTCGACTGTAAGGAATGTGCTATCGTAAATTAATAATTGAGGATTTATTTACACAATTCTTACCCCCTTTCAACTGTTTTAATTGGGCTATTTCAGATGTGATTTCTGCTATTAGCACAGCATATTGTTGCTCATATTGTTCAAGTAAAATCATTTCGAAATTACAATTTGATTTTACAATATGTTGACAAATTTATTATTCCAAAATATTGGGTTTAAATATGTATATTGAATAAAAATTTTAACAATGAAAAACAGCTGAGCTTAAATCTTAACAATTCACCAACATAGCTAAAATAAATCTAAATAATTGTGAATAGTATTCAAAAGTTATCGATTTATGTTTGAAGTTTATGTTTTCTGCCCAAATTTCGTTCCTTCACCACACGTGTTTACAAATTGTGCACTACTCATTTTTTATATTCATCTGTAAATATTATTATTTAATATATTTAATATATTAAAATGGACAAGTAAGTAAAAACCTTTTGTCATGGAAATTTTAATAATTTCGTAATTTTGTTCAAATTACAGATACGCAGTGCCCAATAAGTTACCAGGCAAAACTGTGTCTGTGTTGGCGCACCGCAAACGCCGCATTCTTCAAGATAAAGCAACACTAGAACAGAAAAAAGCTTTGAAAACTAAGAGGGTTGCAGGAACGAAGAAACATCACAAATTCCGACGTCCAGAATCATTTGTTATGAATTATCTTAAAGCAGAGCGAACAGCAAAACGTATCAAGCAAACTATACGCCGTACCAACGTACTGGACTTCAAAGCACAACAGAAGACAAGTGAAAAATTGATTTTGGTTATGAGACACGCAGGGTAAATAAAAAGTTTGCCTGTATGATATAGAGATTTAATAACATATTTCCGTTTACAGCAAAAAGGTTTTCGATGACACAACAAATAAAATTTTAAATACATTGCACCTGTCAGCTCGGCACAACGCGGTATTTTTGCGGAATGATAAGGAAACCCAAGTATTGCTCAAAGTTATAGAACCCTTTGTAGTCTACGGATATCCAACATTGAGCACAATACGCGAATTGCTATTTAAAAAAGGTTTTGCGCGTATCAATACAAGAAAAACGCCCATACAATCTAACGCTGTGGTAGAAGAACTTCTTGGAGATAAAGGAATAATTTGCTTGGAGGATATAATTCACGAAATTTATACAGTAGGACCAAACTTCGATGCTGTGAAAGAATTTCTGTGCAGTTTTATGGTAAGTTAAGAACAAACATATTTATTATATAATAAAATTAATTAGCAATGTTTATAACAGCTTTCAAGTCCCCGAAATGGATGGAAAAATAAGGTTTCCGTGTCATACAAACGAGGAGGCGAATATGGTGATCGAGGTGATGCAATAAATGAACTAATAATGCGTTGTCTGTAAATGAGTTTCGAGTGGTTATAGCTAAGTGTTTGCATAAAAAAATTAAATTTACCATTGATAAATAAACTTGTAGCATAAGTTGAGTAAATATCAATAAATGGTGTATTTGTTATTCTAAAGTTTAAATCTTATTGTATTCATCAAAAATTGCTCAAGTGGAGAATGGAGTAGTAATAGAAATTTATTTTATAAAAATATTTTGCTTAAACGAGAAATGTTTCATTTTGTGCTGCGTTGAAAATATTTTATCGGAACACAAACAAAACAAAAAAAAAAATAAAAAAATTAGAAGAAAAATATATTTTCGTAATGTCTAGTAAAAATGACTCTCTCGTCGACGAAGATGTCGACTATCAAACAGTTTCAACCGGTCATTCTATTAGTATTGAACGCCCAGAGCGTTTACATGAATGGCTTAAAGCGGAAGAAATCGAATATATAAGGCACAAATTCATATCGCATCCATTACAAAAGCTCAACCTTAAAGAACTTCGAGAAGTGCTTGACAATCTCAATATAAAATTCACCGATATCGAATACAACCGTCTCTTCCTTAAAATTAATCAGAATCGTGACTTCCTGTGCGATTGGAATGAATTTATTTCTTATTTGATATTTGGTTTTCAAGAAGACGACCCCAGCACCCAAAAAGAGGCGCTCATATTACCAATATCGACAGCACCCGTAGTTAAAAAGTCAGAGCATCGTTCGCCTATTTGTTCGATTAGTTTATTGCGTGTACAAGGAGATGATGTTGATGAGGAGGATATTGGCAAGCAATTAAATGGAGCGCTAGAAGATTCCCCCGAGGCATGTGGCATGTGGATAACAGCTAGTCGTGAGGGACAAATGCGTTTTTGGTCCAATACGCTTGAACCATTACGTACAGGTGTTTCCCATAGCAGTAAGTTTTCTAATATTTATGAAACAATACACAAGATAATAAATGTTACATAGCGTTTACCGTTATAATACGGTGAATCCTTAAACAAACATATGAATACGGAGGAGTAGTGTTTTTCCATTGTTGTTAATTATTTCGGTTTAATGGTTTTAAACAAATAATTGAAATCTTCAATTCGTTACATAATTTCCAAGTCAATCTCAAAATGGCTACGTGGATACTCCAAGTACAAGCACTCTCCGACGTAAGCATTGTATGCACCTCCTCCACTGAACGCGAACTACGTTTTCACGAAACAGTAGCCTCTACCTTTACTCTGCGCATTGTTATTCGGAGTTTACCATTTGCTGTCTGCAGCATGTCGTACAGCTTCCATCCGAAAGGGAAGACAAATTCGCGACTGGTACTTGGTGATTTCGGTGGAAATGTAAGAATTTTGGAATTCACACCATTTCTACGAGGACCATTTCAGAGTAAACCTGGTGCCGCACTCATAGAGCTCTTCTGGTCCGACGTTCTTAAAGTGAGCTCCTCTCAGCACATACATACATATGTTCATTTGTATATTCGTAACTGAAAAGCGCATCCTTTGTTTTAATAAATAGGGTAAACTACCTTTGATGACTGTTCGTGAATATCCAAATATCCACAGCGAGCTGATACAACATCTATTCTTTTCGATCCGCATGAATTCACTTTTCGTGGCTGCAGAATATCGTAATGCGAAGAAGTATCGTGCACGCTGTCCGGGTTTAATTATAGCTTCCGGCGAAGATAAAACGTACTTCCGCATACCAATGGTTAGTATCTGCTTTCCTTTAACATTATATTACTCTCTCTCTATATCTACAACCTCTCGAAATCATTCAGGGCGTTTCAGCATTTTTTGTCGCTGAGAAAAATAATATCGTTGTCACTGGTGGCCCGGACACCTTTGTACGTGTCTGGGATGTGTACATTTCAAGTAAGCCATCTGGTATCCTGACTGGTCATAATGGCGGTATTGTTTATATCTTCGTACAAGCCGAGGAGAAAAAAATTTATAGCGTCGATTATCATAAAATTATAAAAATCTGGCACATGACTGAGTACACATTGTTGCAGACCTTTGGTGATTTAGTACGTATTTTGGCCTCTGAAACAGATTTGAGTTATTTGTATCATCCGTTGTCACGTGATCTGCTCGTTGGTGGTCGAAAGCTAATCAGCATAAAATGTTGCGCACGGATTCGGGTTGATCTCACCGATGGTAATACACATGCCGCACCCGTCTCCGTGGTCTTGTATAATGGACTATTTCGCAATGTGGTCACTTGTGGCTTAGATAGTTATATAATAGTGTGGGATCCATGGACCGGACGTCGTAAAATTATTATGAAGAGCTGTCACACGAAAATGGAATATGGCGAAACAATTGATATTGAAATTACAGCAGCATGCTTTGATCCCTTGGAGCAATTTCTATTGACCGGAGCCCGTGATGGTTCCTTGAAGATATGGAATTATAATAATGCAGTCTGCATGCGAAATATGAGCATAAAACCGGAGCATGAAGTCACGGCCGTAATTTGGGTCGTTGAGAGGTGAATAAAACAAGGGACTATACTCTAAAACAAAGCCTTGAAAACTAGAGGTGATTTATAGAGGTTTTTGATAGATTTTTTTATTTTGATAGAGGTTCATTTGCTTGAAAATTAAACAGATAAGGCTTGAAAATCAGATAAAGACCGCATCTATTATTTATATTTTTCGTTCGTTGTGAAGACACAGACAAAGATCAGTTTCATTTTCTCAAAATTCATAATATAATATGTGCCTTGTATTACCATATATATAGATAGAGAAGACAAGACAAGCGAAACATCATTTCTGTATGATCTTCGTTAAAATTGTGTTCATATATATTGTATTCATATATTTTATAGAATATTAGCAGTTGGATGGGATCAACAAGTTACGGAATTTAATGATGTTGAAGGTCGAGAATATGGTGACCCAAAGAAGTGGACTAAATTCCATAATGACGATATCACTTGCGCCGATGTCAAGTTAGGTGAAGGTGTTGTAACAGCCACTTACTCCGGCGAGTTAATATTTTGGAAGCTTGAAACTGGTCAACCATATCGTAGATACAGTGTAGCAGATCCTTCGCGATTCATTGAGGTACGTGTGACGCCTTCTCTTTTCCAAAAATACTTAAAAGCAAATTTCTTTTCCTCAATGCTATTAATAGCTGAAACACAGAGATTCCGAAGGAGATGCTTCCGGTAGGCGTGTCTCACAACATCTAAGCATTTCACGTTTTGTGCGTAAATCCATTTCGGATGGCATACTGCGGATCGAAACGCAATTGAACAAAAAGCCCACTTCATTTGCACAGACGTTTTCAGATGCAGATTTTCGTGATGATTTGGCATATGCAGTGTCACTGCGTTCTAACAGACCCGTGTCCGTGCAGGCTGTACTCTTTCTACAGACGCGTCCAATGACAAAGGAGCATGGTACGTTTATGCAATTTAGAGAAATATTGCAATTAATAGCCATATATGTTTTGTATGCTTTGTGTGTGCTTTTCAATTTGAAGGCAGCATTTTCGTTGCTCTCGACACGGGCGTAATTCAGGTGTATTCACATCATCAGCGCGGCGGTTATCTCAAAGAGTTCAATTCGAGTCACCGCACTGGTGACTGTGTATTAACAATGGCAACGGATCGGAAGAATCGTTATCTCTTTACGGGCACAGCATTTGGTTATATTAAGATTTGGCATATTGTCAACTATTGGTAAGCGAAGTGAAATTACTCTCCCATATAAATAGGAGTCAAAAGAGATTACTAGCTGAATATTTGCATTAAATACATACTTGAAACAAAAATTTTTAAGCAGATGCCTAAGAAAATTTTTTCAGACCCCTAGGCAAAGTTTAGATCTCTTGAGTAAGATTTACAGACAAAGGCTAGATTCTTGATTTTGCTTTTTTATTTTAATTTACAAATTCGAAATTGTTTTCTACTCATATGGAAAAAAAATCAATTTATGAAAATAAATAGCGGTTTAAGCAAACTTTCGTGGGAATCAACAAAGAAAAGCTATCACAATGGAAAATGTAGGTTACAAATCTTAAATGCATAAGTATATATTATATATGCATAACCAAAAACATTTATAGCAGTAAATTGCATATCATTTGGTAAACTTTGGTTTGCGTGTTTAATTTAACAAGAAGTTAGTTTCTGAAGGAATTTAGTAAATGGCGAACAGGCGTACCAGTAAATAAATGTAATATTCAAATTTGTTCCTTGAAACATACATACATATGTACATATATAGTGGAGTAGATATGTGGATATGAGGGCAGACTTGTAGTCATATTTTTACAATTATGTCAAAATGTAAGACACTTGTAAACCACTGTTGACGTTTTAACGACTTTTGTGGTTTATGATTTGGTTATTATAAGTATGTATATCAGAACTTCGACTTGTCGCATGTGGCATGCCACATAAATTAGCATTACCTGTTGCATCACCCACATACCAAATAAGAAACTTATTATTCTTACTGAATTTTCTGTTTATTTCATGACTTGGATATCCAAAGCATACCCGAGCAAGAGAAGCAGCACGTTTGTATGCCACTACTTCGCTTGCAATTCATATTTTTGCGCAAAGAACGCTTTTTGACACGCTCAAAGCGCATAGTTAGAAATCAACCGGAGCCAATACTGTTGAGTTCATATAAAGCACATATAAAAGCGGTCAACTCGATAGTCTATATAAATACGCCAAAAATATTGTTATCGTAAGTATTGCTTCTTTATAGATTGTTTGAATATTTTTAGCTTTATCATGTTATTTACTAATTTCCTATTGGTTTTTTCTTCCTTTTTCCTTAACCAGCGGCAGTCATGACTGTTCGTGTCGTCTTTGGTCACTAGGCGGTCGCTATCTGGGTACTTTGGGTACACCATTACCCTGGCTTAAGTTGTCACCTTTTGAGTCCGTGGAGGAGGATCAACGATATCGTATGCCGCCTGACATTAAGAAAGTGGCAAGCTCCACAACGATGAAGGTAATAATTTTAAGTAAACGAGATTTACATCGATTGTTTTTTTGAATATAATAAGACAAAAATTTTAAAGCTATGGTGGAGTATGGACTCGACTATAGACATCGAAAACTTATGTGCGGCGTATTTTCAATTTCTATTTCTAGTAAGTTTTTTAATTAATGTCTGTCTAAACTAGATATTTACAACATAAATGTGCCAGAATTAGAAATTTCTAAAATATGAGGTCTAGATATTGTGTAATCTAATAAATTTGTAAAAAGACTATGTACAAGAGAAAGGCGCGAGATTTAATGTGAATTTTCATAGCATTTAGCTTAAAACATTTATGTTTTCATACGTGAAAATATGATATTTTGAGCTCCCTATTGTGTTATTATATTAATCAAATATTTGATACTATATTTGAATTTGTAAACTCATAATAGGTATGAAATAAGACTTTCATTTTCACGGTTAAACAATTAAACATATATTTTTCAAACATTCACATTAAACAATAATGGGGCAATAATTAAACAAATGGGCTTTCTTGCATATACACGATCTTCTTTGATAATATTTAAACATTTAATAAATACTTAGAACACTTTTTATTTAATTTCGCAAGAGCAGTTACACATTTTCCGAACAATTTGAAAATTTTAGTTTACACTTAACACTTTCGAACACTTCGTTATATTCGTTATATATACACATTCGTTATATCCCGTTAACTGTACGGAAACACAAGCCACTACAGGGTGGTCTATATTAATGCTACATAAAAAAAATTCCGTTGGGCAATGAATTACAGTCAAATTTAGAATTTATAAAAGGCTGGGAAACGGAAGTCTATTTACCTTTATACTTCGCCAATCAATTCAAAACAGTTTTGAAGCTTTCGTGCAGCCGTTAAGAAACTTATATACATCAGAATTTACCTGGGAACATACACCACATACCGGTATCGGGTGACGCGCTGAAGAATAAAATAATTGCATAATGATCACATTCCCGTAATAACTCTTATTTTGACATCAATTTCAATGTTTATCACTGAAAGGTAATCTCTGGTGTACAAGAGGACAAACTGCCTGTGGCCTACAATCCAACAGCGGCCGAGGATGAAGAAGCTGTCGAAGCAGAGGTCACAGCGCGTATGTATGGCAAGCCGTTGAAGGAACCTATACTTGGCAAATATTTTCTTTTGCCCGGCCAAAGTGCGGTAGAGCAACGCATCGATTTGGATACATCGCTCTCGTATATACCAGTTTTTACACATTTGAAAATACACGAAGCAACTGATATTGAACGCCCACCCACACCGCCGGCAATACGTCGCATAAACAATGAAGACTATATGGAATTCTATGATCCAAACAAGAAGGATCGGCCAGGACATAAGAAACGAGACCTTGAGTAATGTGATCTTCATTTTACATGAAATTTTGTAGATGATGAGCGGAGCATAACGCATGTTTTGTCAAATATTTTATAAAATTTTTTAAAGACTTTGATTGCGTACGATCTATTTTTAAGTTGTTTTATAAAATAAAAATAAAAAAAAAAAGATGGTTAACTAATTACATGTCACACAATATTCGTATATATCTTAAAACCAACTTACAGAACAAAATAATTGCGCATTATTCAAATACCCTGGTACACTTATGTATATTACTACGTAACTAATCTTGCAAAATAGAACAGGCATCAAACATTTGACCGGCAATATGCACATATTTAGTTGGTTCTTTCTGTGAGAGTAAATCGAAGCAATGCGTCACCAATTTCGATAAGTCAATTATATTTATTTCGTTTGCTTGGGAGGCAGATATTTGAACGGTTCCGCCGGGTGATTCACGCTATTAATATTTGGGGCAACTTAATACATATGCATGTAGATATATAACTTTGATTGTACCTACCAGTCTGTCGAGGAAGTGTAGAAGTTGTTGACCCACCGAAGCTATTTTCAAGTAAGTATCACGTGATCTGTTTGCAATTAAATTCAAGCGTTTTCCAGCCACCTCAAGAAGCAAACGTGCTATATGTTCATCGTCTCGCAACTGTTTCAAAAGCACTTCGCCTTGAGCATCGTAAGAATGTGCGTACATTTCCACTGCCTAAAATAAATAAAATAAGAAGGATTGCGTTATCCTTTTTAATTTTTCTTCTTTTTTTTACCTGTTGACGAATAAGTGCTGTTTTCTTCAATTTCCAACGTTCGGCTAAGCTCATAATCTTCGCCATGAACTCCATGTGCTCTTGCGTGTACAGCTGTTCCAGGTCTTCGCGTATCGAATCCATTGAGGCACTAATAGCCTTGCATAGGAAATGTTCGCGATGTTGTTGTAATACTAAATCCGCTTCTGGTAGTTCATAGGATAATTCCTTGTTAATATCACTGAAGAACGCCTTATTTGCCATGGCATCAAATACGTTCGTAATGGGTTTAGGTATTTTTAACTGTAATGAGGCAATTAAGTGTAATACAGAGCAAAGTTCATAATGCAACTGGAGTAATTCCTCAATGGCATTGTGTTGTTGCAATGCAAGGTATTGTAAGGGCAGCGGTCCCTCGGTTAACGATTCCTCGAATTTCAATTCACGACTGCCATGATGGAGAGATGTAATGAAATGTTGCAAAAATTGTAAACATAATTCTAGGAAATTGGGTACCAAAGCTGCAGACATTTCAATGTCTTGTTGGCACATTTTATCTTTCGGCAGGCGACCCGCCTTTTGTATAAGCTTCATAGTCGATTGCAGTGGATACTTCAATGCTGCATTCCAAAGCATACAACAGATACCATGCTTAAGTGCGTAATCTTCCTGCTTGAATTGGCTCATGCAAGCGAGAGATGCACGCATATACTCCAAGCAAGGCAAGTTTTTGCTCCAATGCACCATATAGTGCCATGACATAAGACTGAGCAGCATGCCAGATTCCAAACTGAATGGAAAGTGTTCGCGTAAGAGCAGTAACTTCTTAAGCACTGGATCATCTGCAGTATCCTTAGCATCTTTATTGCTCGATAAGCATTGAGCACCACTACCATTATCAATTGATGTTGCAACTTCATTTTCTTCCCTCAATTCTTTATTTGTCGGTGTCTGACAGCTTTCTTGTGCGCTCTTTTCATTGTTTTCATCTATTTTTAATTCGGTTGCAACAATTCTCATTGGATGTATACGAGAATTAATTAACCATTTGGCAGTAAGATCAGTGACTATGCCTTTGCCACCGTTGACAATGAATTTCAAACTACAATCTGGCGGTTCATATGGCAGTTCAGGCATAACGGGTTCGCTGCATTCAATTGGATGTCTGTTGGAAACGCAAATACTTCTGTTGCTCTTCAAACAAATACATAATTTCGTACTTACTCTACTGTGGCACCTAGTATTGAGATGTCTTCCAATTTTCCTATGAGTAGACCCCATTGTGCTTGATCGTGTGAGATTTGCTCCCACTTTTCTTCCTCTTCTGTCTGCGAACCTTCGTCACATGAGCCCTAAAATATTGAAAAGAAAACGGAAATTATTATATTGAAGGTGTCTAAACACTATTTGGTGCACCTCTCTATATCCGCGGCGTAGTTTGGCTGCAACTGACTTACAAACAATTGCCGCTAGTAAACCAAAGGATTTTGGACATTCCAATAGTATTTCACGAATATCCTGCCACCATTGAGAAATTTCATTATAAACATAATCGTTTACGCGATCACCAGCAACCTCACAAATCGCCTTTATCATGCCTGCTAGACGTGACATATCTGCAATAACCTCATCACTGAAAAGAAAAAGTGGTTTAGAGAATTTAAATACGTATCATTTTTTTTATTTTACCAGCTCTGGTATTGAAAAGGTTTACCCATCCAAAAGTGTATCGCTAATATCAACAAATCTTCGGCGGGTATCTTCGCCTTAACAGTTGCCGCCTTCAGCTCCTCAAAGCAAAGACCACATTCAAAGAATTCTTTAAACAGCTGGCCACTAATGTAACCGAAACTATCGATTTTTTCACGTAATAATGCTAAATTTTCATTAACATCTACTTTAAATATACTTAAAAAGTCAACAAAGTCGCCATCTTCTTTACATCGTTCTTGGAATGTGACTTTCCCGCTGAATTGTGTACTATCTTTGTTTTCGTTGGGGTTCGGTTGTGCATATTTGTCGCCAAGCAGCAATATGATTTGATTGATAGTCACCAAATCGCAGTCGTCCAATTCTAAGTAATCATCAAATTCGACTTCAGTAGGCCGCTTTATGGTTAAATAAAACTCTGCAAGGCGTTGGTAATTATCAACTATAATTTTAAAATTTTCATGCTCTGCATTCATTTCATTTTCCGAAGTAAGTTTCATTTCAGTAGTTTCCGAATGCAATGAATCTGCAAATGCGCTTATAATTTTATGAAATATTTGTGGTTTTAGTTGCTTATTCTTCTTCAACATGTCCAAACATTGCTGTCGTACTTCAATCGTTTGAAAGTCAGCTGCTATTTTTACAATTTCCTCAATATTGGTAGTACTATCCAAATTACGCAAGAGATTCTTTAAACGCCGGAACAAATGTATATCCCTTGAGGTTTTAGAGTTTATCTCACTTAGGGCGAAATGAAATGGTATCAGCACCTCTTTCACGCTGCCATCGCTGGGGTCTAGGAACAGACAATAATTCGGTGTAGATGATTTTACTTTTAAACCGGGCGTTACCCCTAAAATAAAATTAATAAAAAAATATATTTATGTGACAAACCAATTTCATTTATTATTTAAAGAGTTTACTCACCCATCAGTCCGTGGGTATTATATGCTAATTGGCCACTTTTGGTGACCGTAAAAGCTGCCACCATCGGACCGTTTTGTAATGCCCAAATCTCTAAACAACCTAAACGAGGCGCATAAATAACTAAGAAAAGCGCTTTACGATGCTGTGTTTTTACTCCTTTTAATGAACGTTCTTTAACTGGTACAAAGGCACATTGTGCATCACGATATCCCTTCCAAACACGCAACAATACACCACGCCGCAGATCCACCAGTACAACGCGGTCTAAGTTGTCTGTTACAGCAGCAAGCTGTCCATTCGGCGCAAGTGCAATTGTATAGCCATCACGTTTGCCATCATGAAATCGGCAACGAGTACGCAACATCGACTCTTGCGCATGTGTAGCTGCCGAGTCAACTGGCTTCTCTGGCTGGCCAAATAGTTTACCCCAAACACTTCGATACGTTAAGTCTATTACTCCTTTTGCCACTTCACCTAATGTTGTGGTCCGATATCCTTCTTCTGCATAGTAAAAACCTATATAAGGTTCAGCACCAACTCCTACCACCATTGAATGTTGAACAGGCGATGTATTCACTTTGGCATAACATCCAACACCAACAGCCTGTTCAATGATATGATCATACATAGTAACATAACGTGAGCCTGTGACTACGGCGTCATTAATAATTGCACCGTTTCGGCCAGAAAAATTAAATTTTTGAAACTGCAGCAAGTCGGCGGCGGGCAGTCCTGAGGCGTCACTTGGTGCATTGCGGCCATATGTGCGATTGAAATTTAGTCGTAAATTAACTAGAAGTGGAAACACTTCGGCGCCTTTAATAATGCACACACATTCGTCGTATGTTACGTATACAAAGGAATCGGCTTCGGAATGTCGAGGCGGACTGTAAGCTTTAATGCAGAGTACAGGATCATCATGATAACTGGAAAAAAAAATCGAAGATCTAAATTTTATTAATATATTGTAGAACAAATGTTATACCATTGTGAAAATATTTTTATGCCAGCGTCGGTGTAAAATAACACCATGCCTGAGTTAAGTCCAATTGCAATACAAGTCCATTCGGCGCCTGCGCTAACACCCTTGCCATATATAGGCAGGCACAGCAGAGATGTAATAATTTGATTGGGATCATCGAGCTCACCACACCAACTCAGTACATAAGTACTAATTTGACTTTTATTATCCCATTGGGATGAGAGTAATGCTAATTTTTCACCCTGTCCCAAAGCGATGAGCTCACCCGTTGGTGAAATTGAAAAATTTACTGCATTTAACCAATTTTCGTCTGAAAATGTCATTAAACATATTTCATATGTGAAAGTTAGTTTTTTTAAATTTAATTATATTTGTATGGGAATTCGATAGAGAGGACCCTCTTACCATGATTCAAACCGAAAAATTCTTGTGCTTTGTGGAAATCACGGATTTCGCCAAAAGTTTTGACCTCGCATGACATATTCGAAGTTAAACGGCATAAACTTTAGATTTAAAATAAATATTTCTTTATAAATTAACAAAGATATGATAAATATACACAATTTTGATGAACAGATGACGTATATCTTTGTATCTTTGTATCTTTTTTATTTTGTTTTCTATTTACAGCTGATTGGATTTGACAAATTCCAGTGTTTCTGTTTCGAATAGAAAATACAGGGTAACTCATATACTCAGTAGAAGTAGATATACTCAGTGGAAGTAGTGAAGAGAAGAACTTAATTTGCATACGATAAAGATGCATAATATTGGATATTATAATGACTGAAATAAAATTGTTCGACTATATTTGGCTATTATTGACCTTTGAAGAAAGTATTTTTTTTGAAGAGGTTTTTAAAAATAGCAGCTTTTCGGAGCCAGTGTTAAACATTTGATTATACAATATTTCTGGCATGAAAAAGTCCTTTATCAGGTTTCTAAATTTTTTCCATAACACTTAAATTTATATATTTAATCAAAGCTCAATGACGAAATCAGAAAATGTATCCAATATTTTTAAAATTATGATTAAAATTTCCACGGCTAAAATGAATAATAAGCAAATAGAAAACTTATATTCGCAAAACCCGACTAATTGTGGTTTTCTTATTGTTCATTACGTTTTTATTGTGGATATGGAAACGAACAACAGTTTTATTTTATTAATCTTAATAAAATAAAATTTTAATATACTTACAAAATAAAAACCACACACTATAATACAAAACCAATTAAAAGATTATCATTAAAAATTACTTTGTTTATAGGTAAAGCAATCTCACAAATCTGACTCAACGCCACTATCTATATAATCCTTAAGTAAAAGACCACAACGCAAAGGTAATAAACGACACCAATTATTGACATGTAGTAGGCTACTAGGTATTGTAGTTTCATTAATATTGGATCGGTGTGCATCCACAATATGTTTGGCAACCTCCTTGGGATCCAGAAGGCCAAGCATTGAGGGAAACTTTACTTTTGGCCGTTTGCAAAGGCCAGTGTTAGTCATATAGGGGTATACAACAGTGAGCTTTATCTGCAAAAACATGGATAATTACATAAATTCTTATTAGGTCATGCTTATATCAATTTAGCAATTTACAAAATCCTTGTAGGGGCCATCGCGTAATTCCTCATGCAGCGCCTCCATCATACCACGCACAGCGTACTTTGTTGCACAATATGGCACTAAATTTGTTAGTCCTACAACTCCGGCAATAGAGGAAATACATATGATATGACCACGTCCTTGTTGCTTCATTTGTGGGAGGAATGCTTCAAGTGTCCAGAAATGTGATAAAACATTTATATCGAATACGCGTCTTATCTCTTCAGCAGTATGGTGCTCCAACGGATGTGTCGGCATGATACCGACATTGTTCACCAACACAGAGACACGTCCAACTTCAGTTTCAACTTTGGCGGCTAGCTTCAAAACCGCATCACGATCCGAAACGTCGCAACTGTAACAAGATAATGTTTATTTACTGCGTAATTACTTATATTTTTATCAGCAGTTTCCATACGTGTAAGCATAAACAGAATTTTGCATAAGTCTTTTAGCTTTCTTTAAAGTCTCTTCATTGTTTTTCTCATTTATATCAACACAGACGACAACACTACCCCAGGCGGTATAATGTAGGGCCAATTCGCGTCCAATACCATGTCCAGCGCCTGTTATCTAAAGAGTTTATTTTTAATTTATAAAGCATATACTTTCAATATTCTTTTTTAAAAGATAAATTATTGAATTGTGTACCGACTGATTCTCACCAATATAATTTCACAGCTAATATCCTTTAATTTTTTGGTCATCAACAATTCAAAAAGACTATGCAATAATTCCAAAAGTATTTTTACAAATACCACAAAGAATTCACTAATGTCCTGAACGATGTCCATAATACGCTTTGAATTTTTACTTGTGCTGAAAAATTTAATATATTCATATATTCAGTTAAAAGGAATATTTAATTACAAGTTTCGGTTTCATTTTTAACATAAAATATTGTATTTTATTACAAATCGTTTTAAACAAGAAATTATGTTAGTTGAATGATGTTTGCTTTTATAAAAATATGTATAATTTCTATTTAAGCAAAATTTGGTGCATAGTGTTACTTTGATAGCGTCATAGCACTGTGTCAAAACGGAATACAAACACGCCCATTTCCCACATAACACAATTTTAAATTAAAACTGATTCTTTCACTTTACAGTATATAACTCAAGCACCAATTAAGATATCGAAATAAAACTTCCCAGAAATAGTGTCCTTAAGGTATGCCATTTCCTACTCCTGGAAATCAGAAATATTTTTTCAATCACTGGATCTCTCCGAACCCGAGATCGGAGTGGGCCTCAGTGCCAATGACTGACTTTTTACAGAAAATATCGCACAATCTGTGAGATATATTAATGAAATTTTGAGAGTAACTTTCTCTGGTAATAATGTGCTCTTGTGGGAAGAATAGGTAAAACCAGATCAATACTTCCCTCAGCTCCCATACACCTAATAGACAAGTTTTCGAACTTCCGGTTGACTTTATATCACTTCAGTCAATATGTAAGACATCTATAGTTTGGTGGCGAAAATGAGTGAAATCGATCTACGAATTACCCCAGTCTCAGGTCAGTTATCGTTATTCCAGTAGATTTTGCGCCGAATATATCGTTCAAATTGTGGAAATGTGTTCTCGAGCATAATTTATTTTAATACCAAAGTAAAACTGCTCATAACTTCGCCAAGCGCCAAATATCCAATATAGTGATTTCCGACTTTCCAGCTGACTTCAAACCGTTTCTATAAGTCAATATGTGCGACATTTTAAAGGAATTAAGGGTTTTCTTAATCATAATAGCTTTTAATATGAATGAAATTGGTCTAGACCATTGTCGAAACCCCATACCTCTAATATAATGATTTACGTCCCTCTGATCAAATTTTCCCACATAGACAATATATTAAATTTCATCTCTTTGTTTGAGTTTATATCGCTTACATCTTTATAGAAGATGTTTCAAAAAACTAAATGAGAATATTTCGATTAGTTACGTCATTCGGTAATAAAAATTATGGCTGTTGTACCTTCCCATATCACTAATACCACGAGTATAGATGAGTTTTTAGTCAGATTGACTTTATGAGATTATAATCTAAAGTAAAAGTCAATATGATGCCAAATATGATTGCAATCCAAAGATTGCATTCAAAAGAATTTGGAATTCTTGAGTTACACCCGAACTTAGCCCTTTCTTACTTGTTATTATTACTTTGCCTCTAAAGTTTCTCATACGCCTAGTTGAGCCATATTAGGTTTATATTATATTTTTTTATTATTATGTTAAGATTTAAACAAAAAACTTTTTAGAATTCGTACCCCATTATACTCTACTTGATTTTAATTCACTATTTTGACATTCGTCCAATTAAACTAGTTCAAGTAATAACGTATAAAATTCGACGCTGTTGATTAAAATGTAAATAAAAATTTCGGTGTTCGTAATAGTCGGCGACGATCTCCCAAAAATGAAAACTGAACAAATTAAGCTAATAACAAACTCAATATTAAATAGAGTAAAAAATGTCACCAATGTATACACCCGAGTAATAATACCTAGTAATTGCTGGTCATTATTAACCTGGGTGAATTAGCTAGCATGTCACGCCATTGCTGGCCGCAATAAAGGCACACAAATCAGTATCATAATCAAAGTATGTGTGTTTGTCCACCTTTCTCATATCCTGCTCTCACTTTACAAATCCGGCACTTGTTGCCGATAAGAAGGCGGCAAATGTGTGTTATCGAAACGTAAACAAAAGCGACGTCATTATGAATACTGCACAAAGTAAGTATAGAAGTATTTTGACAGCTGTGGTAGACTCACAAAACAAAAAAAAAACAGTATACTTGTGGGGATAATTTTGCAACAAGTGCAATTAGTGTTTAATGGAAGATATCGAAATTTGCATGGGTTTCAAAAAACATTAATTTAATGGTTTCAAATCAATTAACCTAATAACCATATGCAAATATGAAGCAATTAATTTTTTTTTTTTATATATTTCATTGCATTTTAATGTAATGTTGCAAATGCAATGTATAATTTGTTAATTTAATTAGTGTATTTGTATGCCATGCCTGCGGAAAATTGCGAATGGCGAAATTTAGACAGAGTTTAGCGTGGAAATCGAAAGTGTGTTAAGTACTTGGCTAAGTTGAAAGATAACACTCTCAAGTTCAAGCTACGGTTTTGGAACAAATTCAATATGAGTACTACTTTGGTTAATGGCAATGCATAAACAAATGTTTGTATGTACATATAGTATAAGCTTATGCGAAGTAAATGCAACCAAAACGTGATTGTAATTTCAATTAAATAAATTGGTAGGAGTAGAGTGTGAATATTTACTTAGCATACAAAGCATTTGTTTATGTAGTGGCGTGGTCATAACCGGGTAAATTTTTATTGTTATTTCCTTCATTCATAAGAGATGTTGTGTTGTGAAAATGCACTTTATATTTTTGATATGCAATTGTGATAATATGAAGCTGGTGGTTGCATAATATTTCCGAAAATTATGTGACAAGATTGTAATCTCATCAAAATAAAACTATGTTTGTGGCAATACGTCCTGATTCCTGATTCATAAAATATGATTATAGGCGACTACAAGCTGCTTAGAACTTCCGGATCTGAAACTAAGTAGTTTGAGTTAAGCTCGTTCTTGTCAGCCGTTTTTGTCAGTCTGCCGGATCTGGGCGTTGTCCTGCCAAAACTGATTACTGAATTTATTACAGAGAAATAAAAGAATGGTAAAGTAGAAAAATAACTTCAAAGTACTTAAAAGTTATGTGTTTACGTATTTATGCCACTTTGCTATTAACAATCATTTTTGAAATACATTTATTGAGTCCAAATTTAAAAACAAAGTTACAGGTAACATACAAACTAATATTCCCAAAAAGTGAATTTATTAAATTATTGAAGTCAGAATTTTATGCATCGAAATCGAAACTGAGCGCCCGAAAACTATAACACATAACCTTAGAACATATGCTGAAAAATTCAAATCTAAGCCGACATCTTTTACGCAAGTAGATTTAAAGTAATAATTTTGGTTGCTTATCTATTTCGTTTCTTTTTTAATTTATGTACAGTAATTTCAAAATTTATATATACATATATATATATATATATATATAGAATAATATATACATACATATGTCTTGTTTGACTCAACTAGGCACACTCCAACACAAATGAAACTAGAATTCTTTACAAAAATTTAAATATTTTTAAGAAAGTATTTACAGTTGATTTTGTGTATGCAACTGTCACGTGTGTACATATGTTTAATATAATATTATGCATTCACCAATAATCGATTAAATTACAAAATATTGAGTACATATTTACTTACTGTATCACTTCGCGTTCGATCATGTCGCAATTTCTTAGTATTTTTACTATTTATTTCTCTCTTATGCGCATATATAAATATATGTAAGTATATAAAGAGGCTTGTGAAGGTGCGCAGTCACATGTGATTAACGTTTGTATGGTTTCTTGCGGCTTTGTCTACGTCTAGCCTGTCTGTATCTACAAATACATACATATATACATATATGCATACACTAGCATACACTAGCATACTAATGCACACAAAGTGAAAACAGATAAATATTAGTAACAAACACTACTGCTGGTAAGGTTTGTTTATATTTTTTCCAGCCGGCAAAACGTAGCTTTTTTATCCGTCAGCACGTTCACTTTCGTTTGCACAAGTTGCCAGACAGAGAACATATTCACAGAAACTGGTCCGACAGACCGGTCAGCAATTATTGCATGTTGCAATTGCAAAACTATGCGATTATGCTCTAATGCAACGCTAAATGTTGCAAAAATGAAATGCGAGTGGTTAGATTGCAGTTTGCGCAAATCGCCGCCACTTTAATTGTGCATCCGATTTTATCCGTTTCGGCGAGCGGCAACCGACGGCAACTAGACATGCGAAAACACGCAAACTTTTGCTTTGCAACGTACATAGCTTGCAATCATTGCGCGCTGCTCTACTGCACCGTGTCTAGTGGTGGGCCTGTCGTTGTAATGCTGCTTAGTGCTTTAGCGGAGATAGAAGAAGAAGCAGGGGAAAACGCCTATCGTTGGTTGGTGTTAACGCAACGACTGGATTTGTCGTCATGATAATTGTATACCTGGTTGTGTTGCAAGTAATTGCTGTGTGGTATTGCAACTGTTTACCAATGCGGTATGTTAATTGTTCAACATTTGTTGTGAGTAGAAAAACAAATATTAGAAAAGTGGGTAGCGGTTTAAGAAGCCTATGTGCTTTTAACTGAAGTTCTATTATCGTGTTTGCAATGCGAATCTAGTTCAGTGACGATGTGTAAATAAAATAAAACTCAAAAACCCCTGCCCACCTGACTACCTGACTACCTGACTACCACTTGAAGGTTGCAACAGGCTTGTTGAGATTTGCTCTATAAATGAAACCACTGAATCTGTAACAATATTTGCATCTTTTTTGGTAGGCGGCTAAAGCTTGCTTTCGATATTTGAAGATACACACAAACACTTTTCCTATTAGCAGAACCATTCAATAATTGATGCTTTACCAGATTTGAAACCAAGTTTTCGCTTTGCATATTATTGAGGAACTTTTTCATGCTAGAAATGCTTCCAGAGGTTTGATATTGCTTTTAACTATACCAACTACTTGAAGAGTTCTCAGAGCGGTAATGTTTAATATTTCTAAATTGCTACAAAGTCCATTCATTGCAGCAATACGAAATTAGGACTACAACAATAATTACTGTAATATCTAAATACGTCGTAACTTTCCTTGTTGCTTCGAAAAGAAGTAGAATCAAGGTTGTTTAAAAATTTTTAAATGCCTATATTTTTGTTTAGCATCTCAGTTGTAAAGAAAACCAGTCTTCAACTCCATTACCATGGTGTGTGCAACATTACAGTATTCGCAATTAGTGTGTGGACATAATGTGCAACATTAAACTCGTTGCAACAGTAGCACACACCAGTCACTTTTCACAGCAACAACGTTTTACGTTTGTTTATAAAAATATAAATTTATGTATATGCATTTGTGAGTACATATGTATGTGCATGCCTGTGCAAGTTGCATGAAAATGCGGAAGTGGAAGTGTCGATTTTGTGGATTTGTTGCAATAAATGTGGGCCTTTTACTGGTTTCCTCTATGGGTAACAAAGCCACAAGCACAGTCGGGCAGACGCCATAATGCAGGCTAATCTCCGTATATACACGTATATATGTGTATATATACGTACGAAAGTGCAAATTTGTAAGCGTACATGTTTCAAATTGGTTTGTATGCTTTTAAAACAAGAAAGGAATAACTTTTTGCGCTTAAATTTTGCTCCCAATTTGTATTTGTACCTAATTCTTCTTCTTGTTTAGCGCATTTGTGCCGCGCATACACAAGAAATGCCATAAATCACAGTTGTATTTGTTGTAGTAATTTTTTCTGTTTTTATTTTGATTTTAAATATTCAAATGTTTGCCCTCACTCAAATTCAAATTCTGCGCAAAAACACAAACACAAAATCCTTACTGGTGTAGAATATTAAATTGTCCGGATATGCAGTGTGTATGTTTACTTCTCTTATCGGTTTAAAATTGAAACTGAACTTGCATCGGCCGTCGTTTGATGCAAACTGTTTGGTGTTGCGCTGGTGGCCACCAGCTTAACTGCGGTCTGTGTTCGGGGCTTTTGCTAAGCAACGCACAATGCAAGCTTTTTGCGCCTTTTCTTTTGTCTATTTCTACACATTGGCTCACTTTTCAGTGACCACATGTAAAAGTTGCTGTATGGCAATTGTAAAGCCGACAAGTGCAGTCGCCATTAACTCTATGCGGCCGCTAGTTGGAAAATCTTGTGCGCCGTTATAATTTTGAAAGAATTGTTAACTATGTATATAAAGATATTATATTATTAATTTTTATATTAGTATTACATATGAAAATAAACATTTAAAGATCAATATATGTAGCTTTCTTATAAATTTGTATTCTCTACCTGTTTTGTAAAAACATTTCTTCAAACTAAATATAGGAAAATATATAATAAAATTACATACAAATATAAATATACTTCTAGGTACATACATGATATGTGTGAGCACATAATATTCACACCGGCAATCCATTTCGCACTGCAGTTGGTTTTTTTAATTGACATTATTTGATCTTTCTTTGAACACGAAAAAATAAAATAAATCTTGCTAGTATGTTCACATGTTCACTCTTTGTACATATGTACTCAAATATGTACTCATTTTCTTTTTGTTTTAATAAACACATAGCTCTACACTGACCTTGCCGAACGTCAGCGATGACCAACTCCAATTAGTGTCTCTTTTCATCAGAAACAAGACCAGTGTTCTCACAGCATAAAAAAGCAACAGTAAAACCAGCAGCACGCAATTTAAGATATGTATACATGCATGTATGTATTCGATGCAATAAATATGTTTGTAGCATATATTTCATAACAAAGAACCCAGCCACCCAGCAAATGAAATTTGTCCCGATTGTTAGCATTTATTTTTCACCAAACCGAAACCTAACTTTTCTGGGTCTAGGAGAACGGAAAAATTAATCGAATTTTTTCTTTTTTTATTAAACATGTATTTGAGTGTACAAAAAAGTTGTTGTTATTTTGTTAAAAAGGGGGGCTACTGGGTCAATCTTCGGAATCACATTTTTCAAGAGCGGCGGCGGGTGACGGTAATTCTAGGAACGTATATAAAGTTTTACGTGCTGATGCTGACTGACCAAACACTTCGACAATAAAATATTTTTAATTTAAAAGCCTAACACAAATTAATTTTACTTAAAAAATTTAAGTAAGTGATTTAAAAAACAATGTATTTAATAAGTGTATTTAGTAAAAGTATAATTAAAAAATAATAATTTAAAAAGCTTTTATGAATTGTTCATCCATTTTTACTACTAAATTTTGGTATACTGGGTTATGCCTTAACTACATCTATACATATTTTTGTTGTTTTCTGATCATTTCATTTTCTTCATTTGTTTATTTTTATTTATTTATTTATATTTGTATGTCTACATATACACATTTACTAAGGTGGTTAACTCCTTTATAGTCCCTTTATATTTCCTGTTTACTGAACTGTTGTTTATCGCGACAACTTTTGCACTTTTCAATGTCAGAGTGGCAGAAGAATGCAGTGCGCTTATGCATAGCATAGCAGTTAGCATAGTACTTGCACTTCATTAAAGAGCCGCTGCTTAAATATGTATGTATGTATGCGGCAATGTTGTTATGCTTCTGAATGCGAATAAGCGCGTGATATATATAAATGAAGCGAAAACAAGAAAAGAAATGATGGTGTAAAAAGGAATATACATTATAACGGTTTATGCAAAATGGTCTTTATATTAAATTTAAATGTTATATAATTGCTAGGTTGCGAAAATGGCAGATTAAGAAAAATAAAAAACTGTACAAATTTATATTAAAATCAAAATAAAAATAAATTGCATTACAAAACACTAATTTTTTTAGTTACTTATATATTTGTCATTTTAAATAAAGAAATATTATTTAAATTTTATTGAAAAACTTTTTAAATGTTAAAACACACCTTAGCAATTTTCTTTAATGAATCGACTTCTCCAAATAAGCGGAAAACCTACGTCTTATTACCATCATCCTCACCTTGATTATTATTATAATTAATTTTTAAGGCACTTAGCATGAATATGGTAGAAAATATATGTATATTTATTGTTGCGAACTTGGGTCTAATGGATTCATATTAATCACATTCGCTGACAACACGGTTTCTAAACTACTTATGAAGGGCATAAAGGTGTTTAATCACCTATCTCAGGTAATTTATTTATATATACTTATTTTTCTATGTTGTGATTGTACGTAATTAATGTGAATATAAGCGTTGGTTAAACAATAATGCTGTTAAAATATTCAGCTCATATTTAAATAAATATTACAACAAAACAAGTTATGAAAATAAACATTTTGGATAATTGTCAACAAGCTTTTGAAGATTTTCAATCCCAAAATGTTTATGATCAAAGCTATTTATTTCTTATAATCTCTAGAAACATATTTATTATAGATATATAGATATAGATATATTTATTTTATGAAATGAAAGTAAACTAACTACCCATTAGCACTTACACTAATTTAGTTGGAAGAATATCAGCCATTACTTTGTAAGCTACAATTAGAAGGAAATCTATATGGGGAACAAAATAAATTGATTTTATCCATGACTATATTTACGTTGTATATGTATGTATTTATATTGATGTGTATACAATTCTTGCGTTAGTTTAATGCTCAGAACAATATAAAACATTATGTGTAATTATAATTACAACAAAGAAAATATTGGTATAATTAGGTAATGCACTGATTAAGTACACAACTAGATACAATGCAATTATATACAGTGTTTAAAAATAAAAGCAATACTTTTTATAAACATATATAATTTCTTACTCTCAGAATACCAATAATATTAATAATATTATTAATTTACTTTATTTACTTTCACTTTAGTTTATCCAAAACTATTAATATATTTCTATAAGTTGTAATTTCATTGCAAAATCTCTAACAGAAATCGTTATGAATATATTTACTTACAATTCACTAAATCAAAATAGACCATATAAAAGTCAAAACGGAACACTGTTAGCGGATTTATATACATACATATATACTGTAGAGCAGGAGGAGTGTTAGAGCACGTGCTTTAGTGATTCATTGAATATTCTAACTTTGATTATTGATATTGGCTAAATAACAACCAAATAATAGTGCAGCAATTCGAATACGAAAATGAAAATGAAAACAACAACAAACACTAATTTTGTATGAGTACAATTTCAAATGCCTGCATATGCTTACAAAGTATGAACCCAGTGGGAAATTGGAAAGTTGTGCAGCCTTAGAAGGAAAATGTTTAGACACATATAAATACCTTTTAGGAATTTCGTGTATGAAAAAATTAATGTAAACGTTATTTTGACAATTCCGAATAAACAATATTAGAAAAATATAATCACATAGGAAATTACTTCATTAGCCGGTATTAAATTATTATAGTTTCTAACCAATAGAAAGTAACAACTGCAATTGGTTATATTTTCCATACTTTTATTTTACTCTCAGCAGTATTATATCCATTCGAAAGTTTTTCAAATCCAATAAATAATTAAGCACATTCTTAAAGGGACTTTCCTATTGGGGTTCAATTAAAATTTACTGCCAACTTTCATTTTGTTATTGCTCAGTAAAAGCGTTAAATATAAAATATATGACTTGCTCATTTCCTTTATGTGGGGCATTACCGTTACATTTTCGGTGAATAGTGAATGCGGGAAAAAAAGACAAATAATGAGCTGGCAACAGTAGATGTATTGTCCAAAAGCACCAAATACATGCATTTTTCAATATGGCTAAGTGTGGATATGTGCATGCTTATAAAAAGTAGGGTCTGGTAACTTCAGTTGCAACAATGCAGCCTAAAACTCGGCAAAATAAAGCATATGAAATTGCTACGTACACATGCACACAGTGTGTCGATGTGTCTGTGTGGCGTCAGGAGCTTTGCAACGCGCCAAGAATTCAACAAATTTCAGTCGAGTTTCGTGTGCGCAGCAAATAAGAACTTCCAAATAGTAGTGAACTCAGAAAAATAAGTAGTGAAATGAGAAATTCTGCAGCTGCGGTGAAAGCCACATAAACAACTCAAACTACAACAAATGGCACATTTTTATAATATTAACACAGTGCCATCGACTCTGCTGAAATTCGTATACGGAGTGTTGTTTACGATTCAACACAAGTGTTATGAGTGTGTTTCGTTTGCGCAATGCATATGCATATGCATGTGTGCGTGTGCGTGTGCGTGTGCTGAAGTGTTGTTGGCATTTGTACAGCTACTTCAATGTCGCTGCGGCAACATGAATTTATTTATTTTCCCCTTTGCTTTATGAAATGTAACACCGCAGTGTCATTAATGAAAAAAACGAAAGAATACAAATATTATAGTGTATTTGGAGAAAAGTGCATGCGAAAATATTGTTAAATAAATAAATTCATACAAATGAAAATTAAAATGAAAATAAACAACTTAAAATAAACGTAATTTGTGAAAAGTTTAAGCGCCTAACTCCATCCTTAACGTACGATGATAATTGTGATACGAACGCAGCATGCGTCAGCCTAGAAGTATGCAAAGCTATTTTAAGAAAATCATATTAGCATATTGAGTGTAAAATATTTCTTTGCGTATGAACATTGTACATTAGTACGTTGGCTCCTCCTTCTTCCATACAGAAACTAGTAAAACTAGTCTCCATGAAATGAGTATTAAAGTTTGGTTATATGAATAGAACACGCCTTCATAAGTTTGTTCGATGGCGGATGATGAAAGTAAATGCAGATACTCCTATTCTCATAACTATTTTTAGAATCTTCTTATTTAATTTAAATTTAGGCTATATACAGTTCTGCAATAAGTAATAACTTTGTAAGATATATATATATATATATATATATATATATATATATAGTAATGACTTTGTAAAATACAAATAATTTAGGAATATTAAAAAATTTATTTTACTATTTATAAAATGTTTTTATACAAACTTATAGGAAAATCGTGACAATGAACAACTAATTGCTTTAATTTTAAGTTGAAGGATTTAGTAATTGATGACTACGAAGAACAGAGAAAAAATACTTGAAAGTATAATAGATATTAAGAGTCATTTTGGTTCCTGCTTAATCCAAAGAGACTGGCCAACCTTACTGGCCAAATAAACCGACAGCGATTTTTTTCTGTTAAATTAGAAATCTGTTTTAGCTAGTACTAATTCCCGTCTACGGATTAAATAGTCTACAGATTAAATTCTAGAGAAAGTAAGATTTTTATTAACAATGTTTTATTATATATATTTCGTTTTTATATTAATGCGAAACTTGACTACGTAAATATGTATATATATATTTAATGTAAATTTAAAATGCTATTTTTGATACTTTATGCTCCTACCCTAATAACATTTTTCACATACGCATATATCTAATAGCAATCTTTTTGTTTTGTTTCATCAGAAAATGTTAGTGCAGCGCAATATACAAAAAACTCGATGTATTTCTTCTGCTCCAGCTGATACAACGCACAGAAAACATGTCCCTTTTCGTGAAATTCATAGTGAAGAGTCGACACGAAGACAGGAATGTCAAGCAAGCAGATTACAGCCATCAATACATCATGGACAACTTGCGCTGAATGATTCTGATGAAAGTTTGTTGCCAGCAAATTGTTACACTTTGAGTCATAGCAGCGCTTCGACGTCGTCGTCGAACAGTTTGAAGTCGCGGGTCGTGGTTACAAGAAGTAATCAAAGCTTTTATCGCTTGCCTGACGATTTACTCGCACGTGGCGATTTCATTGCTTATCAGGGTGCCAATGTAGCGGATTTTTTCAACTCGACGAGCACTACAAGACCCAAACGTGTCTCGGAAATTTGTTTAGTCAATGATCATTACATTTTGGTAAAGATTCCTACATCCCAAATGGAACATGTTGCCACTATGGACACGATTGCGGAAGAAGATGACAGTACGAGTGATAACCGTGCGCATAGGAAAGGTTTCTTGCGTTATTTTCCCTGTCAAAGGAACGGACGCGTACTACCAATGTCTACCATGGGTAAGGTGAAAATGGAAGAAACTACGAACGCGATCGCTGACAAAACTCATTCAATACTAAGGTGTCCACTGGCGCATTGTTGGCGTGTAAACGAAACACCCGAAGTATTTGACACGCGCACAAAAATTTTAGGAGTATTTTGGAAACAGAAAGTTCCCGGCAAAGTCATAACAATACAACCAAATAAAAGTGAGATGGCAGAACCACTGGACCTGCGCCAAAAGACCGCCCGAATCTCCGAGAATGGCTCGTCGATTGTGGAGAATGACAACAAAGTTGATAAAGGAGCTTTTGCCAGTCCTTTAAGCTCGCCATCAAAAGTGGAACCAGCACTATCTGTCTTTGGTGGTGCCTTGCAGACATCTCTACACGATGCAGTCACATTGGAACAACACGCAGCCTGGGTAAATAATGATGAATTGGATATGAAGCAAAATTTAAGGAAGAGCAACTCCAAATCATCAGTAGAAAGCAAAACAACAAAAACAAAACGACGCACAAACGTATTTCGTTGGTTCCTCAAACGTACGAAAGCGTCAAAGTCTAAAGCCAAGATTCACGCTGTCGTCTATAAAACATACTTCGTGCGTTGGAAAAAGCCATCCGATGAGAAGTGTCCACATTGTGGACATTCCAGAAATGATGATGTGTCTACAGTGGCAACGTGCAAATGGAAACGTTGCCGTTCCGCTACGTTTTAGTTGAACTCCAAGACGCAATGCATTGTGATAAAGAGTTAAGAAAGACAGGCTGTGAATATTTGTAAGTGTAGGATATGAATAGGGATAACCCATATATTGTAAAAAAAAAAGCAGAAAGGTTGAGCTAATAGGTTAACGAATAAACATAACCATTTAATAAAATGGAATAACGAAAAAATATGTTCTATTAAGTTTATAGAAATATTGATGAAAAGCTGATAACTCTCAGTTCTACGCATCATTCCCACAATGGACAGTTCCACTATAATATTTTCATCTTGATTTTTATCTACGTAACCGCAAAGTATACGGTTTTTATCCAACCAAGAACTGTCATCTGGCAGCATTCCCTAAAACTATTTGGTGAATAATTTTCGTCGTTATAAGAAAAGTGGACCAAAGTATCAATAAGTTTTCGAAACAAATCTAATTAATATGATTCGACCGAGTAGAAAAAATTTAAAGCTTAAGATAAATTGAGCAAAGACCAGATAAAGGCTTCACTTATTAATATATGCATATATTTGCCTCTAGCCTATATTGGAGCAGCAGACCATTTCGGGTCAACTCGTCTTTAGACACATCAACACGTCTGGGACCAGAATATTTTTCACATAATTGCCATTGATAAATATATAAAATGGTTCAAACTTTGTTTATGTTTGAATGATCCGTGCCTGTGAGAAGCTCTTGCATAAGCGAAATAAAAATGTGAAAGCTCTAAGGAAGATGGAAGTTCCTCTTCGAGGCCCACTACAATGTTACAATATTCATAAAACTTTTAAGATTGTAGTTTCTGTTCAAAATTATTTTGTAATTTCTAAAAACACTTTTTACTATTATTTGGAATATAAAACCAATATACCTGTTGTATGAATGCATATAAAGCTGAAGGATGTGATTTAATATAGATACGCATATTTATATAGTATACAAATTTACATATGGAAATGTTGAACAACAAACACCTTCAATAAATCCAGCGGTATCGGTTGATAATATCATATGAGAAAAATTTGCGAAGTCCTTGCTGACTAGGGTGAAGGAGAATTGCTAGTGTACGAGTATATGATTGAGTGTAAATATATATATTTATATATATCTGGTATGTGGTTAGGCTTTCAACGGCGCTATTAAATATCGGACAATGTCGTTCGTTACTCCTCTGACTGCTAGGCATGCAACATTTTCGTTAACCTTACCTGCTGCCTGCCATCTTTAACAACTTCGCACATTGAAAAACAAACTACTATAAAAAAATATAGAACTAATTAGAATATAAAAAGTTATTGCCTGCCAACGGCGTTTCAGTGCACAACAAATTTCTTGCGCACAACAACTGCTTAGCGTTAGCAGGTTGCCAATTTGGTTAGTCAGTAGCACTACTAATACACACAAACAAGTAAATGAAGTGTGATTGCATGAATAGTATGCATTTTATCCTATTACTATGTTCCTCCTGTGCTCCTTCGTTGTGCACTTCAACATCTAAGCTTTGCTTTAGTAGTTCAGACTGAGGCTCTTTGGCCTTTTTATTGCTTTTACAGCCTACTTAGTAGTACATTTGTATGTATGTATTGTAAGGGTGTATGTTTGTTCTTTAGTTATTTTTTGGTTATTGCTTATTGTTCTTTTTTGTTTGCGTAAAAGCGTAACCGTAATCGTTGAGCGCCACACAAACACACAAACAGCGCAGAAATAATGTAATAAAGGCAATTGCGATCGTCACGCTAGGCGTCAGCCGAACGCAATACGAAATTAAGGAATCCCACTGCACCAGCCAGACGACCTAACAACCATTCACCGGCCACCACCGGCCACCACCGGCCACCACCGACCACCAGCGGCCAACCACTAATGTAAGTAAGTCAATGAGTGCGTACAAGTTTATTTTATACATACATACATGTGTACATATGACCAGCCTGATATGTACATATGCATGGCAATAGTCAAGTGGCGTTGGCCGACTGACCGCAGTTGACGCATTTACCGTAAATGAGCTGAAATGTTGGTAAGAATTACCATTGGCATTGCGCTATTTTGCCGCAATGGAAAGCCATTAACACTGATAGTGGCGCATATTCGACTGCGTAGTAGCACTACTCATACACATACACTACTCATGACGGTGGCGCTGGAGTTGGCGGTCACTATCGCCAATATCATCAACAACTCTGCATGAAAGGCACATGAGAGGACTTTTATACACCACATATGTGTATTTATGTATAAATGAATGTTCACTAATATACACACTTATATACTGTGTGCTCGGCATATACAGGATATTAGTTGCAAATGATTTGAGTGTAGGTTCTGAATAAAATATGGCTTAATAGCTTTGCACTGCAAGTGCTATAAAATTTATCATTAATCATTAAATATCGTTTTTATGGAATTAATTGTATTGATGCGCATGCATATGTATATAATAGTCTAAGCATATCTGTATATGTAATCAAGTATGTTGGTGTGCTTTTACGGTATAATTTGCTGCGATGTGTTTGAAGTTCACCGTCGGTTAGTTTTAACATTTTAATTTCTTTACGCTGGCGCCCACGATTTTGCTCCCGATTTGTGCAAACCGCCTGATAGTTTGCCATAACAAAACCTTGTGCAGTCTTGTATCTCCGGTAGAAATGAGTTAATTTCACCGAAACTCAATGATCTCAGTTTCAGCCTACAGCAAGAAAAATTTTTTCGGTTATCGCTAACGCGTCTTAGTGGATTTATGCTATACAAAAAAATTCCCACAAAATTCATTAACCGTTTGGAGTTTGCTTAAAACAATCAATTAAGTTTGAATATTGGCAATAGACCTAGACCTCATCTAGCCGCATGATCTCCTAATACTTGTTATGTGGTCCTAAGAATTATTATTATTTTTCTTGTCAACTATGAGCATAATATATTAAATTTTAGTGAATGCCTTTTTTATTATAAAAGAAATTGGAAGTTTATAAAAGGTATAAATAAGGAATTTTAAAATAGCGTAATGAAAACTTTGTGCTCATTAGATTGGTTTTCATTGTTAGAAACTCGATACAGATGTTCCAGAAGACAGTTTCCACAAAAACTTCGACTGACCAAAAGCCAGAGGCCCTAAAAAAAGTTTGCATTTTATAGATCTATTCGTAAAAATTTGCACTCTCTACTAGAGAGACAGTCTAACGTCCGAAATGTAGACTGCAGCCTATAGTAAGCTCACGAATAAGGCTCATTGGCTCCTCCTCAACAAGGCTTTATTGGCTTTATATATTTAATATTTTGCTTTCAGACGAGGTAACTTTCCACCCAAATGGGCATTTATACAGAGATGACATTAAACCCCCCGCATGCGCCCAAAGTTACTATATAAATGCCGTTATAAACATGAAGTTTATAACTCTAAGGAGTCATTGGATAAAATTCTAAAATTTTTGACGAAGGAGTTGTTTTAAAAATAGATAACATTAATTGGTCATCTCTTAACCCCAATTAGTCTTCGTTGGATTTTTCTCTTGGGAATACCACAAAAGTAGAGTTTTAAATAGCAATCTGTTGCCAATGAGGAGTTAAGATACGTTTACGGAAGTTAAAAATTAATATTTGTAAACAACTCTGTACACTAACCGTGGTTATGTAATAAGAAAAAATTTCTATACATATTTAATTCCAGCGAAATTGTTTTTTTTTTCATCACGATCGATTTATCATATTTGAATTTGTTATCTTGTAATTAATATAGATACAAATATATATATATATATATATATGTCACCCAAAAAAAAATTCCAGTGAAAACCACATAACCCCCAACACAACCATTTCGAATTTAATTTTCCTACCTACCCGCCTTGTAGCGTATCCAACTAACCACACAGAAAAATCTCTACCATTTTCCATCGAACAAAAAATCTATTATAATACTCTGCTGTAATAGGGAAGCTGAAAATTCGCCCAAACAGAAAGACACCACAACAATGCTCCGCCACAAATAAACACCGCGTCCAACCAAACGATTGATTTCACTAAGCATTCATAATCGATTAAAGTGATTTGAAGATAAAACCTGCACTGCATTTCCAGCGTAAATAGAAATCAAACTGAGTTAACGGCAACAAATAAAGCCTACTACAGGCAGCTAATATACATATGTATGTATTTACATGAAAGACGAAATCAAACCGAAGGAGGACGAGTAAGTGTGTAGCAAGCGAATTGTTGGCGTTAATATGAATAGAACGAATATTGCGAAAATACGAATACGAACAGTGCAAACAAAGAGGAGCTATGCTCAAAGGACTAAATGATAAGTCAGTTTGTGTCTTGGACTGTTGACAATTCCGATGTTCACACCAACTGTGCCTTGACCTTTCGCAGTTGAGTTGCGCGGCATGCTTATGTTACTGTATCGATCATCAGTTAATGATCGCAACGACCTTGTCGAGCTGACAATTTCATTTCATCTTAAGTGAATTGCAGCAATGTGACAAAGCAAAAGCAATAGTAAAAATAAAAACAGCAAACATAATAAATAACGTACAAGTAGGCAAGGACATTGGGTGCACATAAGTACACACAAATGTTGCTAGGATACGAGGAAACTGTGTTGAGTGACTGGTGTAAACCGAAATATTTGCAAACAGCGACGGGAAACTGTTTGGGCACAACCTGGCGAGTGCATGTCGATAGAGCCATTAAAGTCGCAGCGTGTGTCAGTGAGTCACAACTAGTTTTATGTATGCATATATAAAGGTGTGTAGGTGAAAAAGGCGGGAGAGTACATATGTACATACATATTTACATGCACTCGTACAATACCGTCGATGAGTCCAAAAGAAAAAAAAACCCAAATGTAAATACATAACATTTCAATTATTAGTGGAAATAATTTTTATAGTTTTTGGAAAATGTTGAAGACGTTGCAGTAGTAAACGAAGGCGTATAAGAAGTAGTATAAGAATAGACTTAAAGGAATAAAGAGTTCTCATTCGTAGAACTCGGATGTTCACCGTGCCAGTGTCCACGCGAAAATTTCTAAAGGTAATTATGGGCTGTGATTTAAAATACTAATTATTGAAATTTAGGGGAATAGGCTTGATTTGTAGACATGGACTATTTTGACAACTAAAAGTAAGGTGTTGGCAGAGTCGAGCTGCAAATGTTGAACTTGTACATTAAGCGTATGCTTAAAATATTGGTTAACAATTTCAAACCCCACATTTCTTACTTGTTTATTACGAAATACCAATGGAAGGGCCAAGTTCGGGTGAAGCCGAACATTATATACTCTCACAATTGGTAAGAATTAAAATGTGGAAATATTTCCAGGTGTTAGCAAAACACTTAAAAATTTTGTTTAAAATATCATATTTACTTAATATCATTAAAATAACTCACCGATTCGACCGATAGATTCGGCCTAAAGTCAACCAAATGAGCTGAAGTCATTATATTACACATTGGTTTAAAAAAAACAAAAACCATAAATATCTGACCTATATGTTCGGCACAAATACGGAGATGGCAGAGATGGGACTGAGCTTATTATATTCGGTATCTAGAGACTTGAGACTGGAGAAAAGCACTTATTTCTATTCTTATTCTATTTCGATAACTTCATTGATGATTGATTTTTCTATTATGAAGTGAAAGAGTCTGATGGAATTTAAAATTGTGTCCTATACGAAGTAAACGTGGGTGTAGTCCGCTTTCAATAGAATTCCAAGGGATCCCATCCAAATTTCATTCAAATCCAAATTTTGTTCAAATTGGTTTAGTAGTTGCTGAGATATGAGATTTTGCCGAAAAGTGGGCGCTTCCACGCCCGATTGTCCACTTTTGGACATGGAAATAGTTCAATTTTATCCATCTGTAATACCGAGCTGCTCAGAGTATCAAGGAACACGTATACCAAGTTTATCAAGACGGACGGACGTACAGACAAACATCTGGAAATCAATTCGTCTTGTCATCCTGCTCATTTAAATTGTATATAACTACAAATCTATCTCTATTAGTTTTAGGAATTAGAAACAACTGTTAGGTGAACAAAACTATTATGCTCTGTGTAACATGCTGCGAGAGTAAGCTATATACAAGCTATATAGAATTTCGAAACTCAATAATATACATATGGTTGAAAAGATACGTCATGGTCTACACAATTTTTGAACACACTGTATATAGTGTATATAAACCAAATTTACATTGTTTGGTACCTATTCATTAACTTATATGTATTCGCATTTTCTTTGCTATGTATATATGTATGCATTAGATACTTAATGACGGAAAACGATTACCAAAAACAGTTATCCTTGACTTAAAAACTTTCAGATTTTTAAAACAAATTCATTGTAGACGAATTTTGTTGCCATTAAGAAAGAATAACCTATTAAGGATAAAACGGTAAACTGTAAAAATTGTTTCTCCAGGAAAAGTGACAAACTCATAGGATCAGGAAGGGGAAATGTTCTCGCATACTAACTTTGGTGTCTGTAAACTATATATTAAGTGCAGGCCGGCAAATAAACATAAATAGCAATTTGATTTTCTTCTCAGTATAGTACCACCAACATACTATGAGAGAGTATGAGAGTATGAGTTGGTCAGAGAATCTTCACGGTTTTTATCTCTTGCTAGCGCAATCCTTTCAGTGGATTAGTACTGATCCTACTCTGTGGCGCTGTGTTTTCCTGCTCAACCGCCAGCATTTGTTAAGAAATCCTATTCTTGCGCTTTTCTGTTTGTATTTGTTTTGTGTTAATTGACCTTATTTTGGTGGAACAATGTGTCGGGTAAATGTTGTATGAGGTTTGTAACCGCCCAATTTTTAGGGTTATAACAATAGCGTAGAAATGACGTGTTTGATCTTGTTTACTTGTTTACTTTATCTTAACTTGATCTTGTTTTGTTTGAAAAAAAGTTGAAAAGGCCTTTGTATGTTGGTATTTAGTTTCGACAATATATAACACAAAACGGAAGTTAAATTTACTCATTCAAGTTCAGAATTAGCTACCTAAGCAAGCGACGAGCACACCAAGTGCATGGAAATAGGTAAAATTAACCATTGTATTGTATTTGTATAACTGTAGTTGATGGTAACTATAGTATGATGGTGGACCAAAACTTATGAATTATAATTAATAATTAATTGGCTAATAATTAATTTATAATTAATTGGCTCTCGAGTGCAGGGTGCGTGATTAAAAAAATTACGACATGAAAAAAGTCTTTCAAAGCGAAAAACTGGTGCCAAGTGAAGGGACTCTTGAAAAGTGTCGACCAACTCGTTCAATATTCTTTAGATGAACTGAGATTCGCAAAAATGGTATACAAGAATCACACATTTTAATTCAGATAACAGCTTTCTCTTGTTTATGCTACTTGTTTACTGAACTCTTTTAACAAATCAACATGTTGAATCTCTAATTCATTCCAAATATTCGTAGATGAAAGCTGGTCGCCAATGAATTTAAGATTCAGTCATTTTTACATCGTTTTACTTTTTGAAGGAGAAACGATTACTTAATTCTTGTGGTTACGACAATAGTACTCAATAAAAAATAATATGACGTGACAGCTGAAACTACCACTGAGAGGGTTCTGATCGTATTCCCTGACTGTTTGCTCTGAGTAGCAAAGTTATCAAAATTACTCTAGCCAACTGATACAATGCTACTTCTTCCTGAATGTTTCTGGATTTATGTATGTTCGGCCAATGTTTTATGCTGCTACCACAATAACGGCAACCGACGGCATAATTCACAAAGAAATACATTGTTATTACACTCGGAAGTTGAATTACAAAAGTATCATCAACTAATGACGGTAATTAAGATAAACTCCGAAGCATGCTTCGTAAAACTATTGGTTGAGTTAATGGTCTATTCTTCAAAATAAGCAAATAACGTGGCTAATATCACGTTCGAATTCGATCTAGGAGCATTAAATTTATTATTTATAGAATATCGAAATATGTATATACAACATTTCTAAATCCACGAATTCAAAATGATTGCATATCTGAACATCTAAACAAAAAGCCAGAAATGTAGAAATATCTAAAATTTAACATCACAGGTTCTAAGGAATAATTAAGTCTGCGCGCTTCACTTTTCAAATTGTTGTTGAAAATATTTTCCCATTAGTTGAATTTTATTAAAATTTTAAATTTATTTAAATTCCTTGGCATTTAATATTGGTTTTGTTTTCCATTTTATATAAAATGTATTTCAAAATTGTTTCATTAAAAAAAATGCAATTTATAAAATAAAAAATCAGATAGCACACACAGATTAATTTGTAACGACAAAGTTTTCTCATAGAATTTACTTCACTTTCGAGACAATGGATCATTAATCAATGCTACACCTTCGAAAAAGTATTTAAAGAACAACCAAATTTAACAACATACTTGTAAGTTTTGCTGTATTTCGCTGTTAAACAGTTGTACAATAAACATCTTGGCAGCAAGCAGCATCCGCTAACGCTAACAACTGCGACGCTGTGTATGCTGTGTACTCGGTGTGGTTAAACCAGCGGTATTTCTATCAGTTTATACTTCATTAATTTGGTCAAAGAGTAGACATAAGCAGTGCCTCCCCAACCCCGAAACTTTTTAATATTTTCTTTTATAAAAAAAAAGATTAAACTTTTACCAAAGTGCAGAACAGGTTTCGAGTGTTCAGTTGAAAATGACCAACAGCCCAATGTTGCGGCTAAAGCTAAAACTAAAGAAGCAGAGTTTCCGACATTAAGCGCACCCGTACACATGTTCACAAATAATACATAATTAATCTTCGCTGCAAGAATTATCATTTTTTTCACATTAATATGACTTTTTGTTGTTAATTTTTTTACGCTTCCGAAAATTAACTTGCTACTGCTTACACGAAAGACTTACTAACTGCCCCACTGAAGTTGAAGGAGCTGCGGTTTCAAATTAAAAACTAGACAAAAACAAAAACAAAAACAAAGCAGTATACTTAATTCCAATTGCAAGTAAAACTTGAAACTTAGTGGGTTTAGGCTTTATCTGCTCTCAGTGGGTGCATTGCTACCTTGCGAACCCATTGATCTACGCAAGTCGCTCAAACAAAGTGGATATGTGTGTTGCGCGCCTTATCTATTACATATGTATGTGTGTAACTATACTTGCCAAATCATTAATTATCAAATCGATTTCAGCTATAAAAATAAAATATAAGACGAGAAAAAAAACCTGTTTTCTTTTTCTTCTTTTCTGAAAACCAGTAGCTAGTGTCCAATAAATTATAGAAAATCCAAAATTCGGATTGGTTATTACAAAAATTTGAAAAACAGTTGGATACGTTGCAACTACCATGGATTTAATTGCAGAAAATGTGCTTTTAATTGTTACCGCGGAAAATTCGGATTACGATCAAAAATCTATTATTTATTTAAATTTATCAATTAACATAATATATTTCAATACACATTACATATTATGTAATACACTGTAATGATTTTAACTCAATAAAGTACAACGCAATCAGCTGATCATACAGCTTGCGAATTTATGATTATTGAACTTTTAAGACATTTTGTTATTTGAAAAGATTTTTATTTATTTTTTCTTGAACATTCTATAATGAATAGACATATTACCTTCTTCAGAATAGATGGCAATTGACTCAGTTGAGAAAACATTTACCTATGTGTGGAAATAAAATCGCTTACCGTTTTTCCATATTTTAAGAAAATGTATCACACGCACACCATGAATTTCTACTTCTATCAATCCGATTCTATCAATTAAATAATGTTGTCAGGACCCTAAAGTGTACTTAGCGTAAGTAATCCTAAACTAGCTTAACCACTTAAGATGTAGTACATGGACTGAAAAGTTTTTGGCCTAACAATTTGGTCTAACTTTTATCTCGACGTCTAATCGATCCAATAACATGCGGTAATGTTTCTCGACAAGAAACAATGTTTTATCAAAACATGAAATTCACATTGTAAACAAAAATAGCAGAGATAGCGTCACCTTGAGTCCAATAACTTGAAAATTATTGGATGAAATGTCATGAAAATTTGAGTGTTCTCACTGAACTTAGTACAATAAGACGAGGATAGAGATCTTTTGTTTGTGACGCGATCTCACCAAACGCCAGAAATTTTTCGCTTCAAGTAGTAATTGGTATTCGGAAGAGACACTTCAATATTTCTAATTAGCAAAAGAGCTTTGCGGAGGTATAACTAACGTTTTTGTTTTTGTTTTATGAAGCATAGCAAGGTAATATTTAGAATCATAGAGTCTTTGTTTTCACTAACATTTGATCGATTTCATAATTATGTAAATAAAATGCGAAAATTTCTGGTAATCCTATGTAGCAAAATTATATACTTATAACACACATAGAACTCATTTCAAAACTGTATCGTGATCTCTTTTAATCACCTGTCATATTTTGCCTTTAAAATATTCATCAAAGTATTTATTGCCAGTCACTATGCGCACACGCAAAACGCACAACCCTAGTAAAAAAGTATGATTGGCCATTTTTGTTTTTTGTTACGAATTTTGCAAAAGTATGAAATGTAAACACACCTATTGTAAATGCCAAAGTAGATCACATTTTGCGATACATAGTTTTCTAAGGCGCCAGATTGGATAGAAAAAAGTTAAGTATTGTAGAAGAAAATGCAAAATTAAATTGAATAAGTAAATTTGCATTGTCAACTAACTTATCCAGGCTAAAACCACAAATCAATATTTATTTAAGTGGTGAAATTGGAAATCTTTTCCAAAAATCAAAAGTCGTCCCCAAATATGGATTAGTATACGTGATCGTTAGATCGTGTGCAATTCTTTCTTGTACGGTAGGTGATGAGTGAGCGTTAAGTGCTAATTCTGTTGAAGCGCAAAATTGTTTGGACGAATTATTTCTTCGCTGGAAAAGTAATGAAATCAGAAAAGGTCATTGTAGGTATAAATCATGCCAACTTTGGACATTTATCGATTGTAGAATTTTTTGTTGAATACTGTTAACAAGTGTGAATATTTAGAATTGCTCAATTAGCAGATAATGAATCAATCAATTACAATTTAAGAATATATATATAAATATATTTTTTTTTTGAAATTATATCAGTGATTACCGTGAAAAGTAGAAATTTCACACATTTTGGCATGTTTTATGGCTTCTTTGACGATCTTTGATATCAGCCATAAATCTTCGGAGCCCTTTACGAAGAGTAAGTTTAATTGCTCTCAATCCAAATATAGCGACAGTTGTGGAAAATTGTGGGGTACATAATATTATGTAATTAATTACCAATTTATTTACCGAGATTTGCGGGGAAAATACATGAATGAATTCCAAAAAAGGAAACAAAATTTTATATAAACGGAAGTATGTACGTATACGCAATTACATACGCAGTTACATAAAAATAAGTTTGAAATAAATAATCATAATAGATGTTATTGCAAGAAATAATAAATTTAAGAAAAATATATTTATTTTATGACTCACTGTGGACCATTTAAAGGTAGGATCTGCAAAATGAAATTGAGAAAAAACATTAATTAATAATTGTTAATTAAATTGAAAACGAATTTTGAAAAGCTTATAAACTATATTTCAGTAACAGGAATGATAATAATTAAAAAATATATCCTCTTGGAACGTTAAAGTAACCTTGTTGGCTGTTTATCTACATTTAAAATTATTCCAAGAGACCAAATAAAATGTCTTGGCAAGCTGTCTTTACTTGCTTAACTTCGATAGAATTTATGGCCAAACGGTGTCTTTAAGTATCCAGCTTAAGAATGCGGAGAGAAGAATGTCGAGAGTACACGAGTTCTTTAATTTAATTAACCATAATTAAATTAAACTGAGTTCTTATATTAGCTCATACTGGTCTCAAACTAAGTGAATTTACGACCAACCTTAATTAGACGTAAGCAACTTAAGTATAAAATTATATTATTTATAAAATCTGAAAATTAATTTAAATAAAATTAAAAATTTAAATAAATTTCTTACTAAATTTTGAACAAAATCAAGAAGTAGTCATCTCAATGTGTATAGAAACATAAAATGAAATTGTGTTTTTGCTTTTCACTATTCCTGCTATTTTTCAAGGTGTTTTTAGAAATGGAAATAAAAACCGAACATAATCAAATGATATTTTCGGATTTTATTACTTAAGCTATTACACCGCCATTACTATTTAAGAAACTTTTTGGTACAAATAAGGTAATTTGCACTAAATTATGTAGGTAACGCGGCAATATGAACATAGTATTAGGTGAGCTGCGATTAAGAATTTCCTCGTTCGAAGCAATAAGGGCATATTATTATATCATCATAATATAAACCGTTAAGAATACAACCACCACATTTCAAGTCAAATTTGAGAGAGTTACTCTGAACGAAAAAACGCTGGCAACCACAATCTTCCAGAGTAATTATTAGATAACAAGACTGAACTATGAAATTTTTTCATGTCACGAGACGTCAAGCCACGAGAAGGAAGAGAGAAGTTGAACATCACCTAAATTTCTCCTCCACCACCACCATTATAACAAAACCTTAAAGAACACACAACTTTATTCTAGAACCACAAATACATGTGCAGAAAAAACACATAAAAATTAAATTTTTATTTTTTATTAATACTTCTTCATTTAAAAATAGTTTCATATAAATAAAACCTTTCATGAGCCGACATCTTCAACTCCTTTCATAGTTTTTCAATTGATAAGCCTAATAACTTAAGAGGAATTTGCTATAATTATTACATAATAATTACTAAATTTTTAATATTTAATATATACAATAGTATAATCAAATAATGTAGCAAATGTGACATATTCTTAAAATTTCTTAATCATTAAGCTTTTTAATATGTATTTTTTATTATATTTAAATGAAACAAAAAGTGAAATTTACACCCCTGTAATTATTTTGATTTTAGAGCATTATTTTCTCGAAAATTTTTATTTTGACAGCCGGCTGATAAAAACAATGGCAAACTTGTTTATTTGGAAGATAAATTTAGAACGATAGTGATATTCTAATACCAACAGCACCTCACTTAGTTCACTTAGCCAGATAAATTCGTGTGCAGAACTTATATTATTAAAGTAACTAATTAAAACGAAAGCCTCATTTCATAACACCTGAACTCAAGTACTGAACTATAATTTTATATAATATAATTAGATACGATACACTTATTTACAAACAGTATACTCAAGGCCAGAAAATCCACGAAATCTGGCTTAGTACCAGGAATGATAGAATGGTTGCGGCACTGTGGGATAATTCATTTTCGATGGGGAATTAAAACCCGCACTTCCGAAATTCTGTTGCATAAAGTGGGACGAGCTGCCATTTGTTGTGGAACTCACATTAGCCGCCGCCGAGCTGTGATGGAAACCCAAGTGCGAGGAGGCATATTGTGCGGCAGCAGCAGCATGATGATGCGCATGCGCATGAAAGGGTGATGGCGTTGGCGGTGCATATTGCGAATGATTGTGCGTGAAATCACGCTGATGTTGGAACATCATATGCGCCGCCGTCGACTCGGGCATTTGTGACGAGCTCGAGTTCAACGAGTCCTCCGGCGAGAGTGGCGGTGGTGCTGAGGGCTGGGCGGTAGATATATTGATATTCGATGTAACTTGTTGCTGTGTCATTGATGTATTCCAGCTGCCGTATAGTTGTTGCATTTGCTGTGGTTCTGTCTTTAACGCTCTTTGCAATTCTTCAGCAGCATTCGTCCCACTCGCTGTGCCAATAGTATTCCCACTAACATGTGATTCATTGCTAATAACGGGGGTTAAACTATTTGGTGTAGGTGGTAATTGTATGCCACTGCTATTAGCATTCCCGCCAAATGCTGGCGACAGCGATGCATTGGGACTGTCATCACGAGACATCAACTGGCTGGAATCCGTCGCGGTTTCTGTTACATAATTAAGATTATGATTGTTGCTACTTTGGCATGAGTTAATATTATTACTGTTACTGTTGCTACTTGTGTGCATCAGCGGTGAGATCGACTGATATTGCGATTGTAACGTTGCTCCAATATCAATGCTGCGCTGAGCGCCATTCGCGGTTGATACATTCGAATTGTTACCTATTAGATTATGTGAGGGCAAATTGTAGTTAGTAGCGGAACCATAGTATTGAAGAGGTGGCGTCATCGAAGCAGTACCCGGCACAATAGTACTCGATGATAGATTCGACACTGGTGCCGTGTGGTGTCCAGCATAAAAATCATAGACTTGTTGTTGATACGCAGCAGCCATTGCTGTGGCTTCGGATGAAACCGAAGGCAACATGCCAGCAACAGCAGCCGCTGCAGCATAGTTATTCGCCGCCGCTGCGGCAGCAGCTACTGGTGGCAGCTGGTGGGACACATAACTGCCTGTCATGGCGCTAACATTGCTGCCTGGCGAAGGAGCGGTAGTGTTTTGCTTACGCAAACGTGCACGTCTATTACTGAACCACACCTGAATGCGTGCCTCCGAGAGATTAGTGCGTTGTGCCAATTCCTCTCGCGTATAAATATCTGGATATTGTGTACGCTCAAAAGCGCGCTCCAGCTCCTCCAATTGCATGGCTGTGAAAGTGGTGCGACTACGACGCTGTTTACGTTTCAGCGCTATTCCAGGCTCGCTCTCGCAATCCGATGCATCATCATCGGATGGTTTTTGAGAATGTTCCGAGCCGGATTGTGTTTTCTGACCATCATCATCAGCGGACGCATCACGTCCGCGTACCAAACGAGAAATCGCCGACACAGAAGGTGCTGTAGTACGATCACAAATACCATCGCGTATTAATTTATCTCTTATCTCCCAAGAGAATATACTCGGATTCTGATGTTTGTACTCCTCAATGCGATTCTCAATTTCTGGTGTCGCGATTCGTGGCTTAGAACCACCAATAACACCCGGACGTATAGAGCCGGTCTCTTGATAGCGATTAAGGATCTTTGAAACACAACCATGGGATACACGCAATTGACGGGATATTACGCATGGACGTATACCCTCGGCCGCCATTTCTACGATCTTTAAGCGTATGTTATTCGGTAAGGGGCGACCATTTATGAATACTCCACCCAATTGATTGACGCGTCCTTGTCCCGCATCTGTAAGGGCAAAACAGTGAAATTTTAAGAAGGGTTATCTCAAAATAATTATACACATGTAATAAACTACGACGATTTTAAGAAAAAACAAAAAACAAAAAAAACAAAAAAAACAAAAAAAGGAAAAAAACATGTGTATGCTCTTAACATTGAAAACACTGAAATATATTCATATTCCGCCCTCACAATAACTCCAGTAACAGTATGTAATAAAAACTAAATTGAAGGAAAATGGAACTTCAAGCGGTCTTTTAGTAGATACGTGCAAGCACGCGCCCACAGTCTGTACTTACCATCTGAGTTTCTTTGCATTTAATGTCCTCAAATAATAGCTGATCTGTCAGTTTGTTGTTGCAACATGCCCAACATAGAAAAGTGTCAAATGTTTTTTCTTTCCGTATTCTAAGGGAATATGAATATAAATCAATTGAACATGACAACAATTGACTTCTATGGAAGTTACACGGGCAACAATATTGAACACAAGGCCACAAAATTTTCCGCAGAATACTGCCAACTGTGGCTGTTAATGGTGTTAATAGGTGAAACAACATATCAGATATTGTATAGTCATACTAAATGCTGAATACTGTTCAACTTTCCTTCGTACGCGCAGCATAAATTTATTTTAAATGGAGTTTGTGTTCAAGAAAATTTAAAAGAAGATTGAGATATTGTGCTATGATTTGTGGAAGTGTTTTTAATAAATATTTTTTAAATGCACATATGTTAGTAGATAGTAAACATAGCTTGGTTATGGTCGGCGTAAAGCTTTGATCAAAGAATATAAAGAATAATATATATAAAAGTGAAAATAAATTATCTCAGTGTTGCATTTCAAATAATATTATTTAATTAATAAAGTTAGTTGGAAAAATAAGATAAGCAAAAAAAAAAAATTCTTTTTAAAGTATTTATGTAAACAAATGTATTCTTGCTTAAACGCCACTTTATGGTAAACCTTTGTGCAAAATTTATTTCAATGCTACTCGTATATTAATGCGCAAACATAATGCTTGGATTCCTATTTGCGAATTTCTCAATTTTGTTTCGGAACAACAAAGTTTTCGAATTGACAACTTTGTTGACACATACCTTGCATGGCTGCGTATCCATTAAAGAAGGGTCTGTGCATTGCGGCCGCAAATGCAGTTACTGTCATGGTTTCTCAGATTCAAGTGGAATTTGTAATATTTTTACTAACCACTCTACGAGTGGGTATTGTAATATTTGAGAAAATACATCACCAACTTAAAATATTTCCTGCAGTTTTTTCACATATATTTAAGCAAGTCGTTTCTTATAATATAATTAAACTTTAATATGTGTGAATAATACACCACACTTATACACAATTCGGCTTATTATTTAAATCCCATTAGTTTGTTGTACTATTTTTTTCCATTTACACAAATAAAACAATTACACAACAGAACAGAACACTATAACGGTTTGACGGACGACAAACTGTTAAAAATTTCCGAGACGGAAATAATTTGCAGCGTACGTTGTATTGCTTCTTTCGTAGCAACTCAATAACTGACCAGCTTGTCGATCTTATGTTAAGATCGTCGACTCTTTGTGCATGTTTCTGGAGTGCTCAACTGTATGTATAGGTTTCTGCTGTATGTGTGGGTTTCTTTGGGTAAACCAACAACCACCTATAGAACCAACATTGTGTAAACTAATGTTGTTATTGGTGTTGGTGTACATATTTCTTCAAGATGCCCGCCATCACTGTCAAATTGTTGGTACTCTCAAGAAATTGTAGAATATAAAAATAACAACCACACCAAAAGAAAATAATTAAATAAAAGCAAATTTAAGCTAGTTTTTTCGAGGGCAACTACTAACAGCTAGCCAATCACAAGCGTGGAAACATTTTCCATCTCTGTTTCTACTATTTTAAAATATGCACGGGGTTTATTTGATATTCGTTTTACGATTCGGTGAACCACAGCACAAAGCCGCAATGTTTAATATAATGATATTAAGTGGGCGTTTTTGAGGTATTTGTGTATTCCAATATGCACATACATTTAGACGGGCAATGTTTAGATGTACGCACACACCTAAATCATTACTATGTTGTTTGAACAAATTTCTTGTGCATACATAGGTGCATATTTTTGATAATTTGTTCAAATTAGGCTACAAATAATGGCCCCACAAAATGACCGCCTCGAATGGCACGACCGATAAGAGACCGTTATTTTTTTTTCGAAAAAATTTAACGAAGAAAATATATTACAAAATATCAATTTTTGAATATGCTTTAATGCAGTTAAATGCATAATTATAGGCAGCGAATAGGCATACATAAATAAATACATAAATCTTATAGAAAGCAATAATATTTTTAATAAATTAGCGATTTCTCGAATTTTTTTTTTTTTGTTTTGTCTTTCCTTCCCCCCTGCGGGTCGGAGGATAAGAATAACCCGCGGTAAGGCATGCCTGTCATAAGAGGCGACTAAAATCCACAAAATGAACTGCATGGGGACTTTAATCTGGTACCACGAGGAGCAGGAGCCCGATGGAGTTGCTTGTCGCTCCATCCTGCTCATTGCGGTAGGCCGTTCGGGGAGTATCGTGGTGGGTGTGGTTTAATCCCTGAATGCGGGTAGAACTGTCCGGGGCTGTACAGTTCAGTGTGGAGTTGCATTGCAACCGGGTGCCGGACCCAAAGTACGGCAGAGGTTTTAGATAGGCCTCGAGCCCTATCAAGGTGGTTATTGTGTCCATTCCACAATGCCGATCGGTACCGATAGTTTTAGCAAAAGCTATTACTAACGGGGCGCTGATCAACGCATTGTAATGATCCGTTGTGTTTTTGAACACCGTGGAGTTAGGCTGTACAACGGCAGGTACCCACGTAAAGCACATCGTTCACTGTCTTTCCTTCGTCCTTTTGAAACCTTTGAACTCAGGTTCAGTGCCATTTTCATGAGACCCTGGAAGCCAAAGACAGTAGGAGAGAAAGTAAGGGCGGACGAGAAGACGATCGTTGACCAGAAACCTAATCGCGCCAGCAATGTTTCAGCTGAGCAGGTTGCTATTATTGTTGATGAGGGCGGAGTTACTGATGAGCTTCTGAGTATTCGAGACCCTCCACGCAAGAGTTTCAGGAAGGGTTTTACGTCCAGAGGGTCGGCAGTGAAGGAGCCAGTGAGGGGGACGACGTTTTAATCGTGGAGCCCATCCTATTACCGACACCCACAGATCAATTGCTCTAGTGAACCTACAGCACGCGATTTCTGCCTCGGCTGTCATCACTAGTAGATTCCCGTCGGATAAACTGGACATCCTACTAGTCCAAGAACAATGACTGTACGGAGGCTACTTAATAACAGTGTACTTGGTAACGTTCTAAGTAACAAGCTTGTGGTTGGACTGATCTCGCAATGGAGGGTTTCTTCAAAGCCCTCCATATCCGATAATAGAATCATAAGGATCCCACTGGGAGTTGGGGTTGGAAAAAAAAAATGAATTTCGTGTCTTAATAAAACATTTTTTCCATGGGAAAAAGTACAGTTTATGAAAAACAATGGCATGATAAGCGTTACGGCGCGCGATGGTGATGCGTTACTCTTTCCCCCAGACAACACTCTGTCTTATTCAGCTTGTGATACGACCGATCAATTACGCTGTGAACTAGTCCCCCACCCATAGTGTTGGCCGGAGGCTATTTCCTCTTTCCCAGACTCAAAAAGTGGATCATTGGAAAAAGATTTCAATCAAATGAGGTGATCAAGATGGAAACAAACTTCTATTTTGAAGTCCTCAAATACACTATTGAATCTGTATCGTAATGTTGCAGGACTGTTACAACGAATGCATTACTTTATATGAACATTATGTTGAAGAATATGGTCATATCTTCGATCAAAAAACGCGACGAGCGTGTTTTACTGAAACATGAGGCATGAAAACTGACGGCCAGAGTATAATTATATGTTGGAGGGTGGATAGACTACTGATTGGGCGGTTTTAAAGGTGAAGAGAAGTTAAGCTTAAGTCAACTTAAGCCTAATAAATAAGGTAATGAAAGAAATGGCGGAAAAGTATAAAATATATATACAGTAAAACCTCACAAATCTGCAACAAATCTGTCATTGAAAATCATCATCACTACATTTTAGAAAATACCCAAAAAATGAATTAACACCCACGAGCCATTGTCGAAAGGTTGCCCGTAAATTTCAATCAATAATAACAAATGAACACTTGGTGTAAATGCAGTGTGAAAGCTTTAATACTGTAATCAAGAGAACTACATCCGGTTGCATTAGTTTTGTATTTGACATGCATAATATGCATAATAAATATATGTTACAATCAAACTTATTTGCATTAACAAGTACATATATACGAACATAAGTATTTGTACAACGCAAAGGTGTGTAGCTTCACGCATATCCTTTTCACGCTTTCCTCCTACCACTTCGTAACCATTCATTAGGTCAGTGGTTAACGTTTTAGAATGACGTAGCGTGTGAATTTGATTAATTACAAAATTTCACGCAACAACTGCTCTATTGTGTGGTTTTCAGTAAAAAAAAAAAAAAAACGATCGGAATAAAGGAAACAATTGCTATAGGGAACCGATATACTCCACATCTTCAGCAGAGACGCGTACCTATCCCAACCATGAGTGTATCGAGTAAACTCAATTAATAATCAGGAGTAATTTCTATTAACTTTGACGCCACCGCGGAAATTGTGAAATACAAAAGAACAGACTTATGAAAAATTAATGTGACCAGAACAATTGAAATAAGTGTATATAAAAAGTAAATATATATTTATTTATATTTATATAAGTAAGTAATTATTGTAATTGAATTGTATTCCTTATATACATTACAAATCTGAAACCTTTTAATCTATCTTTCTAGAAAAGAAACAAAAATGCCGATATTTCGAAAATATGCCGAAAACGTATATTGTGTTTGAAAAAATATATTAATTGTATATGGAAAAATAAAATACTGTATTTTTCTTCAAATATATAACAACTCATTAAACTTAACCTGCACGGAGTTTTTCAATACAAGGTATTAATTAATATAGTTTTCGAATTAGGCCAGAATGTCAATTTTTAATAAAACTTTTATTGGCATTTTTCGTGGTAGCACTTAAAACATTTAGCGAATTTCTTCTATTCGCACGGATATTTGAAATTTGAGAACAGGAAAAGATTACAAGCAGCTAAATCTGGTGAGCGCGACCATTGCAAGCGTCCCTTTTCGTACATCTACCCTGCTCATTTCTGCAGAAACATGCAGGCACTCACACCACCTGTCCTAATACACCTCAACCAAATTCCGTAAGGGTTTCATTGGAGATTTTGACGATCTAATGATACTGTTTATACGCGTTTACGCGATGATGATACGCGTTTAATTTGAATGGACCAGTGTAGATGAAATTTAATAATCCTTACAAAATATTACGTTTCCTAAACCTGCATTAGATAAAAATTCTCAGAAATTTCCATTCGATCAGTCGCTCTTAAAGTAAAATATTTCCTGACCAAGAAATATTTCCACTGACACTTCGTAAACTCAAAGCTGTAAGTAACGGAAACATAATATATTATGTGTATGAATTAAACTATTATTGACATCGTTAAAAATTTCCTATGGGTAAGCAGCCAGAAATACATATATATAGGCCACTTTCTTTAGAGGTCCTTTCCTTTCAATCGGAGTCAAGTAACATTACCTGGGTGGCCAGTTGACAAGCCCATTTCTTGATATAATTCCGACAGCAAAAATTCGTTAAAGCAAGTTGGTAATAAAAAGTTGCGAATCACCTATTAACGCTCACCATAATTCGAATTTGGTAATAAATTTTCATGATTTTAAACTTGATTCAGTATAAGTAATTGCGTAAGAGTTTATCAAAGTATGCTGAACATAAACGTCCACAAATTGTTGTACTTTGACAGCTATAATCTAAAAGTTTCCAATTCTAAAAGCATGTTTATCCAAAAATGTAAACTTGAACATCAATAGAATAAATTATTAAGTTACTTACAATAAATTACTTCCAACTTTATTATGACTATTTTTTTGATCATAATAATGTGAACATCAATCGCCGAGTGCTCCAATTAAAATCAAAGACTTTGTCCACTAAATTTCTGGGAGCGAGAAAGAATTTAAATTTGCACTAAAAGTACGTATGAATATATGCAAATATTGTTTGTGTTTGTGCTGAAGTAGCCCAATGTTTTGTCAGTCCAATGTCTTTTAACCGCAACTGAGGAATAAAGTCGGAACTAACAATGTAACTGACTTAACTTGACTTGAAAGAGTCATTGAAAAGTCATTGGTCAATCACTCCATAGCGTGATCATTCGACAAATCTTAGGTACAGATCTTGACCAATATAAAGTCTATAATCATAGAAATTTGTTTCTACTACTGAACGGTTGATTTTCGGGATTACAGATCCGGAAGTTCTTGATCAGTTCTTCATTTTTGAGGGTGAAAACCTTCCTTTTAAATTCTACAGATGCGAAGGCAAAATCACATGAAGTCAACATGAACTGTTTTGGTTTTAACTGCAGCAGTATATATTCTTTTAGCAGTCTTTTGCTCACAGTTTCCACCACCAATCCAGCAAGATTGCGACATATCCACGACGAAATCCATGCACATATCCTAACACCACCTACCACACGCTGCAACTAAATTGCTGCATAAATTCAAATTTGGATAACTTCAAGCACTCCGTTCAATTTACACCGTTGCACAGCCGAATAGTGGTCGGTCTTCGGTTAACCGATGTCAACATTGCTTGGTATGTGGTAAACTGTGGTGGATGTGTCAATACGAGTAGAGCTCGCTGTGCTAATTTGTCATAGTAAATGTGGTGGAAGGAAAGGTGCCAACACGCACACACACATATCGACACACTGATAATATCATTAAGACATCTGATCAAGGACATGCCAATTGGTATATACATATGCATGGATGCATGTGGATATGTGCCGCTGTGGAGTAGATATGTGTTAAATATGTGGCAATATTTATTGGCATCCAGCATATTTGCTGGCAACTGGTAACAGCGTGACAGACGTTGTGGCTTCGTTACTTGCCACAACGAATTGATTAGTAATTTACAGCTATTAAAGTTGTACAAATTGTTTGGCAAATAAGCGTAAAGCGTAACAAAGGACTACCACTAACAACTAACTGCCTTCATAGCTGCAAAATTGCTATAAAAAGTTTTATTTCATTTCAATATTTTCGTGATGCATCTATTTAACAATCTCGATAAGGATGTGTAAAATCAATGTTACAATAATGTGCTCACCCCCCTATTAGCAACACTAATATGCGTATTCAAACCTGTATTTCCCCTTGCAACAACCGAAAATGGAAAATATTCTTGTGTATCAATTATGTTCTGTTTGTTGCCAAACAAATGCCGGATTGACGTTGTAACGAAGCGCTAAATTTTCATACAAACGCGCAATTCAACAATTATATTGTTTAATTTTTCGCGCTCTCAACCAACCAATGCATATACAATAACTAGATACAGTCGAAACGGATATCGGTGAAGCGTCCAACTAGTCAGTTGTAGCTGCAATGCAAATAAATTCTTCTTTAGTCATAATACTATCCAAATGTCTTGCAAATAGCGTTTCATTCGTCGCCCGGCAGGTGGGCATCATAAACACCTCTAAGCAGCATATTCATGGCACGCTGCTGGAGCTCATAACGACACGCAAACTACACACACATTCACATATATACAGGCATACATACATACATACGAACATAGAAAGGCTAAACCTCACGTGCAGGTCCTATTTGCAGTTATGTGGTACACAGCACAGGCATACACACACCTGTATATTTATATGAAAAAATACATGCATACATATTTAAATCCTAGAAATAGTTAGTAGTGTCTTTAAATGTCATTTGATTTTTCGTGGAATGAAAACAGCGCGTATCCACCGTTTTTAGCGCGAAATTTTCCCTAAAAGCATGCTGCCTGCTGTTTCAACTGTTTTTCCTCTAAAGCAAAAGTCAACGAAAATTAGTGTTGCTATTGTTGACATAATACATACACATATCCATGCATAGATATGCCCTCTTCAATTTATTTATCGCATTTCATGTAAAGTTAAATGTCGTCAAAAAATATATTTGACAACGAAAAGACCATCAAAAGCCGTGATGGTTTCACTGAACTGATTTGTAACATCCCTGCAGGCGTCTGTCTTAATGCTCGTACGACATATGTATCATGTCCTTCTTTTTAAATAAGAGCAATGTTTTAATTTTATTGCCTTTGTTGTTTGCCGATTTTACTATATTGCTTTGATGAAAATGTTCTCCAGAAAAAATAGTATGGGTTCGTATATTTTCGATATTTGAATTGAGTGCTACAATTGCATACTATTCAGACTGACGCTGTTGTCTATTTTTAAAGCATAATTAAGGAAAAATTAAAAATAGGACCTTTCCAAAAATTCAAGATGCTAACCGCAGAGAAAAAATGTTTGTCTTTTTCGTTAGATTTAATTAATTGTGAAAGAATTATCTGATAGCATCAACCTTGTGTTTCTAACGTGAACGTAACGAAAACAAAAATCATTCTGAAGTGGAGGAATATCTTCTAAAGCATTGAAGCGAGATATTTTTTTATAGAGGTGAATACGAAAATTCGTTCAGAGCATAAATTCAATCCCAAATTTGAGCTTATTTATATCACAATGTCGCATCTCTTAAATGAAAAATATGCAAGCTTTCGTCTTTCCTAGGTTAACAACTAATCGAACTAAGGGATATTGGATAATCTAGGTGCATATTCTTAAGTTATGGTCCTGAAAACACTTATATTGTTCTTAAATGCTCGAGAGACATAACAAGGAAATTAATATTATACAACACTGCGACCAATAATTAATTTAATTTTCTAGTTTAATTTAGACACTGTGCGAAATTCCAATGTACATATGTATTATATATACACACAAACGTAGTCCGAATGTCTACTAAATTGCCGAAAGTAACAAACATTCGTCATTCGTGCATCAACCGTAGACTGACTGACTGACATAAAGAGTCGAATATTTCCTGAATTGAATTCTTAACCAGAAAATCAGCACATACGAGAATATTCAAACACAGAACCCATGCACTCCCACCTTTCGAAAGTCATTAGTTGGCGGGATCGTGTGCGCCAAGTGGTGGCAGGCGGCAAATAGTTTGCCAGCAAGCGAAGTGTTCCAGGGGCGAGGGTGTGAAAGCGGTGATGGTGTGTGCCCGCTGGCGGTACGATCAGAAGAGCCTACAAATTGATCATTAAACAGAAGGCAATGGTGGCGGCAGTAGGCGCAAAGACAAAAAAAAAAACAACAAAAACAAGACATACGAAGAGCAGAAACATACGCGACTGTGAACTGAACTCTGGCAGTCCACTACAACATCAAAGATCAGACTTTAAACAATGTTTTTAATAACTGAACCACTGCCGCTGAGCTCAGACATCTGTTGGATATGAAGTAACGTTACAAAATGTTGCTCCTCCTGCTGTGCCGTTGCGTCGGCTTTGAGTAAACGCTTAAGAGAGCAAGCGGTTTTATATTTGGGCGATGGATGTAATAAACGAAGCAATAAGATTAATTTGTTTTCACGACTCTCGTCAGACTGAGTGACGGACAATCGTTATATTTTCGAGGGCTGTGTGTAACCTCATCAGTAAACAACCTGTTGTGCTCATTATCCTACAGTTTTGTGATTTTCATTTCATTATCTACATAAACACATTTATTTTCTTATTTTATTCTCACCTCAGCGCTGTTGAGCCACTTACGATTGCATACTTTTTACTTATAAACATATTTAACATAAAGAGAGTTTGTCGTAAATTAACGATAGATCATCGTATGAAAATCGCTTGTGCGTCGCCGCTTTGTAGCACTATAAAAACAATATGCTCGTGGAGTGCTCAACTACGAAATGAGAGCAAAAGTGATGCATTTATCAGGTGAATGATGCCGGCCGATGGCACGCAATGTTACCCTCAACTAATTGGGAAAATGTATCGTTTCGGATATATGCCGATTAAAATCTCATCTAACAGCTCACTACTTGCTGCTTGTCTGGCTGACTACCCGACAGTCTCTTGTGGCCACAGCATGCGAAGGAAAACATTAATCACCGAGCATTCGTTAACTCTGCTATACAGATAAGTAGGGATTTTTCTGTAATACAGTATCAAAAAGGTGACAACTGACTGTAAAGTATATTTATTTGAAAACATTGCGGTGATCGGCGCGCATTTTCAACACTGGAATGAAATTATTTCCATAAAAATGTTATTGTTAGTACAAATAGATATGTAAAAATGTTTAGACTTTAATTCAAGGTATTAATAAATTATCCCAGTAGCGTATATAATCGAAATGCGCCTGATTTCCTCATAATTGCACTTTATTTGAAGAACTTCTCATGTGTGAATAATTGACAAAATGAAGCGTTCAAGTGCCACCCGGTTTTCCAAACTGCAACTTTATATAACGGACTCAAAATGTAAACGATTTTTTATGGTACTGGAAAAACACCATACGGTTTCGTTTGCGCGACAGACAGTCTGCCAGCTGAAGGCTCATTAGCATAGCAGTTGGGCATGAAAGTGCTTTGAAGAAGTCTCAGCGTTGCAACAGCACGCTTCAGCCATATTATTTGGATGTTTATGGAGCAAAAAGCGATATAAATACTGAGTGCATTTAGTATGAATACATTTGTATGTACTGTAGCTATTACTCTGTCTCCTTCTATGCAAAAATGGAACGCCAAAGGAAATTTTTAAAATTAAACAAAATTTCCAGGAAATAAAAAAGCATCTTAAATTGCATTGGCTACGATTTAACATATATACTTTCATATACATGTGTAGACAGAAACCCCTTATAACATTTCTGCTATTTTAACATTGAGTTTTTTAACTGCTAAAAAAACAAAGAAAATCAAAAAAATGTAGTTAGAGAATATTTACGCATTAATAAAAATAGATATGATAATAATATCATAACTTTATTACATCACATAAAATTACAAACACCGTTTTATACCTTCGCAACATGTTGAAACAGAGTATTTTAATTTTATTCACCTAACGGTTGTCCATGTATTCTTTGTCACCATAAGAAGACTGGTATTGCTGATGGGCGTAATCGTACATCTGCCACGCCCACAAAATACCACTAATCGAAAACCTATAAAGCTCTACAACTAAGCAACAAATTAAGATATAAACGTGTTATTTGGTATGGGGGATCCTAGTTGGGCGCGGCATCCGCGGGTAAAAAAGTTTGTAAAAGTGGGCATGACCCCGCCCTCAAATAAGTTTAATTACAGAATACAGAGAGGGTACAGGTACAGAGAATCGTAGCGGGCAGGGGCATCTGTAGTTGACAATTTTATCGAAAGTGTTTAGTTTAAACGTATTTTGATTCCATAAAGTTCGCTAGACCGCATACATTTCCAGATTCTCAGTAAGTAATTCATTTGCTTTATTATTTTATATTCATTACATTATCTCGAAAAAAGCTTCTTTGGCAACATTTTCAAAATATCGGTGGGTTTCGTTTAACGAGTTCAAACGTGCTCACATGTCGAATTTTGCTGAGCAAGGCACAGGTGCGCAAAAAACCGCTAACACGGAGGGTAACGTGTCAAAAGTCCAAAATTTCGTATTTGCAGACCGCCGATCGAAGACGTGCAAGAGAGCTGAGAAGACGAAACATGGATCAATTGGTACACTGGTACAGAGACCAAGGAACAGTCGAAACAGGGCGCTTCTTTCGGCGAAGCTGCATCGAAAAAGGCAAAGACTGTCCTTTGGACTGGAAAGGTGTTGGAATTCACAAAGTGTGATCTGCATTGACTGCTTGGAGAAGGTTAAAACCGTTGTTGGACTTTACTATGTCGAATTATTGGGCCGAATTGCAGGAAAATCGGTGCAATTTGTGGACCATATATTGTATATAATATAGTTAGGAGATTTGCATATACACATACAAATATTTATATGTAAATACGAGTGGATAACGCTCTAAGAATACGAAAAAAGCCCACGTTTGCTGCCAATTTCATTTGATCTGAATTTCCTCTAAAACATCGTGGAAGCTGAAACAGTAACACCCACAAATGCATTCATCTTACAACAACCAAAGAAACACATACAAATGTATGCAAATAAAATACTTCAGCAGAGGCATAAGCTGCTATTCTCGTACTAAAGGTCAACTATGTATACGAGACGGCCGTTTAGATATATGGGTAAAGTTTGAATTTTGCAAATATTTTGCTAACATTTTCATGCGCTTAGACGCTTATTTGTCATGATTAAATCCATTACCAGGGATAATCGCATTAAAATGTAACGACGAGAGGTCGGTTTATTGAACAACATTCAACATTTATAAATGAATACTTGTATTCTGGCCTTACTCGGGTCACGGTGGGCTTTCCACCTCCGTCCACCTACAAAACAAGCAGCAAATATGTTAATATATTTTAGTTATTTAATTGTTTTTTTTTTTTTGTCTGGATGTCTTTGTTTCATATTAGACAGTAGCGCAGATACAGTTTTTCTTCCAGGTGAATAGAATTTTCCCTATACGCAGCGCAACGAATGTGATTAACTCTTTTGAGTGTGTATGTATGCTTTTGTGCTTGTGCGCATGCGCGAGTAGTTCGCACTATTTCTTAACAGTTAGCACAACCACAGCATAAATATATACATTTATTTGTACATGTATTCGTTTATATGTACTTATAGCGGATAGCACCATGGCGAAAGACACTTTTAATTGCTGGCATTATATGTTTATGGGTCAAGATTTTACCTTTGTGTATTTGTATGCCCAACCATCACGTTGTGTGTCCAGTTGGTTTTTTTTTGGAAGATCAGTCAGTAGGAAATTCATGTATGTATATTTAATATCGTGTGGTAAATGGTAATATCTTATATGCCATTTAATAACAATTCACCATACGTATTTGAAAATTCATATTCAAATGCGCCCGCACACACACAAACACAAGCATACGCTTGTGTTTCTAAAAACTTCCCAATATTTGGTTGTGTTTCCCAATTTAATAGCATTTATTTGGTAACCATATTCAAATGTAGATTTGTAGATATATACATATGTTGGAGTTGACTAAACTGGTCACAATGGTTTGTAACCATAACATTTGTTGGCTTTTGTTTGAGTTTCAGCTGGGCTCATTGGTGTTTTGTTTTGAAGAAATCCTGAACACAACAACACACACACACACATACTATATGGAATGAAATGTCTTTGGCTTAACAATATAAGAACGGTTATTTGAATTAAAATGTGGCTTTACTTACATAATCGATACCGATTCGATAGTGTGAAGCTTCAAGATCTTCAAAATCCGTTCGTTTGCATCTTGACCTCCTCGTTTGAGTAAAATCTTTTTACAGAAAGCCACTTTTTAATATACGCAAGGTTGCGTCACTTTGAGACCAATAACTTGAGAAATATTGAATGAAATATCATGAAACTTTGACAGTATTCTACTAAGTTTAGTACTCTAAGAAAAGTATACACATTTTTTGATGGTGTCTTCTTTCAACTTGAATCTGCCGAACAGGAAGGTTCGATATTACCTGTTAAGAAAAAAAAAGTTACTATTGTCTAAAGGCCAATGAAAGTGTTTTACAGTTAAAACTTAATAACATTCCTAACAAAGGCAAGCGGTGAAGAATGTAAAAAGGATATAATAACACTTCAAAATACAACATTATAGAATAAAGAGTTTGAGGAAAGTTCATTGTTAAAATGTATTTGCTTTAGGTGTTTTATATATGTATAAAACCTATATATATACTTAGAACGTACTCTAAGATGAGATAAAATTTTAATTTGTTCTTGAAACCCATTAAGTTTGAAACCGCTGTGTTCAAAGAACATATCCGTTAGTAGGTTAGCTGGATTCAGGATACGGATATACGGATATAACACACAAAGGAATATGAAAATATTAAAGTGCTTTAAGAGTTTAATAACCATTGAAAACTTTAAACACTACTACACTGCACTTCAAATTGTTGTATTACCAGAGAATTTACAAACATAGAGAAGGCGCAAATTGAATCTTCTAGGATGTTCGATATGCTCGTGTACAGAGGCTGAAAAACACCGAGTAGGGTATTCACCATTCTCTAACATATTCGCTATTTATTATTTTATAGCGAAATATGTTACACACGCTATTCGCCAACAGAAAATAACAACTAGTGAATTTTGTACATGAGGGAAGTATGAACATGAGTAGAATTTTACATGCAGAATATGAATGAAATTTATTTGATAAAATTATTTATGTTATTTATAAACAAAAATAATAGAAATTTAAATAAACTAAAACTTATTTGAGAAGTAATATAAATGAAAATAGACTCAAAATAATTTTTTCGTTTTTTATTCTCCTTAGATCTGAATTTTCTAAATGAAAAAAGAAATTACATTTTCATAATTTTCAGTATTTTTAACAATTTTGGTATTTTTATAAATGAAATGTGATCATACGTACATATACATATATGAGCATGCACATATTCGAGAACAGCATTCATTTCATTGCGATCGTTGCCAAAAATTCATTGACAATCGAACATCACCCAAAATTCAATTTGCGCCTTCTCTAAGTTGTAAGTTCTCTGTTTATAAGTTCTCTGCCTAAAGTACGTTTGAATGCAAGCTATTTAAGCATTTAAAATATCGCACAATAACTTTATACACTTTATACGTTTAATAAGAACTAAATGACTTAATATTAGATACTCACAAATGAAATGTGCTTATTTCAATCCAATCCCACACTTCAAAATGTTGAGTACCAGCGAATTCAACACAATTTATATTTTAAATTATAATCCATATTACTAAACTTATGCATTAACAGTTGCAGAATCACATTACACTTATTTAAAGTTGTTGTATTAATCCGTTTATGCAAATTAAAATTAATCGCTGCACTTAACGAATAAAACGAATAATAACGAATAAAAATGAGGTTTTTGCTAACTGTAAAAAATAGTGAAAGAGGAAGACACAAATTCTGTTTTCACAAAAGTTAGAAAAATTTTTTTAAAATTATTCCCCAAATGTTTTCAAATTTTGCATTTGATTAATTATTGTGAAAACAATAATTAAAAAGTTTTTTAAATACAAATAAATATAATATAATACAAAAATGTTTTCAATTCTATTTGCTGCATCGATACGGCCCTGTTTTCAACTGGCAATGCCGGATATTGTACATTTGGTATAAAATATGCAGATTGGCAACTTCACTTGCCCAGATGAGCAGCAGGCAGCATACGTGACGTGAAGTGTAATTTTGTGCAATTATTACGCACACATATTTCATTTTCATAAATTTCTTAATTAATATTTATAAAAAGGCTTGAGCTTTACTAAGCGAGAAAGCCATTTTTTTTTAAAGAACGAACTTTTGTGAGTAATTAATCTTAAGCTTCCGTACCGAAATGTCTGAGAACAATCAAAATGACAAAAAGGAATTGGATGAGCTGCTTGACAGTAAGTCCAATGTGCACGCCCATCACAACATGGACGTACTATATTATATAATTCAGTGAATGAAAGTTATTGCCTCTTTAAAAATATTTAATATTTAAAATATTTAGATGCTCTACAAGATTTCGATAAGACAAACTCATCTGCTAGTACGGTAAATGCGAATAATAGTTTGACCACGAATGGGTCAGCGGCCGGTAGTGCCACAGATGCCGGAACAGCAGCTGATCCAGATGCATTTTTTATGTAAGAGCAGATGCAAAGCAGTTATATAAAAAGTTTTTATTATACTATTAATTCAATGCAGTGAACAGGCAAATGTTTTAGCCGAACGAATGCAGACACTTTTTGGTGGTCCCAATACCCCAAGTGGTGAGTTACCCCCACTGCCGCAAGATCCCGATCAAATTTTGGCCGGGTTCAAAAAAATGGCTGAGGCAGCGGCTATGACTCTACAAGGGGAAAATCCAGCAAGTGATGAAGATGTTGCCAAATATTCAGATAGTATAGCACAAGCTCTTAAGGTGTGTGTGTAAGATAATGTTTGTGTGTTTGCCATATAAAAAAGCACCTGACACCTATTATATTAATATGATAATTACATCTGTTTTTTTGGTAGGGGCTACAAGAGGGTTCGGAAAATCTTAGCGCACCTGTTTCAGACACTGATGTCGCTAACATGTTTAGCGGACTTAATTTAGAAAATGTTAGTAGTGTTACAACTTTTATATAAAAGAATTATTAAAAAACTTGCATACTTATTTCATAGCCCGGTGAAGGAGACAACAATATGTTCCTGCCATTTATGGAAGGTATGATGCAAAGTTTACTGAGTGCGGAGATCTTATTACCAAGCATAAAGGAGTTAGTGGAAAAGTATCCCAAATACTTTGAACAACATGGTGACAAAATTAGTGCTGAAGATAGGGAACGGTATGTTTTCATTTTATAAATATTAATAGGAATTAGTAAAAACTGTCCTTTTCCCATTTTAATTTTTAGATATGAGAAACAATTGGAGCTCTACAAAGTTCTTGAGAAACAATTGGAAGCAGAGAAACCCGACGATTCTGCAACAATTAAGCGTGAAAAGTTTAAGGCTGTATTGGACCATATGCGCAGATTGCAAGAATTCGGAAATCCGCCTGAAGAAATTTTGGCCGAAACAGCTGGTGATCTGCCGATGCTAGATCCAAACTTAGCTGGTGCAGCAAGTGCGGGAGCGAATCCCCAGTGCCCTATGATGTAATGTGTACATTATAGTGTTGACACGAAATGAACTGAAGATACATTTTAGAATGTGACAAAGCAGCAACTCTGATATCTTATAGTAGTATTTAGAAATTTATTTTACAATATCATTTTAGTCATCGTTTTTTTGTAATGGCAAAAATCTTTGCATTCTATGTTCATTTCATATTGATTTGTTGGATTTATATTTGGTGTGTAATAAGAAATACTACAATATTTGTTTTTATGTTTTTGAATGAAAAAATTAACTCTTATTAAAAAAAACAAAACATATGTTTAGATAACAGACTTTTTTTTATTTTGAATCGAATGGACATGTACATCTCATGCATTTATGAATAGCTGATTGGAGTTTTTTAAATCACTTTTTCTGGAAACATAACTTATCGATAGAAATTTTACAAGAAGAAACGGCGACGGGAAGCCTCCATAGCATGGCGTTTATTTGTTATTATCCAAGAGTAGTCGCCTGTTTTACTATCGAACAAACCTTCCTGTAAAGAGCGCAATTTCAAAGTGAAACGTGGTCCTAGTTCGCGTAAGCTTACCCTTTTGCCCTCTTTTGTGAATTCATAACGGTGGTGACGGAAAAATATGTAATCACGTTGATTGTGGAAAGTGACTGCACGTCGCCCTTTAAACTCAGGGTCATGGTGGAAAAGTGCACCCAACATACGACCAACTGTTAGACCAAGTCTTGTAGTAAAGTTTGTCAGTATTACTTCAGGTCGGTGTTTTGTTATCTCTTTATGATTACGTTTAATGTCTGATGTTAGTTGAACATTTGACAATTTGAAATGCGCCGTAGGACCGTTGGGAAGATGTATTACAAGTAACCCGTTCGGTCTGCGCCGATCTTCGTTCACAATTACAATATCTGTGTACTCTTCGCGAATGGCGCTTTTACATATATTTTTCACCGATGATCTATTTCGTATTTTAACTAGTGCATTTGGGAATATACGACTTAATTCAAGTCCAAACTTTCGAGTTTTCGTTACGGGGTTATCGGCGAAGGTAATCAATACTTTTGGCTCATAACTACGTTCAAAGTAAGAACTAAAATCGTCTATTTGTAGTTCCCTACGGAGTTCTTCATTATCCGAGTCATCTAAGTTAGTTACTGTTGTCTGATCTTTCTCACGTAAACTTTCTATTGTGTGACCGGGATTTGCAGCTAAGCCAGCTTTACGCCGTGCACGTCTTTCTTGCATTTTTCGTTTATGTTTCTCCTTTTTCATTTTTTTAAATAGTGCCATTCGTTGATCTTTGTTCTTCATAAATGCCAAAGGATTTATAACGGGCATGCGAACCTCTGGTTCAGCGTCTTCATCCTCACCCTTCTCTTCATCATCGTTATCGTCATCACCATCAGCGTCTTTGTCTTGTGCATTTTTTTCGTCCTGTGCCGAATTACTTTTATTCTTTAACTTAATGTTACTGTCGTCCTCAGCTATGTCTGCATCTACATCCTCACTGCTATCACTGCCACTGCCACTGTCATCCTTGGCAGTAGCTTTAGTTGATTTCGATTTTGTTGTCTTCTTGGCAATGCTGGCAGTAGGAAGTTCATCTTCGTCGCTCAAATCCACGTCTTCCTGCTCTTCTATTGTTTGTGGCTCATCTTCATCGAAACTGGAATCAATGTCAGATTCAACAGGCTTATTTTGTGCCTTCTTTCTCATATTTATTTAATAGTTTTTCGACTTTATTAAAGAATTTCAATCACAAACTAACGGCACGTGTGTGAAAATGTAAACTATTCATACACTTCTTCTTCTTTCGACTTACACATTCCCAATAGTTAACAAGTTGTATTTCTGTCGTAGCATTTTTTATTTTTTGAGCGAAACATATCAAAAACAGAAACAGAAACAGAATTAGATTATTAATTAAATTAAATTAACAATTTGGAAATCATAAACAATATATCATAATAATGATAAATCATATAAATTCTAAATGAAATAAATGTTGCCTACAAGTATATGATTTGACATAACTAGAAGAGTTCAAAATTCTTTTTAAATCACTTTCGCAATTATCTTGAAATCAGTGAACATTTCTGTTACACAGCTTTCGACTTGATCACGACCGATTTATAAAAAAAAAACTCTGGGGAATTTAAATAATTAATATTAATAATCCATTAGTCATTTTTGATTCGTTTTCTTTTTATTTATTGTTAAATATTTATTTTATTTGTTTATAATTCGTCTATGGCTTTCTTCTTACAATACTTCGATTTATCAAAACACTGGGATAGTCAAAACTATTATCGTCTAATAATTTTATTATATAGTATTTGCTTTCGATTGAAGTAATTATTGTTCAGTTTGTTCTTCGTGATCGTTAACACACACATTTTCAATAATTACTATATCCCTAATGGCATAAATGTCAAGTGTTTGCTCAGCACAGTTTTCTTGTTTTTAACATCAAAACAAAAAAAAATACACCAAGACAAAACATTGCACTAAAATGTGTACAGTAAAAAAAATATTTCCACATTTTTAACACAACCATAGAATTGTTTAATTGTATTTAATAATATATGTAAATATTCATCATTTTTACTAAATATGTCATGGCATCGCCAAAAAAAGAAAATAATTCTTTTGTAAATGTAAATATATATTATAAAAAGTCCACAAACCAGTTGAGAAGAACAAAAATTTCTTAAGTAAAATTTAGATAAGATGTATTTATATTCAACAAATAATTATGTGTAGTTTGCACATAGCAGAAATCGTGTATAATTCTAACTAGTGAGATATGCCAAATAATGGGGACGCAAATAGAGTTTTTGATACAAACTACATTTTTCTAAAAACATTTAAAGCTGCATAATATCAGTAAAGGAGATTCGGCGCTAAAACAACGTAATAATCGCCATATGCGGATTATTTTAGAATATGTCATTGAATAACAAAGTTTTAATTATGTAGTTAAAAATCTAAAAAGAAAAAAAATTTGTATAATTGTCTACGAAATATTGTTAGAGCAAAGGAAATTATTAAATATAAATTTACTTTCAATTACCTAAAAAGGTCTAGCAAATTAATATATTTTCTAACAATTTGTTAATATCCACATATGACAATTCTAAAACAATATATATTGTACATATATACATAATTGTTTGCATATTTTCCGCTTACATATGTATTTACAGTTTAGCTTTCGTATCGCTTTTCTGATTTCGAGATTTGTTTTCCTTTCGAGCATGAAATATACATTACATTTGAGCAAACATTTTAGAAGCTTAATACTTAAACAAACAAGCATATTTCATATTTACAAATAAATAAAAAAATATATATAAAAACAATACTAATTTTACATTACAGTCATTACAAACAGTTGTGTTAGCAACATCATTTTTTTACACCTATTGCACTTAGCATGTACATATGTATGTGGTAAAAAAAAAGTGTGTTCACTGGTAATTGTTTTCTTATTTAAATTTAAGGAATTGACCGCTTTGAATTAATTCCATTCTCATACTTGAGTACTATTTCTTTCCAATTTTATAGCCAACTAAGTTTCTTTTATCTAAAATATTCTGTTGAAAATTTGTATTTTGCGTGTATGATTTTATTTCAAACAGCACTCTTACGCAACGCCTAGCATGCATGTTTTTTGGTTTTTTTTTTTTGTCATGACTTTAATTTTTTCACTTAAATATCCTCAACCATTTATTTACTAAAAAGTGTATACAACTACTTCATAGTTTTCAAATTGCTAGATTAAACTACGGATACATACATAAGTTTGTCTTTTATGATTTTTTGTAGTTTGTGTGTTTGTTCTGGATTCGATAAACTCTTTCACTAAATTCTTACAATACTAAAGTTTATATTTGTTATAAAATGTTTTAGTAAATTACACTTGTCAACAAATGCAGAAGTTGCTCATGAGTCAATTTTTGAATACAACAAATCTTCCAACAGTTTTTATATCTAAACACCACAAACTATTATTCGAGTTGTTTTATATTTGATTCTTGCTTTTTATAGGACGAAATAGTGCCTTGTTTTATCTTTTTTAGCAGTTAAGGGCTGACGAATAAACTCAAATAAAATTTAACCGAAAATAGTATTAAATCCAACTAAAAAACGGTAAAAACAATCAAAATTAAATCAAGTCTTAACTGAAACAAATTATAAAAAACAAAAAAAAATGTAAATGAGAAAAAAGAAAAAATAAATTATAACGAATAAAGAGATTGATATAAAATAAATTAAATATAAAAGTGTACTTCATACAGAATCAAACATCCTTATAATTAAACGAAAACAATTTTAAAAAAGTAAAGTAAAAATAAGAAAATAATTAAAAAAAAAACAAAAAAAAAAATAATAACCAAATTAAACATGAAAAATATTTGATTCAAATAAAAAATAAAATAAAATAAACACTATTTGTATAGACCAACTAAAAATGTTTTGAGTTTGGAGTCATGTCATGGTACGCTACAAAACAATATTGGGAAAACAAGGCAACTTAAACTACAAATACTTACGCCGCTGCATGATTGCCCACAACAGCCGCCCCACCCCCAACACTAATTGCACCGGCGCCACCGCCAACACCGCCAGCACCGCCACCACCGCGTTGTGCTCGCATGAAATTGCGCGCGTTTAACGGAAATTGTCTGGGATATGTGATTAGCGCCGAACCGAGCGCCATGCTTAGCGGTGCTTTATGACGTCCGGGTAAACTCACAAACACTGTGCCCACCGCCGCCAAATTGTCCGCAGTCGGTTCAATAGCGATTAGTAATATTTCCGCCGCATGTGTACCGGCTGCATGACGTGAACGTACACCCGTTATATTGCGCACTGAACGCGCTGATGACGGTGCTGGCTGTGGGCTTTCCATATCCAAAGCGCCTGCTGTGAGGAAGACGCGCGCAAAAGGCCGTTTTGCTAAGTGCAACATTTCGACGACATGTTGACGTCGGGCACGTCGCAAGTCGGCCGCTTGCTTTACCTTCCACACAACCACGCATACAGCCAAGAAGAGAAAGAAACATGAAAAGAAGACGGAAAAGAACACAAACAAGTCGATATGTAGTTGATCCTGTCGAAAAACTACCGAACCATAACTGTGCTCCGGACCGGCACCAGCACGCAATGCTATGAAAAAGCGTGTAGCACTTAAATTATGGGCATTCTGCGGCAACGTTAACACTAAACGATTCTTTAGTCCAAAAAGACGTAAAAGCGTGTTGCAATGATTCAGCGTGACATGTGTACTCAAATCCTTGGCATGTTTATCCTTCACATAGAAACTATGCCCACCGTGACTTTTGCAGTCTTGTATGTGCGGCACAAAGAAGCTATTGCGTTTGTCATGCATCACCAGTTTACTGGCAGTTATATTGTCGGTGCGTGGCATTGCTATGTGCAATGGATGATTACGCTTCATTTTGGGTACCCAATTGTAGCGATTATCGAGGAAGATTTCATGGAAGCCCGTCGTTTCGTTGGTCTCCACAATGAAGGAGTCATCTTGTGGTGACATGAACACATCCAACTCGCCTTGCGTAACATCGATTATGATGCGTATGTCGACGTTCATGAATCGTGGTTGAATAACAAAGAATACGGTTTGACCTGGTCGAAGCGCCGCTGGTTTTGATTTGCACTCTTCTGTGATGGGGAAAATACGGAGAAATTAGAGAAAATAAATAAATGAATGTCTCTAATATGTTTACAAATAACTACCAAATAATGGGATTAACAAATAATTAGCACATTGGCATAAATGATACCATATTTTATTTGTTATTGTAGTTGACACGAGTTCAGTCTCAAGTCTTCAATTTTTCGTAAAAAATAGTTTTCTTTACTAAAAAAAAATGAATATGGAACACCTATAGAGATAAATGGATTATGTGTTTACAAAACTATTAAAACCCATCTAATCCTCTTCAGATCTGCTGAAAATTTAAATAATCACCAAAACTGACATAACGGTTACATAACCACTGAAACACTCACCAATTGGCTTGGCATCGAAGCACATACGCGATTCCACAGTTATTTGCTTGTAGCACTGATGACCATCAATAGGGTTACCCGCATACGAGTCTCGGCATTTTGAACATTGCACACTCCAACACAGTTGTGCGGAGTTTTTACCACCACCCGCCGTACATGTTGCATCACTCTCAGTATTATTACCACAATTACATTTCTCTCCAGTTACTGGATCGCAAATGTTGCCATGTCCATGGCATTGACATGGCCGACAAGCCTTGTGATGATCCTCACTGCCACGAAAATAGCCAACAATACATGTGTCACAGCGATCGCCTGCAGTACTATTCGCACAACGTAGACAGGTTGCATTGGTCTCGGGGCCCTCCAGCAATACTTCTTCCAGTTCTGCGCGTGTCATATTAAAGTGAGCAGGATCCGAGTCTTGTGCCAAACAAATGTCGGAGTGACCGTTGCAGTATTCCAGACATGGCACACATTCATGACCCTCCTTCGGATTGCCGACAAATAATGGTTTACATTTTTCGCATTGATCGCCCTTCGTATTGTTGTGACACTCCAGACAAACATCAAGCCGATCAGGTCCTTCACAGTTCGAATGACCGTTACACAAACATTGTATACTACAATTGGCGCCAACATAACCAAAGTCGCAGGTGCAATTGTCCGGCTTGATGCATTTGCCGCGCACACAACCTTGACTACAAACTGGCATGCAAGTGCCATTCTCATCACGATAACCTTCACCGCACTGACAGGTGTAGCCCACATCTGTGTCGATACAGCGCTCAGAAATTGGATTGCAGTTATGATGACCGTTCGTACATTCATTCTCGGCCGGACATATTACATAATGCCACGAAACCACGTCGGCTGGCGTAAGCTGTGAGTCATTGCGTCGGGAAGTATAGATAAGATCACATGTTGAACCGGATGGGTACTCCTGCTTATTCTCCAGTGAACCCTCCGTGCATATACCATCACCGTTAAATCCATCGCGTGCACACCAACCGCAATGCGCATGCTCCAAGCAAGTTGAACAATGGTCGTACACGTGGCAGGGTTCTGGGCAATGTAAAGTCTCATTCATCTCCAAAACAAGGCCACAAACACCGCCAGCACAGAGCAGCGGTTGCGATTGTGGTGAAATGCAGCTATTCAACATCGTCGACCATTTACAGTCCTTAGGGTTCTCATCGTAGTTGTTTAGACAAGTGCTGCAATTTTTATACATGTGACAGGGCATCGGACATTCACCGATAATGCGATATTGATTTTGTTCAACCAGCTCTTTTGTAATACACTCGATTGTACCCAATTCACTTTGTGCCCATTCGCAGTTTTCATTCATCACACACGCCTCGCAGTGCAACGTATGACATTGCGGTTGTGGACAGAGATTTAGCAGGCCGACACTGATCTCCTTATTGCACCATGTGCTATGACGTTCACAGTCCACGCCAGCCGGTACACAACGCCCCTTAATGCCACACTCATCGCACCACTGGCACACCGGTGTCGTCTCCACATGTGTCGGCCAGGAGGCAAGGCAAGCGCTACAAGTGCTAAAGCTAGAACAGTTGCGACGCGACATCCACGCATCATCGCATGCCGCGCCATTGTTGTAGACCAGTGTGCCGTTACGATGTTCACAAACAGTTGAGTCCCCCTCGGAGAAACAATAAGAGGCGGAGCTATAGGTGCCCGACACAGTACAAAAGCTGCATCCTTTATGTGTGCGACACAAATACTTATTGGCACTCCACAGTTGGCAAATATCATCGGGTAAATTGATACGCGTCACGTGGCTCTGCGAAGCGCTGCCATCCCAACCGCCAATTACATAGATAGCCTTGCTATCATGATCGATAGAGATCGCCTCAGCGTATGTTGAATGCGGTAATCTACCGATAACATGCACCTCCTCGGTCAAGCGTATCCATTGATTGCAATCATATATATATGCAATCAGCACATCGCTGGCATCATAAGGATGTGTGCGCCCACCATAGATGATCATGTAGTTTTCTGTGGTGGCAGCTGAGTGAAAGTAACGCGCACGTGGCAATAGCACATCTGGTCGGGACATCTCTTTAAACGTCGGCAGTTCTGTCCAAGTCATCTTTTGCAAGTTCAACGCGTATAGTTTGTTCTGTGGCTCGACAGAGTAACCACCAAAAACATAGAGTATATGCGAATCTGCGCTGTACACCGTGCTGTGACCGTAGAGCACTGGCATGCGTACACCCAATGCCAACAACTGCTCCCAACGGAAAGTCTCCAAATTGAATTCCCACAATTCTAGTTGGCGCGACTTATTACGTGTCATGCCGCCAATCAGTATCAATGACTCACGTTCATTGTACCTAATCTGGGTCAATGTGTGACCAGCCAGCGCAGGTGGTTTCTCACGTCGCTGCAGCAGCTCAATTTCGCTCCAGCGTTGATTTTGTATGGAGAATTGCCAGAAATCATCGAGTATTAGTTGAGAGTTGCGCTCTTCGTGTTCGCCGCGTATAGTTATGCCGCCGTAAATGAAAATTATTTGTTTCTTCAAGTAGATTTCGGAGGCGTGAAAATAACGACCCAACGGCATTTTGTCGTCCGGTGTCGATTCGACAGTCACCTGCATCCAAGTGCCGTTTTTCGCATCAAATTGCCGAAAATCATTGAGCGGGCCATGTGATGGAGAGTAACCGCCAAACATCCAAAGTGAGCCACGTCTATCGGCATTCACCGAGTGCCCAAAACGCGGTATAGTCTTACGTAGATGTTCATAAGTGTCGCTCAGCAGTAGCGTATTGAAGAGATCTGTAACAACCAAATGATTTGGCTTGATGAGCGTACCACAATCGGCGCCCGCATAACTGCTATTGCAAATACAGCGACCGTAATCAGTGTCGCAGTAACCTTGCATGCGTTTGGCATTACAATTCTTCGGGCATATTTCGATCTCACAACGCGCGCCCACATAACCGGCGGGACAGACGCAACGTTGTTGCTCATCACAGATGTGCGGATGTAGACAGGAGCGCGCAGCGCAATTTTTCACTGTGTATAAAGCATTGAAACCGAATTTCTGACGATCACCTCCTTGTTTATAGTAAACGGTGACATGACTGGAGCGCGCCTCCACGATGTGTGTGGCCGTGTATGGCGAGCACACAACGGAAATTAATTGATTCTGTTGCGTCGCACCAGTCAAATCGGGCAAACTATCATATATGTAAACTGCATTCTCATCACAATCCATTGCCAAGCTGGGCCATTCGAACTCCAATTGCAGCAACGATTTCTCAGCTTGTAGAGTTTTCGGCGATAATATCCATAAGCATTCCCGTACTTCCAAACTGGCACCCCAAGGATTTTTATACGACTGATACGAACCGATACCACTTCGTCCAATATTCGTGAGCATGCCACGCGATTCGCATTGGAAGTAGCATTGGCCACCATCGCGAGGATCACCATAATATCCATTAGCACATTGATCGCATTTCAAACCAACTGTATTGTCCTTGCAATAGCACTCACCTGTGCCTACATTGCAAATACCTAGATCCTGATTGCCATGACCATTGCATTCACAAGGATGACAACCATCGACCGATGTAGCGTTGCCATAGCTTCCTTGACGACAACGCTCACAACGTTCGCCCTCCGTCCACGCTTGACATTGGTCACATTTACCCACACGTTCAACACATGTGGAATGGTTGTTGCAGCCACAATTAATCGAACAATCTGTACCAGTCCAACCCAGTTCGCATTTGCATACATAATCGGATGAACCAGAGCAATAGCCATGCACGCAATTCTCGTAGCAGGTGCGCACGCACGACAATCGACCATCGCCAACGTAACCGCGCCGACAATGGCAATTATATGAGCCATGCGTATTGGTGCATTTGGCTTCCTTGTGACAATCATGCAGACCCAGTCCACATTCATCGACGTCCGGACACTGCGCATATGCCCATTCGGCATCATGCTGTGTGGGGCTATTCAAAGCTAGCGAACAGTTGCCAAACGGTCGACTAAAGTCGCCTTGCATGCACACGCCTTCGATGGGATTGTCGCGATCAAAGCACCAGCCACAGCTGAGCGTGCGCAGACAGGAAGTGCAATTAGTATACAAAGTGCAGGATTTACATTGTGTAGCGGGTAGTTTCTGAGGTAGCGTCGGTTGTTGTTGCAGTGGACTTGTAGTAGTATCATGACTGATCTGAGGGACTGTGTCTGCAACGCGCTGTGTTTCGTTCGAAACAATTTGATCCAACCACTCCCGGCACATGCCGAACTGATATTCACTGGTGTAAACGGCAAAACTGAAACACTGTGCAGTTGCCTCGCACCATACGCATCGACCGCGTTCGTTTAAACATTGATCGCATGAAGTGCGCAAACGGCAGGGTATGGGACACATCGATGTATTGCGCACACCATGTTCTGACTTGCCGAAACGTGCACAGCGCGCCTCTTCCGTCCACCATTCACACAGGCCGGATGTCACACATTCATTACAGGAAACATAGTTGGAGCAGTTGGCGCACTGGCTCGGTTGTGTGATGAGATATTCCCAATAGTTATCATTGCTGACAAGCGCCGAGCCATCAGCTAGTGTACAGGTCTCAGTCTCGTTTACAGTTTTTTCCACACATTTCGCAGTCAGGCCACACCAACCACATGTCGAATCCGTTAGGCAATGCAGACAATTGGAATATTGCGTGCAATTGCCGGAGTAGTAAGGCTCAAGATATTCGAAGGTGAAAGCATTTAAATTGCCGTGATATATGTGATACAATTCCATTTTCGTTTTTTGATAAGAATTGTACAAAGTCGATAGACCGACACGCCGTCGTGCTTGAAAATCGATTAGGAACGGTTGGTCGGTACTGGGTATCTCAACGGGACCGCAGTATGATTGATTTGTAGAACGATTAGTCAATTCCTTAAGTGAGTCTAAGCTTTTGCCTAATCCCGCGCGCAGGAATGCTGAGGAATAACTGGTGCAGACCTAAAAGCATAAGAAAAAAAAAACATTTTATAAATTTTAAGCATATGAACGGATATAACTAAAGTTACCTGTATCTCGGAGGGTTCCTCCCACGTTTTTTGTGGACGCACAAAGCCTACTAAACGCGCCAACATTTCGCCCTCCAACTTCTGCTCATACTGCGTTGCAGGCGGGGGTGAGCCAAAGTCCACCATCGTCGCATTTACTATAGCCACAAAATCAGGCATCGTCAAATTGACCGGATGATGGTATTTAATGTATGTAAGACCAGGTCGCTTGTCATTGCTGGTGCATTGTGAAGGTTGACGTATTTCGGTGCCCTTTTCGCCCCACCAACCGGGACTGCGTGATGGTGTATCTTCACCGCAAATGCCATAATTATCATCACGATGATGACATTTAGCATTTTGGACACACCAAGTGCACTCATTAAGTCCCAATTTGCTGGCGACAGAGAAATAATGATCAGTGTCGGTGTGCCACTGCGTGCCATGCACCAGACATGAATGGCAATCTCCAAGCGATGGGCATATGCCGGGGCAACGAGTAGTCTGCAAATTCGTGGTACAATTGGCGCCAATGGTGCGTCCATAACAGCTACTATCAGCCGAACACCAACCACATTCGGGATTCGATAGACATGCTGTATGTGAGGTATGCAAACGACATGACATCTCCGGATTGTATCCATGATTTTGTAAACGTAGTACTTGTGGCAGTTCGTAGGCAAAGAGATCGGCGTTAACATTACCATGATAACCTCCGACAATCAATAATGTATTATTTCGTCTCAGTGCGGCGGCATGTGCAAATACACCTTGCTTTTTCGGATATAAACTTTCGTCCGCTGATACAACTTGATTGATCCATATATGGCAGCTTAGATGGTACCAGTACATTTGATTGTCATAGCAGATTTCGTCCTTATTGTGACGATGTGTGTAGCCACCGAAGACGATCATATAATTGCCGGAGATAGTGGCGGAATGGAAGGCGCGTTCGTGTGGAATGTTTGTGTCACGTAAGGCAGTGCGTGGATATAGTATTTCAGTCCAATGCCATTTATCTAATTGGAATGCGAAAATTCGATCTGAAAGCTTGGAGAAACGCGCCAAACTTGACATAATGCCACCAAAAACAATTAAGGAATTTGTTGCACTATAGTATACGGTGCTATGAGCAGCGAGACGCACATCTAAAGATTTACCACCGCGCGGATGCACAAATTCCCATTGACCATCGTCGTCACTATCGGCAGCATTGAATATATCATTATCGTTTTCATAGGCCGAACTCGTTGATTCATCATCATCAACTGGCCCCTCAAATGATTTGTTTTTGGTATAAATAGGCAAACGTAAACGGTATATTCTGAAACAAATGTATATTTTTTCTGAATCATTAAAAAGTTTATATTTTGTACTCACCTCGATGAAAATTCTCCTGTTTCAAAACTACCACCAAATAAATATAAGTATTCGCCAGCTAATGTTAAAGTATGGCGTGCAACTTTTGGTGGTTTCAGCTTTGAATTTCGAGCCCATTGCTTCCACTTACCGCCACTTTCTGTGCTATTATAAAACCACAAATCGTTGAAGAAACTGCCGTTTGCATTCTTGCCGCCAAATATTACGAAACCACCTATTGGTAAAATGTAAAAACTTGCAAACTACAATATATTATTATCAAGGATTTTATTATCTACCAGGCACACGATCTGCAGCATGTCCGTATCGACCCTCGGGTTTATTATCTGTCACCTCTTCCAAAATATCTTCAAAATACTCGGGTATTTGTTCGTTTGTCGTATTGGCATTAACATCTGCGATCAACTGGGACGACCGCGTACGCCGCTGATGTAAATTAGACTCGGCTAGTGTATATAAAATATTTCGGAAGAATGATACATCACTACGCAATCCCCAAAGTTTTGCTTCATCTTCACTCTTATGCTGCAAAACTGCCTTCAACAAAGTGGCATTTATTTTCTGTGAATAATTGTGGTCTTGTAACAAAAGCCCCCATTCATCTACCCATTGACTGCTGCTAAAGCGATATATCTGAAATGAAACTAATGCTACAAGAAAAAAAATATAAATATATAAATTTAACTTACTTGCAATGAATTGATAACGTTATTTAAGTCATAGCCACCAAAAACATAAAGAGCATCATGTTCTTCGAGATAAACGGCCGTATGAGCTGCACGTGGTGTCATACCCTCTGCGTCGGTGGCCAACCAACGCCAATTTCCGCCTTGCGGATTTAAATACAAATCACATAAGCGCCCGCTGAAGCCCTGCATTTAAAATAAACAAGTTTTATAAAAATAAAAAAAGAATATACAGAACAATTTTTGTCCAATTCAATTCAATTCAATTTGAAACACATTTAAATTACAAATTTGTAATTAAGCCAACATTTTACATACCTTTTCACAATGGCAAATGCCTTTGACGCATTTACCACGGCCTTGCGACTCACCGCACTTATTTGGACATGCCTCATTCTCACAATCAGGTAGGACCCACTCCCCATGACAGACACATTGGTGGCCTACACACTTCCCATGATTATGGCAATTATTCAAACAATTTGATATGTAATATGAAGCCCGAAAACCATCGAGCACGTAATTCGTGTCACTATACATAAGTATAAGCATCTGCATTTAGTGACAAAAAAATTGTTTCATTTATATGAAAAAATTAGTGAAATTTTAAAATTCTTACGCTTCCACTTCTCGCAACCAATCGCTGTGGTTGGGTACGACCACTAAAACTGCCTATCAGCGTGGAATTAAATGAGTCTCCGTCATACACATAAATGTAATCATAAGAACACTCTGTGCCCATGCTGTGGAAGGTGAGTGTTATATATTGGCTATCATTGCGTGCCTTTATTAACCACTCGCAATGCGAATCCTGGGTATAATTAAAACCAGCAGGACCATCACTTATTTCTCCGTACGGTTCAGTGAATACCTTACGACTACGATCGCATGGTGCATGATGTTGTAAATGCTGGGCTGTAGGTAATAATGTGATCCGATCAGCCCGTGTTTCCCAACGTGGATTTGTGCAAACACAGAGCAAAAATGCTAAACATGTTAATGTGCGTAATCGTACGAATCTTGCTATTCTTAGATTTAACATTTTGTGTAAATATGAATACTAATTACACATAAATTAAGTTGCTGCTACTCAAAATATTCAACGCCATTTCACATGGGTATTAAGCGCCTGAACGCTTTTTCATCAATACGGTTAATATCACTAACTAAAACATTAACTTTTATATTGCACTATTATTCACTTTTTCTACGATGTTTCCACAAAAAGGATTTTTTTCGCTAAACATTAATTTTTTCATGTACGAAAGGCTGATGAAAATTTCCACGGACGTCAAAACAACTTTTGAAGTTGTTGACATTTCAATTGTAACCCACAGAGGCTTTACTTTAAAATCTATTCGCAATAAGAAAAGTACAGTGAGTTATACTAATTTTACGGTATAAGCTCGAAAAGCAAACTATAACAAATCGTCTGATAACGGTTTATACGATTTAATTATTGAATTGAGAGAGAGAGAGATTCGTATTGATTTGTTATAAGAAACTGTATGTACTATTATGACTCAGTTAAACAATCAGCTGTATCCTTATTGCCTAAACACAATTCTTATGACTTTCATGTAAAACCATTTAAGATTATAAGGTAAAAAGTATCAGAGTTTTTTTTTGTATATATTTTTACATATATGAAAAAGAGGCGTTTATTTATATGTCAAACGTTAAAATACATATAAAAATATTTTTTAATATTTTTTGAAAATTCGAAGCATTCATTAATTTTCTAAAAAAGTTCGCGAGCATAACGACTCTGCTTCGATTGTCGGTTTGCCCTTGCAATGACATTGAATTGGCTCCTAAAAAGTTTGACCATACCGATAAGCAGTAGGAACGTTTTGCGCATACGAAAAACTTTTGAGCTCCAATCTTTTTTCGGAAATACTATTCAGAAAAGGCTATCTTCTTGTAATAAAAAAGAAAAAAGTAAAGGCAAAAAAATGGCTTTCAACAAATTGAGCATTGAAAGTTTGGATTTAAATGGCAAACGAGTGTTGATGAGGTAATTGATTTCTTTAACAACAATTTGAACGAGATTGCATATATTTTATGCATATTTTTTTAAGAGTGGACTTCAATGTTCCCATCAAAGAAGGTAAAATCACAAGTAATCAACGTATTGTCGCCGCTTTGGATAGTGTCAAATATGCACTAGACGCAAAAGCAAAATCTGTCGTAAGTAATTTTTCAGATGTCTGCTCACTATCTTAAGAGTCATACGCAGAACAATGAATTCATTTATAGGTACTCATGTCGCATTTAGGCCGGCCAGATGGACAAAAAAATCAAAAGTATACTCTTGCTCCAGTGGCTGCTGAACTGAAAAAACTTCTTGGCAAAGATGTAAAATTTTTACATGATTGCGTTGGACCCGAAGTAGAAAAAGAATGTAAAGATCCAGCAGCTGGTACTATCATTTTGTTGGAAAATTTGAGATTTTACATTGAAGAGGAGGGAAAAGGTCTTGATGCTAATGGAGCAAAAGTAAAGGCAGATCCTGCCAAAGTTAAAGAATTCCGTCAGAGTTTGGCCAAACTTGGTGACGTTTATGTAAACGACGCATTTGGTACAGCTCATCGTGCCCATAGCTCAATGCTTGGCGAAGGTTTTGAAAAGCGTGCCGCTGGTCTTTTATTGAACAAAGAATTAAAATACTTTGCTCAGGCTCTGGATAACCCACCTCGTCCATTCTTGGCTATTTTGGGTGGCGCCAAAGTTGCGGACAAGATCCAGTTGATTTCAAATTTGCTGGATAAAGTGCATGAGATGGTAATTGGTGGTGGAATGGCATTCACTTTCTTGAAAGTCATCAATAATATGAAGATTGGTGCATCACTTTTTGATGAAGAAGGTGCAAAAATCGTCAATGATTTGGTTGAAAAGGCAAAGAAAAACAAGGTGCAATTACATTTGCCGGTCGATTTTATTTGCGGAGATAAATTTGCTGAAAATGCAAAAACTTGTGAAGCAAATGTGGAGGAGGGTATTCCTGATGGTTACATGGGTTTGGATATCGGTCCAAAAACTAGAGAATTGTTCAAAGAGCCCGTATGCCGCGCAAAAATCATCGTTTGGAATGGGTAAATATACACGTTATATTAATTAGCCATATTTTAATTAAACTTTTAAATATTTTTAGTCCACCAGGTGTGTTTGAATTTCCCAACTTTGCAAATGGTACAAAGGCTGTTATGGATGCGGTAGTTTCGGCCACCGAAGGTGGCACTGTTTCAATTATTGGAGGTGGTGATACAGCTTCTTGCTGCGTCAAATGGGGAACTGAATCGAAGGTATCACACGTTTCCACCGGAGGTGGCGCCTCTCTGGAGTTGCTTGAGGGTAAGACACTGCCAGGTGTAGCTGCTTTGAGCAATGCTTAAGATATTTAACTCCAACATTGACAAAAAGCAAAACAGACAAAATTTCCTCGTCCAACAGACGAAACTACGCCTATACTGAGCAGATGGAAAATATTATAAATATCGATAAAATACTGCTCTTGCAAAAAGGAACATATTCATCTGTGGAACATTTTGAATCATAATCCTTTTAGATGTTGAATAAAAATAGCTGATAATTTAAAAACGTTAAAAACATGTATATCTTAGTTACAAAAACTAAATTTCATTCAGAATAGAATTTTATTCATTTTTTCGTAAAATTAGAATTCATAGCAGCAGATGTGCGTTGAATGTTATTCAAATTTGAACGAATTCTAGACCCAATTGAAGACTGTGTATCAATCGCTTTTTTTACTTCCTTGTTTATAAATTCCTTATCGAAATCCTGATTTTTATATTGTTCCTCTTCACGTGCATTGGCTTCGCGATGCTTTTGCACTGATTTAACACGATCCTCCTCCCTCCAACTAGCGTTTTCCATCATTTCCCGAAGACGTGCTTTCTTTTCCTCATTGCTTAATTTTTTCTGTGTTGCTACACCTTTACTTTCGTTAGAACGCGCATGTTCCCTTTTATTTTCATTACGATTATTTGATCTTTCTCGCCGCTGGGGAGAACGTGAGCTTCTATTTGCAAAACGTGATCTTCTATGTGGGGAACGTGAACTCCTGCGTGGGGATCGTGATCTTCTACGCGGAGATCTTGAATGTTCTCTTCTTATTGATCGTGCCGAAGAAGTTTCCGATCGACGTAGAGTTTTGCCAACTTTAGGTGAATTGGAACGAGATCTATATTTTAGTTGCATTTCGTGCTTCTTATAATCTTGTTGTCTCGACATTTTTTCCAATTTGTTCGATTGATGCTCATTAATCTTCTTACCATCTTTACTTAATGAACGACTTGAACGTGACTTTTTAGAATTGGGAATATGTCTTACATCCCTTTCAATAGAAGGAGAGGTAGAGTATTGCCGCTTACGAGGTTCATCGGGTGAACGTATAGTTGAACTTTGCCTTCTCTGATAGTTATTGGGTGATCTGTGATGTGGGTTTCTAAATGTGCTTTGTTTTCCTTTACTTTGATACGCATTTTTCTCCACTCTTCTTTCACGATTCCTGGAACAGCTTTTCCCTTTATTGTCACTATCACTGTTACTGTTATTTGAACAATGGCGGTGATTTTGTTTGCGCTTAGATTCTGCAGCCTTATCCAATTCTTTTGTAATTGTTTCGAACTTAGCATCCAATAATTTTGACAAATTTAAACCAGAAAAATCTTCCTCTCTATTCAGCTTTTTATATCTCTTAGCTAATTCCTTATCTAGATCTTTAGCTGCATCACTGCCTGATTCAGAATCCGATGCGTTATCATCGCTAGAAGATTTAGAATGTTTTTTGTGCTTTTTCTTGGATTTCTTAGACTTCTTAGATTTCTTTACTTTTTTGGACTTCTTTAATAATTCGTCAGTTTTAAGAATGCGGTGAAGTTCTTTTAATTTAACCGGGTTCTCTAAAAGTTTCCTTCTTGATTCCATTTCACGCTGTTTAATTAGCATTAAAGGATCCTCCATGACTTTACGCTGCAAATCGACTTGTTCTGTGGACTCCGTATTGCGGTAAGATCGTATGGAAAAAGGTATGCATTCGTGCTCCACATGATTGATAGATTGCTTTACACCGACCATGTTTTGATCTTTTCGTTGTTCCTCAGCTTGCAACATCTCAAATGACTTGTCAATATTCCTTCCAAGTAAATATTCCTCACGATTTATAAGCTCATTACTACCTGCAAATAAAAAAATGATGTTAGAAGATTTAGGTTTTACAGGAAACTTTTGGCTTACTTTTGTACATCCATTCTAACTTTTTATCTTCCTGCGGAAGTATACCAGAATTGCGACCTATCTGTTTAAGCTCATCTCGTGTTTTTTCTTCTTCTATCTCCCTCCGTAAATCTTTGAGTTTTTTATCTTCCTGTGATTTGGCCTGCTCCGCTTTCCACACCTTTTCTTGGTTTTTCATCGTATGCGGATGCCAAGACTTCTTCAAATTCTAAATTAAAAGTATATAATTAATATTGTTATTCTATGATTGAATAATTTTAATATATGTACCAAATCGCCGCCACCCATTACGTCGAGTTGTTTCATTTACTACAACGAATTTATGGAATTCTTGCAAAACACACTTTTATTTAAAGCATTTTTATAACAAAAACGATTATAAACAATGTGTATGCATTAACATCTATTTTATGTTAACTACGCTGCACATTCTACAGTAAACGGAACGTACATTTTAGAACTGATTCTACCTAAACAGAGACTATCTAATTTTGATTTGACAGCTGATTTTTGAGCTTCACAGGGTTGATTTCTGCATTAAAATTTTTTTGGCTGTGAATGACATCTGCATAATATAATTGTGAATATTACATTTTCTACTTCCTTCACCATCTTTACACTAACTTGGATATCCGTTTTTCGAATTAAAGTAATGAAAGAGAAATAGAAAGTTTGAGAAAATTTTCAAACTGTATGTAAATATTTAGTGATTTAAATGACTTAACAGCTCGTTGCTTCAATGTATGTTTACATGATAGATGTAAATTATTTTCTTTGATAATTGCACAGTGGCAACCCATTATGCCTACGAGGCGTTTTATTTGATTGCCGAAGATCAAGTGGGGCTGGCTAAAGTGGCGCTTATTATAGGTTTGTCGATTTGGGAAATTTTTGCAGTATTGAATTTTGTCTGGTGGTGTACTATTGTTTTGTGGGTGTCCGGTTAGCAATTTAAGCATTTAGAAGAAAGCTTTTATTATTATTGTTATTGCTTTGTAACTTAAAGTGTAGAAATGGCAAATATTAGCGGAAAAACTCTTTTGTCAGCGAATCGCGCTATTGGTGTAGCATTAAATGCCAACTCCGCACGCACACAGTAAGCAATCGAACTGTCAATTAAGTTAGGACTTTTACAATATAACAAATATTTACATATAATAAATATTTACATATACGTATATATTCATGTTAAATATCCGCCGGGTAGATTGAATAGCTGGCAATTCTTTAGAACTTTGAAATGAAGATATTAACATGTGGACAAAGAAATTTAAAGTTATATTCTATTTTTTACAATTTAAACATATAAATATTTCTATTTTCAACAAATATGGCTTGTTAAATTATCATCGAAGATTTCCATTTAACCGGTGCTAACTGCCTAGCTTGCGCTCTAGTAGATGTCATTACGCAAGGTCATTCAATCTTGCAGCATATTTACTTGCCTATTTTCCCCCATTCGCATGTACACGTGTGTATGTAGATATGTACATACTAATGTATGAATGAGAATTCGAGTATATTTAATTATATCAATATTGGGAGCTATTTTATTAGTTTTTATTAATGGCAGTAATTTCCTTTCAAGATTATACAATACAATTTCTTTACTAAATTTATCACAGTATTTTTTTGTGTATTGAGGCAGCGCTATTTTATTCGAAGAAGTTAATTTGTAGATATTTGTCTTTACATATAGATATACAATTATAGCCATTCATGTAACCTAGTAAAATATATATTGCTTGAAGAAGTTAAATGTATGTACATATAAGTAGCTATATATGTAAATCACTTCGAACAGATAATTGTTTAGCTTTTTTACTAAAATGCTTCACATAATCTTATTAGGTAATAAATTAGTAAGAAAGTACTTGAATATATGTGCCTACCAATTTGCATAAATGTGTATGTATATTTGTATAATCTACTGTCATTTATTTTATATTATCAAGCACATTATGCACAATAGTGTAAAACAATTTAGGTGTAAAAATTACTTCGCTTACTTACATCTGTAAATATAAATATAGATTCATACTTACACATGCTAGCTTGAAATGTTCATACTTTGCTCGTATTTTTTAAATAATTAATTAATAAAAATAAATTATATGTATAAAGAATGTATTGCTATAATATATTTTGCCTACAATAATTACGCCCATAAATGAAAACCGAGTGCATAATTCATAAATTTTACGTAATATTTCAGAAAAATATTTAGTTTTACTAAAAATCTATTATTTATTTCTTCTGAAAATCGTATATCGTATTTTTCTAGCAAAATTTGATATAATATTTTAAAAATTGCCCATTGAATTTTAAGTTCGCAAATAAATTAATATTTAGAAGAGTTCTTAGTTAAGTACGAGTATGTTACCTGAATAAACATGATAGCAATGTTTTTGGCATATTTAAATTAAAGTAGTAAATATTACATAATAAAAAAAACAATGCTGCAGATAACATAAGTACATAAGTCCGAGGGGGATAAAAAGATTCAATAGATCGGATATGTTATCTTAAAAGTATAGGATTATAATCTTATACCTTTAACAGACACTATAAACCACTTGAGAAAGTGATTCAAGTTGCTGTTTTATGTGAAGACGCCGGCGTATTAAAGAGTATGATAAAATTGTAACATTGTAACATTTCAAATACTTCAAGATATTTTTATAAAAAATGGTGTGTATGCATAATAATACTATATATAACATGATCACGCTTCCAGGAGCTGATCGTTAAACCAACATCAGCTTCTGCCACACGAGAGCGTCCAACTCTCGTAACGAATTTCTGCCAAACATGTCTTCAAGAATTCTTTTACAAAAATATCTGCATGTATGTACATGTATGTATATATATATGAATATGCATATTGAAAGAAAGCTATATCCACTGAATTGACGTATTGAGGGAAAAAAATAGCCTCAACATGACAAATATTTCTTAAATTTTAGAACTAATACAAAAAATACTTTTCTTTTTTCAGTATTCACTTGCACTTATGTATGTATGTACATGCGTATACATACATACATGTATGCTCAATATTTGTTATTTTTTTGTTTGTATTGTCTATTTTTAAGCAGCTGAACGTACATACTTGACAACGTCATCAGTCCAGTTCACGGGATGCGATAACCAAATTTATGACCATGGCAGTGAACAATTTGCATTTTCACGTAATTTAATTCATACTGAAATGGGGTTTCAGATATTGTTCATATATGCATATACATATATGTATGTGTGTTCAAATGTTCTAATTATCATTATGATTAAGAAAACTTTAAACCGATTATGACTAGTTTTTATTGCAGTCCGTACATGTAAATATGTATATGAAATTAATGAATAAGTTAATTCGAGTTATCTCTACAAAAGCGAAGTGATTTACGCCAATTTGTAGCTTCCTAGTGAAATAAATTAAAAAGTAATACCGAAACATCTGTATGTAGATTAATTTCAACATTGTTCTTATATATGTGCATATTTGAATACAAGCGCTTATGTATGAATATATACTCGTATATATGTATTTGTGCATAGAATTATAAATGCTCTTCATTAGTATGTATAACATATTTTCTAACAAATATTTGCTGCCATCAACAACAATGGCCTGTGACGTGACTTAATTATTTGTAATATTTTTTACTAAACATCTCAAAATAACAAAATTGCAGTAATAATAATTAAGGGAGCCGATTACGTTTAATTGTTTTTTTTTTACTTAAATCTGTGTTTTTTCGTTTTTAGATCATGGTTTGCTGGCGTGCAAATGGGTCCACCTGATGCTATTTTGGGTGTAACTGAAGCTTTTAAACGGGACACGAATCCAAAAAAAATCAATTTGGGTGTTGGTGCTTATCGCGATGATAACGGTAAACCGTGGGTGTTGCCAAGTGTACGCAAAGTGGGTTTGCTCTATATTCTTTTTTAAAATAACTGCATCAATTTCTAAATGTACTAATCAAAATTCAAGGCCGAGGAACGTATTGTCTCCAAGCAATTGGACAAGGAATACGCAACTATCATCGGTATTCCAAATTTCTACAACAAAGCTATTGAACTGGCGCTAGGTAAGGATTCTGAACGTTTGAGAGAGAAACACAATGCCACAACACAGGTGAATAAATCAATCCTATTTATTATTTAATTCTCTATGTATTCGCGAGTCGGTTTATTTTGCAGTCCATCAGTGGTACAGGTGCTTTACGTATTGGTGCCGCCTTCCTCAGCAAATTCTGGCAGGGCAATCGTGAGGTGTATGTGCCGACACCCACTTGGGGCAATCACGTACCAATTTTCGAACACTCAGGACTTCCCATCAAGAAATACCGTTATTATGATCCTAAAACATGCGGTTTGGATGTGCAAGGTTGTTTCGATGACATTAGCGTAAGTTTCAATTTATAATACAAGAAAATTTATGTTTAAATTAAGTTATTAATAGGTAAATATTTACCTATTTAATTGCAGAAAATTCCAGAAAAATCCATTGTTTTGTTGCATGCCTGTGCACACAATCCCACTGGTGTCGACCTCTCACAGGAGCAATGGAAGGAGCTCTCTCAATTGATAAAGAAGAAGAATTTATTCCCATTCTTCGATATGGCCTACCAGGGTTTCGCCTCCGGAGACGTCGATCGTGATGCGCAAGCTGTGCGCATTTTTGAAAAGGACGGTCATTTGTACTGTTTGGCGCAGAGTTTCGCCAAGAATATGGGTTTATATGGCGAACGTGCTGGTGCCTACTCGGTCATCACTGCCAGCAAAGAAGAAGCTGATCGTGTTATATCGCAAATTAAGATACTCATTCGTGCTCTCTATTCGAATCCACCAATCAATGGTGCACGTCTTGCTGCCGAAATTCTGAATGATCAAGAATTAAGAGCCATTTGGTTGAAGGATGTGAAAACAATGGCCGATCGTATTATTAATATCCGCGCACAATTGAAGGGCAATCTCGTGAAGTTGGGTTCAACACGCTCCTGGGATCACATTACCAATCAAATTGGAATGTTCTGCTACTCGGGCATGACCGCCGCAAATGTCGAACGTTTGTCGAAGGAGTTTAGCATTTATCTGACGAAGGATGGTCGCATCTCGATGGCTGGTGTGACCAGCAAGAATGTTGATTACTTGGCGCAAGCTATGCATGTAGTTACCAAGTAAAACCAAAACAGCTAAATAATTAAATTAAATGAATTTTAATGCACATCTAAGCAATACGGAGAGGTTGCCGTTAAAATCGACCATACATACCCGTGTACATGTATAAGCATAGTACATGTGTGTTTAGTAGAATTTTAATAAATAATAGAATCCAAATCTTTTAATTTAGAAACATAAAATAAAGAACCATGTAATATAGGCATTGAGTACCTATGCGTTTATAATCGCTCAAAATAACAATATAATGTAATTGCATAAATGAAAGCATTTAAAATAAAACCGTAAAATCACAAATTAATAAACCATTGAAGATGCATAAAGATTTTTTTAACTAAATGTTTTGTGGTTATTGTTGTTGTACTAACATTGTCGCCGCACCATAGAAAAACTTATATTGTTGTAGAGACAGAAAATATTACTCAAATAATTTTGACTCGAAAAACTCAAAATTACCCGTTGAAATAAAAAAAAAATTTTGAAACTGGAACTGTATTTTACGAATTTTGTGTTGACATAAAAAAATATTAAAATCACAATTTACAATACAGAAAAATTCTGAGAAATATGTTACAGCTTACCAAGCGTGTGGGTACTATTAAAGCTGAATGTGCTACATCTTTGTATTTTACACGTTACAAGTACGTATTCTACATGTAATATTAGTGAATCTGGAAAAAAAAACTAAAAGTATATTGAATAGATCATGGTTCGTAGATGTAAAGATGGCACCACCCGACGTTATACTCGGTATCACGGAGGCATTTTTAAATGATAAAAATCCCAAAAAAGTTAATTTAGGCGTAGGCGCATATCGTGATGACAACAGCAAACCGTGGGTGTTGCCCAGTGTTAATGAGGTGTGTTCCTTATAATTTTTATTTTTATACTAAAAAATCATTCATCATTTTACTAAGGCACAAAAACGTGTAATAACCAAAAATATGAATAAGGAATATGCACCTATTCACGGTTTGGCCGATTTTTATAATAAGTCAATAGCACTGGCGCTGGGAGAAGATTCCGAAATACTGACAAATAATTGCAATGCAACGGTGCAGGTATGCTTAATGCAAAATTTTATATAAATTATATTGATATGTATATATATGAATTAACGTTGTGTTTGCCTGTGTAGACCTTAAGTGGCACAGGTGCCTTACGTGTGGGTGCCGCATTTTTAGGACTCTTTTGGAAGGGTGAGCGCGTGGTTTATTTGCCCACACCCACATGGCCTAACCACAGACCGATTTTTATGCATTCCGGCCTGAAAGTAGCGAACTATGGTTACTATGATCCAAATACGCGTGCGCTGAATGGGCAGGCGCTCTTTGAGTCGTTATGTGTAAGTGGCTTTTAGGAGCGCGAGACAAGCACTTTTAATTATTTTTATAAACTCTTAAACTTTCATTAACATTAGAAAATACCAGAAAAGTCAATTGTGCTCCTACATGCGTGTGCTCACAATCCAACCGGTGTGGATCCAAACGTAAAGCAATGGTGTGAAATATCGCAGATGATGAAATCACGCCATTTATATCCTTTCTTCGATATGGCATATCTTGGCTTCGCCAGCGGTGACATTGATAAGGATGCGGAAGCTGTACGCATTTTCAGCGCCGAAGGGCATACATTTTGTTTGGCGCAAAGTTATGCCAAAAATATGGGGCTTTATGGTGAACGTGTTGGTACACTTACTGTAGTTTGCAGTTCGAAGAATGAGGCCGAGCGTGTCACATCTAATTTGAAAACCATTATACGACCCATGTATTCGAGTCCACCGATACATGGTGCACGCATCGCTATAGAGATTTTCAAGGATGAAAAACTCTTTTGCGTTTGGTTAGATGATTTAAAGACAATGGCTAATCGTACTATAACTATGCGTAAGGAATTGAAGGAGAATTTAATTTCACTCGGTTCTAAGCACTCTTGGGATCATATAACCAATCAAATCGGCATGTTCTGCTATACTGGCCTAAAACCGGAGCAAGTCGCACGTCTTACAAAGGAATACAGTATTTATTTGACAAAAGATGGACGTATAGCGGTAGTCGGTCTGACAACGAAGAATGTCGCATATGTCGCCGAAGCTATCCATGCCGTAACCAAGTAGCATTTTCATGGAATATTTATCAACTGATTGCTTAGGATTAATGTAAAACCACCAAATGTGCCGAAATATTCTATAATATAGTCAAAACGCATTGACAGCTTGAGTTCCAAAGCACTAGCTAATTCAGAATTATGCATGTACATATGTATATATAGGTATAGTTCTAATAAAAAAGACTTTAAAACTTTTGCATTTGTTTATGTTTTTATATATTTCTATTATATAAACATATTAAGAGCACGATCTCGTATAAATTTGAAAAAAAAAAAACAAAAAATTTCTCTTTCTATTGCTATTGTTTAATTGCTCAAGTTTAATTGCATATTAGTATTTTTTAATTAAAACATAAACATACATACAAATTATGAAATGTATATACACGCATAATAAAGAGATAAGTTATTGAACTAGCTATCATTGTAGGCTCAAATAATATTTCTAACTAGAAATATAAATACAAATACATATAATTACTTACAATATTTATAGTCACGGTTTATTGTAACGATATCTCAGCTTTTCCGAAGGTTCGCAATACTCTTTAATAATTAATTTACATAGGAACGCATGAAATACTATAATTATTGCACAAACTGATACCCAAAAGAGTGTAGGCAAGCCGCCTAACTGATGACCATGCCTATGAAGTGCGATCAAGTGCTGTTCGTGCGCCGGTGCTGAAGAAAATAAACAGAAATTTGGAACAAAGTTCAGAATCTTTGAATTTAAAAATATACCTTCTACTACTTCTTTAACATGTATAGCCTTATGAAGCTCTTCCATATGTTGCTTGTCTTCAGTAATATAAAGAATCGCGGTTAATGGCTCCGTTAATTTCACTGGGAATTGGCGACGGCTTTGGCTAAAAGAACATAAATATTAGTAATTTTTATTTATAGATAAAAAAAAATATAAAAAAGTAATATTTTATTTATTTCTGACAAGAAGACATCTTAATTATTAACTCACGTGAGTAGTACTGGTTCATCCAAACAGCCGCCATCGCAGGCATAATAGCTGCGGTCGGAACGATCAAGCGCCACATTAATTACCGCCTTATTATCTTCAGTAACGGCGATTGTGACATTGACGTGCGTCTTATTGCCATAGTTTAAGCGACGAAAATGAAAGTCTCGATGCAGATATTTGGGATGCATATTACACTCTAAATGTTGATTGCTGAAACGAAAACTACCAAAGCTTAGTACCATAGCTTGTATAACACCTGAAGCACCGGCACGTATTAGGTTGTGGCAGCCCTAAATAATAAAAAAATGGAAGTTGAAATGTCTTTACATAAATAAACTAACATTGAAGTTTACCTGCTTTTCCAAAGTAACCATCCACGATGACACCAAATTATTAAGTTTTTCCAATGTATCTGCGCTCAACCAGAGATTTTCTGCCTGTAATGTGTAATAAGAATCATAACAGCCTTCAGCATATGTCAATGCTTTCGCGATTTCTTGTTTGCTAGGCGACTTTAAAGAAGCGAACTCTTCATATTCGTAACTGCGTGTTTGCGAGAGAACTGCATACATGGAAGCGTTGATTCGATCGCCATTTAAACTTCCCTCCGCTTTAGATGTACTTATACTGAAGCCAGTAGCCCACAAATCTGACCAAACATTAATATGTTCTTGATGGAATGTGTGAGGATTTGGCTGTTGCTCCGATTTGTTTTGCAATTTCTGCAAAACTTTTGTAATAGCTTGTATAGCTTTGTTTTCTATATCTTGTACCGTCTCCGTCAACTTGTCACGCTTAATGGGTTGTGAATAATGAACTGCGATTGGAAATACTATGTTGATAGCCCCACGCTTTTTCAATTGTACAATTCGATTGATTTGTGGTTTAACTACGCTTACTACAATCACATTAGTAGGCTCGTCTGGATTTACTAAAATCGTTCCAGTACTCACTTCGAATTCTTTAAGTACAGAGGATGGAGTTGTTGAACTGGTAGAAACAATATAACGATGAATTCATGGCATATTTACAAAACAAAATATGTGTAAACTATTTCGAGTAACTAATTTTTAGTACTTCATGGCAAATAAAAAATAATTGCATATATATTTATGTATACTTTTCATACGTACCCCAATTTGATAACGTGCGAAGTTGGTGATTGAAAATAAATACGTGGGAAAATCAGCTCCACTTCCTCTATAGTGTTTCGAGTGTTTGTGATTTTAATTTCTTGCATTAAAACGCTCGGATGTGTACGGTGAGCGTAATAAGAATAGGCGACAAAATAATTTGAAAAACATTGAAACCTGCACACATTTATTGTGAAGATTATACAAATTTTCTTGCTTTAACTAGATAGTAATTTTAACTGCAAACCTACCTATGCACTGTACCGGACAAATATTCAACTACCGTTGCTTCGCGTCCAGCTTCGTTTCGCTGTGCTATCGATACAACCGGATGAAATTGCATTGGCAATTGCATAGAGCGGCCGGATTTTATATTCAAGGAAGCGTCGTGCGCCACTTCCATACCAATGTAACCATTACCTATATACGGTATGAAATTACGTTCTTCTGGGTGCGGTGGCACGTGACGTATATTGGCATCAAATTCATAATTTTGCAGAAAAAATGGTGTTAAGCGGTCGTCCATACACTGCATGTGTGGCTCTAAAAGGTACAACAGAGTGAAATGTATTACCTGATTGATTTATTGAAGACAAAACACTTTACCTTTTACTTCCGGCGTATTCATAAACAGATAGCGAAACACAGGTGGCAAAACGTAGAAAAAAATACATATTGCCAATAAGAGCAGAAAGATTCGTCTATACGACAAAAAGCTACCATCGGCAAGACGTTTTAGTTTTCTCTTGAATTCTCCTAAGTCAAATTTATTCGATTTGTCTGTTCGAAACATCTTGCATTTGTTATTTTCACTCAAATTTATGTAATTTACTTTTTGGCCATAGATTCGTAGAGCTAGTGGTGTTGGGCCAATCACCTGGTATATTTGTTTTGAAAACACACAATACTCCACCGATACGGCTCATCCACACTTAACACTTTATCAATTTGTTCACTCTTATATTAAACTACACAACCGGTGTAGAAATCTTTGTTGCATATTGAGAATACACATATGACAGAGTGACAACAAAAAATAATCGGTGTCATATTTGTCTTAACCCAAAATTATAAAATTTAAATGAATTCTCCTCATTAAAGATAAATAAGAAAAATATTATTAAATTTCATTATGTTCAACGTACAAAAATAAATTCTATAAGAATAATAACATTGTAATATTCAGTAATGATAAAAAATACAATCCATACCAAAAATATTATATAGTAAAAACAATAGAACGGAAATATTAATGCTTAAAATCACAAAATAACATGCATATAATTTTCATTAAAATATATACAATAAATTGAATATGAAAATAAGTTTTTTATATAAAAATTAATTAGTTTTGCAAGATTCAATTTGAAACGTACTTTCTACACTCCTCCTTTAAAGACTCTGCTTTTATGACATCTCCTCTTTTATAATTTTGTACTGTACTTACTTTTTTGACAAATAAACATTAATGGCTGCCAATCTTGTATAAAGAAGCAGCAGCAGTGAATTTTTCGCTCCAATTTGCAAAAAGTTAGAGAAAACTATTTGACAAAATTGAGTAAGAGTTAAAATACACTTTGCGAAAACGCAGCGTGGATAATATTCGTACAGGATGTGGCCGCAAGCGTTGCAAATGTCTAGAGATGAGTGTCGAGGGATTTTGAGAAGACTTGGTAAGAAAGTGGCTACGAATGCGAGCCAAACTACATACTATGTAGGTGAAAAGAACTGGTGCTGAAGCGCATTCAGGAGTTATGCTAACGGGGAGATTGCACAAAGACCGTGATCCTTTTGATGATTTGTTGTGTGTGTTAATAGTGAAGTCTTTTATTAAACATTTGTTATTTGTTCAATCTATTTCCAGAGCTGGAATCTTATTCTCATGTGATTAGTGTATTCCGCGCTCAGGGCGGGCTCAACGACAACAAGGCCAAACTTCTTGAGGAGTTGCGTGGCATATTTCACATCTCGCAAGAGCGTCATCGAGCTGAAGCGCGCCGTGTTGCAAACGATGAACAATTGTGTACCATAGCTGAAGCGTAAGTGTTTAAAGAATTCATACGCGTAGTTACGAAATAAGGCGAAAGTTTAGTGTAAATTATACTTCCTATAATGATGACATGGTGCTTACATACATAAATGTGTTGTGCTTTTTTGTTTTTTTTTACTTGTGCGCAGTATTTCTGGTCCAAATACTTGGCAAGAGTGGTCGCGTGAAGGACGACGATCGTATCCGATGCTACCGCGTGTAGCACCACAAACAGCGCTCGCTTTAATTGCTAATAATGTGGCAACTGAGACAGCTTCTGAAAACGCTAAACTACCCTATCCCGCTGATACGGCAGCAGCAGTCGTTGCTGAACAAGCGAATACTGTTAATACAATATTGGGAAAAGAAGAATTGGAACAGTGGGAATTCAAACGCGAGGTTTATATCGTCACAGATGATCCTGTAAGTTAAAAAATGATGTGATTGTGAGGGGCGGGCGAGGTTATATAACGACTAAGGAATATAAAGTGTGTGGTTAAAAAAGTACAGTCTGTGCATATATTCTTAAAAGATCATTTGTAGAATTAAAAATTTAAAAATTTTCGAAATAACCAAAGTTTTTGATTATTGCTAAAGGTGCCCCAGTGATAGAACATTTAATAAACACAACATTCATGTACATACATACGTATATATGAATAATACTAATATTGGAATGCATGCAAATAAAATTTACTACTCTATTAAGAAAAATTTGAGTTCATTGACAAAATTTGTTTTTGATATTGTTTCCGTTTTCGTTTCCATATTTGACCTCTTTAGATATGAGCATAAATTATCTGCATTAATGGAAATATTGTAATTAAATAATTATTACTTTTTTTTCTTTCTTTAATTTTTTTTAAATAGTTTAAAATGCCCGATATTCCTGCTGTCAATAAGAAAAATCTTAAACGTAACATATCGGACAGTCAGGCTGCCAGCAATAAAAAGCGTATTATCAGTGACACTTCACCCAGCAAACAACAGCACCAAAGGCAGTTCCATCACATAACTGCTAATAGTGCTCAAGCTACGTCACCCAGCACCGGTACCAGTAATATACGTAAATTATATAACAATCACAACAGCAAAGCTGCCCAGCAACGTTTAAATCAAACAACATTACAAAAACAAAAACTGGCAAAGAAAAAATCGCAGATTGCTACAGGTGTAAACCCTGTATTACCTGTTACACCTAGTAAGCGTCAGGCGACGCCAGCCAAAAGTGGTCGCAAAGCGAATTCCAAACTTCAAGAACAAAAACAACAACAAGCACTTGCTCAACATCAACAGCAACAACAATTGCTGCCGCAGACAACCGTTCGCAACATACAACATGTTGTCGGCGAGGGATTGGATGAATTCAACATTGATCAGAATTCCACACAACCGCAGATTGCCGCTTCAAAGAAGGACATAACCAAGAATCTAACTAAATTGCAATTACCTAGCGTCATTACCACACCATCATCAGTGTCACCAACTGTGATAGCGCCGGCAATGCCATCAAACACACCATTAATGGTAAATGCTTTGTCTACACGAATCGATGCTCATCAGTTGCCAACTGCCTTATCACCAACTATTGGCAGTGCTGGAGGAACATCAGTTCCCACAATTTTACATAGCAAAGCGGAAAAACAACTGATTTCAACGCCAGTGCAAAAAATTATACTTGAAGATCGTCTTCCGCCTCAACAATTGTCGGGCTCAGCTGTCACAACTTCAACAACATCAGTGGCATCGGCGGTCGTGGTGTCGACGGCATCTACGTTTCAATTGCAATCTACATCCACACCACAGATAATGACATTGCCACAAATATCAGCTGCTGCAACAAAATTACGCGCAGTAAATACCACAATTTTACCACCAGGTACTAAACTCACCACTAAAAAGTTGTCCGCCTCTACATTGATCAGTGCGCTTGGCGCAGAGAATAACGCTGCATTAACCGGCAGTGCAAATAATATTGGCTCACAAGTTTTTAGCATCATGGAAGGTAATAATAGCTCGAGTAATGCACAAGCGTCGCCAGGTCTGCCGACGCATACGCCACCCGCAATCATACAAATTCAAAATACAAACAACACCAGTGTGTCTGCGGAAGGCGCAATGACAGCGCCACAAACACTGCACTCAGCACAACAGCCGACGCAGGGCAAAGTGTTAACAACGAAATTGTTACCAATTGTGCTGAGTGGTGCCGGTGTTGCTGGTGGCAGCGGTGTTGGTGCGTCCGCTGCACTTAGTAGCAGTAGCAGCAGTGCCGGTAACACTGTAAATATTACGAAAATCGAAACTATCAATAACGGTGCTGCGCTCGTAAGTGGCAGTGGAGGCAGTGGGATCAGTAGCAATAATCTGAATGCATCATTGGGTGGCACAACTGCAGTGCTAAAAACCGTAGGCTCCACATTACTGCTATCACCAAATCAGAGTGGCGCACCAGCTGGCAGTGCGTTATTTTCAACACTAACTTCCGGTGCTCCGGTGTTTCGCAAATCACAGATCATTAAAACAGGCACAATTGGCGTGAACGCAAGCAGCACAGGGAAGGTAAGTAACAGAGTTTTATTTTCTATTCATTTTGGAGTTTATAAAGTAGTACGATTTCCTAGTAGGGAAGTTTAGTATTGAAAATATTTTCAATTAAACTGTAAAATATTTTTATAATTTTATGGAATTTACGGCTTTAGTTTCGAATCATGGTTTTGAATATAAAAATAATATACTCTCGCAACAACATCTCTCTTAATTTCTTATTAAAATTAATTTAAAAATAACGTGACATTTTTAATACTAATGTTTTAGTTATACATTTTAACTATCAGTTTTTCAATTTTAATTCAATTCCTTTAATTTTTTTTTGTAATTTAACTTTTTTGTTTTTGTTTTTTTTATTTTTATTTTAAGCTTTTCTTTGTATTTCTATTTTTTTAGTTTTTTATTTTTTCATATTTTTATTTTTTCATATTTTTATTTTTTCATATTGTTATTTTTTTTATAATTTTTTTTTATATTTTTTTTTATTTTTATTTTTTATTTATTTTTATTTTTTTTTGTATTTTTTTGTGTTGTATTTTTTTTTTGGATTTTTTTGTTTTGTATTTTTCTTTTTTTTGCTTTTATTTTTTATTTTTATTTATGTTTTGGCATTTTTGTTGCTAAACAAGCACTCTCTGTTCACCTTTCAAATACATTCTCCCTATATTAATTTTTAGCTTTCCGGCAACTTTAGTACTTCCAACTCTGGTCCCCAAATTATCAGCAATATTAAATTGACACCAGCGAATACTACTACAAATGTAACTGCGGTAAGTCATTCGAATCAACAATCACAACAACAATCAACATCGGCTTCACCATTCTTACAACATCAATTAAAGAATATCTCAACTACTGGTATTCGTACCAGCGTGAAAATATGCCAATCACCAAATGGCAAAGTGTTCATTCAGCCAGCCAATATCGATAAAGCATCGAAAGCAAAATTACAAGGTGCATTATCGCACAAAATCTTGCCCAACACGGTGGTCAGTAGCGGTGCCGCGGGTGCTGGTACAACCATTACACATCAGCCGCAACGCATCGCCATACAGAAAGTGCAAATAATTCCAGCGCCATTAAATTCGCCCGGCAATCTGACAGGTCCGTTTCACACGTCCACTTCACAATCCCAGTCGCAAACAAAGCCCACAATTCCAACAAATACACTAACACTGGGCGGCAATAAGGGCAACATGAATATGGTTTTCGTGCCATCGGTTGGTGCGCGCACCACATCAGGTACAATAACGCTGTCGAAAACTTCAAATGTTGGTAGTGGTATTATTGCAGCTGCTAAGGTGCAAGGTGGACAAAACTCAGATACCGTCAAACCCAATGTAGTGATAATTGGCTCGTCCTCAGCACAAAGTGGCACCACTGCGCCAATTAAGACGACCACTTTCATCGATGGTAGCAACAAGTACAACGTGACCTCCAGAACACCCAGTGCAGTGCAGTTAGAAGCAAATCAAATGATTACCGAAGATACGCCAGTTGATATACTCAATATGCCGATTATAGTGGAAAGTAGCGATGGCACAAATATCACGATGGGTAATAATATCGGTGATACAGTAACGGTATTGCCAACAACGCTCGTGGAAAATACACAACAACAGCGAGAAAAACAAAGCCAACAACAAGAGCAGCCGTCCACAATAATTTTGGGTGCTACCGATTGGGAAATGGAATTAGATCAAGCAACCGCAGTTGCAGCAGCAACTAAAGCAGCAGCACGCACAGAGTATCGACGACAGTCAAGTAGTGGCCAGACTGGTGGCAAACAGCAGCAGGAGCAGGAGCAGGAGCAACAACAACTAGAAATGCAAGACAAGGAAACGATTGATGGTGAAACCATAATTATCGATGACAGTTTTGAAGATGTCATTGTGGAGGAACAAGAAGAGGGCGACACTGATGCCGGCACTGAGACTGAGGGCACTGTAGACGGTGAAATGGATGATGGTGAAATGGCAGACGATACAGGCGGCGAAGAGGGACAAGAGATGACAGAAAGGGCATACACAATTTATAGCGGCACCGAAAGCGGTAGTGGTGGTGAGATATCGCCCACCAAAACTCGTGATGCGCCGAAGTTGAAGGTGGGACGGTTGCAGAAAACGTATAATAACGCCAGCGCTAATGCCAACGATGAAGATGAGCCAATCGAAGTTATTGATGATGATGACGAGAATACAATTGTTGCTGTCAGCCAGAAAAAATCTGCCCAAAAAGTGGAAAGTGAAATTGTAAAATTGGAAAGAGAAGTGAATGCGACCAATATGAGCAACGAAAGAGAAAACAACATATCCGCCGTAGTTGAATGTGAAACAGATGCCGGATTTGATGAGACTATTGGTGCGTATATGCGTGAAAACTAAAATAATAATATTTTATATAAATCGCTTTTATTTGCTAGTAGACTAAAAAGTTAATAAAACTCACAAATAATTGCTTGACATATTTTTAGTTGCCGATATTGATGAAAATACCGCAATTGAATACATAGAAGAGGATAATAACACGCTTACAACCAATGACAAAACTGAGGTAAACAATTTAAGCGCAACACCAGCGAAATCTTCAAAAAGTCAAAGAGCAGAGAGTGAAGTCATCGTGCTGGACGACAATGACAGCGCATCACTAATGGCCACAGCAACGCTGGCTTCAGCGTCGCCGGCGACACTAGACGAAGCAACCGAAGACACAGTCGTGGTGGAGTGCAAACCAAGCAAAATGGTTAGCGGCAATACACCAACGACGATAAACGTTGCCACGTTAAAGCCGACAACAGTCACAACTGTCAATCGTAATGACTTATCTGGCCTGCAATAAAGGGTTGAAGCTTCATGGTACTGAATGCAGATTGTCGAATTTGTTGGAGAGTGGGTTGGTGAATAAGTTTTTTTTTCCACCGATTTCTCCAGCTGAAATATTGAGTAATAGCAATAGATGGTGGGCTGCGACAATTTGTGAACTTTGATGAATGGTGTATATAAAAAGATTTGATGAAATTAATTGTTTATAGTAATATTATATGAGACAGTTGCTTTTGAAAACATTTTAGTGTAAAATGTAAAGTTAGCTAAAACGCAAACGTAAAGAAATACGCGTTGATGAGTAGATGAATGAGACAAATGAGTTGAAATATAATAAAAAGATATCTTTTTAATTAGTAATGAACAAAAGGTTTAGAAAAAGTTTCTGAAGGCTGTAAGTAGTAGAAATGCATTAGCAAGATATTTTTTAGAATATTACTACTAACTCGAGTAGGTTGGACTATAGTTTAAACTTAATTTATAATTATTCAATATTTTCTTTTAATATTTTTTTTATTTTTTTTTTTTTAAGTTTTACCATAAGAATTTACGTATCTTAAGTACTCACATGTTTTTTATGAGCACGCACGACGGAGAGGTAATGCAATTGAATTCATATTTAGTACTAGCGCTAAGTACCAGTGGGAAAATTAAAATAGAAATAAAAATTTCCAAAATTTTCATTTAAGTTGTAAATAGTAGTTAGTATCGTAGATGTACTTCAACAAGCAAAAAGGGACACAAGGCGGTGAGAACAGCCAGATACTGCAGGTAAAAATACCACGGAAAATTTCTCAAATTTGGGGGTCGCGTTAAGTGCTGGTGTGCATAATTGTACATAAATATATTTTTAATGTTAGGCGGTTTTTTTACTGCAAACTTTTTGCAGCTTGTATAAAATAAAAACATTTTTATGTAATTAAAACAAATATACATACATCATTTGTTAATAAGTACTAATAAAAAATTAACACGTTATAATTATACTTACACACAACACACGTACATACGCATGCACGCATACAGACATTTGTTCGTTATGCAAAGCTCACAGCGAGATTATAGGTTAGTAGTTGATAATTTGTTTAATTTTTTTCTAACACATAAATTACTTTAAACCGCAACGCAAGCAATTTAAGGATCGATAATCGATTTAAAGTATACTTATCTAATGTGTAATACCACATGCAGGCAGTATGTTTGAGGACCTGTTGCATTGCTTTATAGTAAACAATATTAGTTAAAAAGTTTTTTTCTTTTACTTAAGGCTAGCTTAGCAGCGCAAAAAGGAGAAAATGAATGAAAAATAAAACAAAATACTTTAACAAGTTGAAATTATACATTTTGGTTGTTTGTAGTTTTTTAAATAAACAGTTACGCTTACGTAACGTATGTTTCCCGAAAGCAGCTACGAACCCACTTTAGTATTAATACTAGTTTTTTTATGATTTTATTCACTCAAATACATTTGTATGACCAAGTTTTTAATATAGCAAATACAAATATATCATTTGCGAATGCTATTACTTACCTACACCAACTACCACACATTTGCGTATGTTTCAAATTGGTTCGTGAATAACATGCTTAAATTCATTATGCGTTACTTTCGAATAAAATTTCTAGAGCAATCCAAGATATGGTTGAATTTCTAAATCTTTCAATTTCTATATACTAAAATTAAAATACAATTTAATTTTGCTTTCAATACGTTATTCTTCTTCATACTCACTAAGTGGTTAGCAGCTGTTATATAAAAGCGCAAAAACAAAGTTACATAATTAAGCTAACTTTTGTATGTACAGGATACTAAAGATAAATATAAAAAATGAAATTAAAATTATAATCAAATAAAATAAACAAAAATGTTCTTTAGCGGTAGTAACGATAAAGCTAATAAAAGCAAATATACATACATACACACGTACATACATAATCTATTAATTGTTGAAGAATACATGTCTGTAACGTTTATCTTTAAATCTTTGCTATTATTACTACTACATATTATATTTTTTGTTTATTGAATTTATTGTGTAGATTTTATCAAATAGCACAGTAAATATTTGAATAAAATGCCGTTTTGAAAAAGAAAAATTTTAAATTATTGTTTCGATTTTTCAGTTGTTAGAAACAAAAACTGCACAATAAATTTCTTAGGAATAGTTATCAGTTATCATCTTATCGTTGTTGTTGTGGCGGCAGAAAACATTCTCCAAATAATTATGAGAAGTGCTGTCGAGTTGACCCTTGACTGGTTAAAAATTTGTGTTCGTTCCGGTTACGTTCTCTGAGAGCGTGATGATCAATATTTCAATGTATTTTTTATTTTTGACCATCGGCAGATGTCGCAAATGCCTTAATCGGGCACCAATCACTTTAAAAATTGCCTAAAATCTGGGAAATTTCGCTAGATACGTTTTCCTTTCCCAGTAATAAAGTTATCTTGTTACTCACCACATTCACCCATCAACTGAACCAGCTTCCGAAAAGCGCACAGTTCCCCAGATCTTAGCTTAATGTTGAAGCTTTAGATATGTAGTAGACCATAATCCAAATACTGGTTAAATTTCTTGAAAGAGTAGTGTGGTTTTGAACCACGCATTATTTGAGCGGAGCGATAATTATCACCAAATTTTAGAAAGTTAGATTTCAAAGTCAGGTTTTACGGGGTAATCTCCTCCCATTTGTCATTTCGCAGAGTTTCTATAATTCGAAACTCCTTCAGCCGTTCGAGTGATGACTCCGACCTTTCTAAAAAAATTCCAAGTCCACTTAAGAATAAAGAAACTTGGTTGCCAACTTATAAGGCAAACGTCTGGTCTAGTAGTTGAGGAAAGCTTGACATCAACCAGAACTCTCTCTCTTGCCTTTACCATTAGATGAGGTAATTGTGAAAAGAAACTTCTAATAGCGTTCCCCGTCAGCAGAAGGGTATTGTGTTATTATATTCTTAACCAGAATAAAATACTCATAAAATTTGTATAATAAATTGATATCAAGACACACACCACTTATAAAAGAAGTCATGGAACAACACCTTTCGACAATCAGCTATCAGAGTCCTAAGGCAATGTATTCTCAATAAAGAAGACCATACAGAACAAGATGAGATGACCTATTGTTCTCCCCTTACCCTGCCATTGATGGACTTGGTAAGTAACTTACGACGGGTACTTTGATATTGTATTTAAAATACATCTATTGAAACTCTCAACTCATTCGGTACAAATAAAAACACGTTGGCTTCGCATCACAAAATAAGCTATAATTTCTTGTAGACTTTGCATTGAGTCGATTGTCGATTAATTTTCCCGTCAAATGGTGAAAATCATTTGAAAAAGAATTTTCATACGGATCAGATGCAAATTTTTTCTTTTGATATTTCTTATTGAATATCTGATTAACAGCATAGAATTAGAAATAGCCACGAAGTAAACTATCACGTAATATGGATCCCGGCGACAAAAATGCCGTACGTCTGGGAAAACTTTTTGGCGTATCGCGGACCATACAAAAGCAAACAGCGCGACGACCTAGTGTTACAGACCAGGAAAGAGAAGAACATGAAAGAAAGCGAACACAGTTACTTAAGGAATACCGTCAACAGCGCATCTCCTCTTTGGGTGCCAACCAGCGTTATATAATCGAGATCGCAGCCGACTTACTGAATACAGATACGGATGAACTTATAATGGGTCTGGCAGATGATCAGGCATTTGTTGAATTATTAGGTGGTATTTTCGAAGATAAAGGCCCACGTGCATGCATGATCAATTATGGGACACAAAAGGGTTACCCACCAGAGTCGGGACGTTACCAGGAGAAGTTAAAGAACACCGATGTTAAGCGTGGCGTTTGTCTAAAAAGTGATTTTGTCAGAATGGAGGGTCCTTGGGTAATCGTTTATCGCAATAACAACAATAAAAGCATAGAGAATCGCACTGTCTCTGATGATGTAGCAATGTTCCGTTGGGTAGCCGAAGATGGCAATTGTCTGTATGTGATTAAAGAGTTCATGAAACGAGTTTTGACTGCCTCATTGGAAGTGGTAACTGATTTTGGTGTTGCCGAACCTGAGCAAAAGCGCAAATTCTTTCATATACTCAACATGTATAACACCTTCTTACAATCGTCGGAGGCCATTGTCTCGACACGCGTTAATTTCGATGTCTCACATGAACTCTTCAAAGGTCTACTTTTGGTGAAATTTCAAATTGAGGCGAGCGCTAAAGATATTACACGTGTACGCATAGTCGAGCGTTATTTTGCGAATTGGCTGCGACAAATTCAAGGAATTTTGGTGGAAGGCAAGCAAATACTACGCGATCCACCGGATGTGGGACCCTTACAAATGTTGGTTAACTGGCGACGGCAATTGGCGCGATACACCTCCATTATGGAGTTCGTGTCGTCGCGTGCATTCAACAATCACAAACAGTGTTTGATATTATCACGTTCGTCGAAACTTTTGAAGGTGGGTCTTTGATTACTAATAGTAATATATTGATACAGTTCTTGTGAAATCTTGGACACTTTAGAAATGGGCTGAGATCGATAACCAGGTAACTTTAGTGCTAAATGAAGCCAAAGACAATGTGCGCTACATATCATCACTGCAAAAGTTTTGGGATCCTCTATACAGGTATAACTCAAGTGTATTTTACTGAATGAGTTCCTAGTTTACGGCTCTGTGCATACTTTGTACAGATCTGCGCCAGAGGAAATTATTAGTAGTCTACCGGGTCTAATGGTGGCCATACGTAACGTCTCCAAGACGGCACATTATTTCAACACACCCAGTAATGTAACTGGTCTTTTTGTGAAGATTTCTAATCAAATAACCTTAACGAGTCGCAGATATCTGACCGACAGCGGCCGCAGGTTGCTCTGGAATTTAGAACCACACAGCGTAATAGCAAAAATATTCAAATGCAATGAGATTATGGAGTACTATAAGTCGATATACTTGCAAACTGTTGAAGATATGGCATTCGCCAATGAAAATCCATGGGTTGTCTCGAAGGTCTATATATTCACCTGTTTGGAAAAGTTCCAGGCACGTCTGGAAAAGGTGCGTACATATGTACATAGCTTGAAGTTATTTATAAATATACTAGTTCATCCCACAGATCAGAGACATATTTAATACAGAGATAACGTACTCTGTGCTGGACGTCATCACCATCAGCGGCATGGAGAAATTCAATGCACAAATAAAAGGCGCGCGCAGCACGATCGCTTCTAAACCGTACGATCCACTCGACTATCGCATAGAGATATTCAATAAAGAATATGATATATTTGTTAAGGAGGTCGAACAAGCGGAGGTGGGCATGCAACAATTTGTGAAACAGCAAATTGCTGACGTGCCGATTGCCGAATCTGTCATATTAATACTACAACGCTTCGAGCGTCTGGGCTTGGAATGTTTATGTTTGGATCGACGTTACTTGGAGGTTGCCGAGATGTTGGAAAAGGAAATGTTTCTGCTTAAGGACGTGTAGGTAGCTAGCTCTTTTGACTCACCAGCTTTACTGATACTTTCGTGATATCTTCGTTTAGCTACAATGAGGAGCGCGGTAACCCATTTATAGCACGAAATATGCCACCCGTCGCAGGTCGTATCACTTGGATACGCTCCATTTTCAAAAAGATTGACGAACCAATGAAGGTGTTGAAGTACCGCCAGTGTGTGTTAGCACATAAAAAGGCTCAGCGCACAGTACGCTATTACAATTACATGAATGGTATAATATGTCATTATGAGATGACTTATCACAAGGCTTGGTATGATTATTGCGAAGAGGTGCGTTGCTTGCTGAATGCACCCATACTGTTGTGTCACAAAGAGATGGCTCAATATACAGTTAATTTGGATCCGGCGATCAGACAGCTGATTAAAGAGACGGAATGGATGTGGAAGCTGAAATTGGGTAAAAAATTTATTTTTGTAAATTTACATATACTTTTAACGTTGTAACTTTTCAGAGGTTCCGAATATTGCTAGCGTGGTAACCTACTGTAAAGATCGTATTCTGGATCCAGCTGTTCAACTTAAGGAAACCATTCGGCGTTACTATCAGCTTCGACAATCGATTTCAGCTATTTTCATTAACATTATGCGCTTTCGCCTACAAGAAATTGCATTGTTAATAAAGCCAGCTTTGACCTCAATCACGTGGATTTCAGAAAATCTAGAAGACTTTGTACAGGAACTCGATGATGTAAGCATGTTAGTTTTTACCACATATTTTATTGAAAAATCTTTCCATTACAGAAAGTCAATGAAGTTGAGACTTTCTACCGCACTGTAGTGAATATAGAAAAAATACGCATATTCAGGGAGATGGAGAATTTAACGGACTTCTTATATGTTTACCAACCGCAAGAGCCCATCACATCAGAGAAATATCTTGATATGAGCAATAAATTGCGTGCTGAGTTGGGTATGTTACTCACGAGTACAGTCTCAACCTGCTTCTTTCAACACTCTTCAATTGCACTCTTTCCAGAATCTATTATTGAGCGTAGCTCAGTTTGTATTGAACGAGCCGTTATTGATCTGATTAATATGTTTGTAGACCTATTGGATTTCGGTCCACTAGACTCGAAGGGTCGACGTGTATATCAATTACCAGTAGAGCAACTTAATGACAATAATTGGCGCGTCGAAGGGAATTATCCAATTGATAAATGGGATTGGATACAGTTTCAGAAGATATATCGCACCATCTATTTGGTTCCGGAGGAAATATTAAAAGGCTTGCAAATGAGGAATTACGAAGGCATACGTTATGAGCTCAGTCATTTACGCAACGATTGCATGGATCTATTTTCATATTACAATTCTAAAATGATTTTAGCATTGGTGCAATGTTCTAAGCGATCTTTGGACTATGTGCGACATAAAATATTGAGGTAAAATTTAGAAAACACGTACTTTTGTAATAAAAGCTCTGAACATCCGATTAAATGCAGATAATGACGTTGGGTATATATATCACATTAAGCTTGCTTCTGGCCATACCCATTCAGATACTAAAGGTCCCCAATAATAAAATGATAAAACCAACACATTCTTTATAGTTACATGTATCTCTAATTGCTTTCCTTATATCCAATCCCATATTTATAATCTGCTTTAGAACAAACTGGCGCACCGATCCCATGAAACCGATACTTTATACAACTATGGATATTGACTTAGAGTTGGGCTGTGCGATTGATCCCAACTTAGAATTGATGCAAACTCATTTCCATACTGCAATACTGGTGTGTACGGAAATTAATTATTTCATTTCAACCTGGGGTCGCCAAGCGAAGACATTAGAACGACGTATGAGACGTGTCACGGTCGGTAAGTTCACCGAATTAACTTTGTCAATATATAATTATTTATATGTATGTATCACCGTAGATGAGAATCGTCACGATCGATCCTATTTCCGTTACGTTGTAGATCACAAGGACATTATACGCGCCATAACGAATCTAGCTAACGGGTTATTGCTTTACAAAGCCGATGTGGATGAATTCTTATTGGTAAGTTTCTAAGGAAAGAGCATTGGACGGCTGATTTGATGACACTTTTAATATGTACGTCATTTTAGGAAACATTTAATAAATTTAAATATTTGTGGAGTGACGATCGGGAGCAGATTATACAAAAATTCGTCGATACCAATCCGTTAACGGTAGATATACGTGATAAATTTATCTACTATGACAACATCACAACTGATCTGGAAGAGATGCCACCGAACAAAGTGATTGGGCCTATTGAGATACGCATGGGTACATAATGCTTTCAGGAATTTCTTAAAATAGAGATTTTGAGTTAACTTTGTCTATTTTTGATTATCTAACAGAGAAAGCCATTGCAAAGTATGTGGAAGAGTCAAAGAAATGGAAAGTCATGTTAGGCCAATTACTAAGTGCTCAGTATAAGAAACAGTTAGATGAAATGGTCGATTTTATTACCGAAATGGAGATTATACTTAGTAAGCCCATAAACGATTTAGACGACGTGCGACAGGCGATGAATTGCTTAGAGAAGATACGTGATAACTTCATAACGTATGCTGCAAATGTTATTGCTAAATATAATATATTAATTTTTTATACAAAAAACTTTTATTCCAGCATGGATATGAATCTGAGCCTGATTATCGACACTTACGCGCTCTTCGCGCAGTACAATATATTTATACCGCAAGATGACTACGATAAGGTGGATAGTTTACAGTTGGCATTCAATAAAATGTTGGAGAATGTAAGTATAGAATGTATTATTAGATATTCGATAATAATAATTCTTGATTCGATAATAAAATTATATTTAAACTTCGCTGTAATAGGCTAAGAAAACTTCACAACGCATATCGGACATGGAGGGTCCACTGCTGCGCGAGCTGAACGAGGGTATTGCACAGTTTGTTAAAGAGTTCGAACAATTTAATATCGATTTCGAAGCGAATGGTCCCATGGTTGAGGGTATTTCGGCGAAAGAGGCTAGCGATCGTGTGTTTCTCTTTCAGGGCCAATTTGATGAATTATGGCGCAAATATGAAATGTATAACAGTGGTGAAAAGCTTTTTGGTTTACCAATTACAGATTATCCATTGTTGCATCAACGTAAACGTGAATTCAACTATTTGAATCGACTGTATTCGTTGTACATCCAGGTATTGAAGACGATTGCCGACTATTATGAAATGCCATGGTCAGAAGTGGATATTGAAAAGATCAGTACCGAGTTGGCAGATTTCCAAGTGAGGTATGTCTGTATAGACTGTACTATGTTCTATGGGAAATAATGTTGGAAGAATTCTCTAAGAAATAATTCTCTCGAAATAATTCTCTCGAAATAATAAGCATTCCTTTTGCCGTTGAAATGTTATTTTGGAGACAACTCTCCAACTTAATCTTTCTTTCTTTCTCTTCCAATGTATTAACTCTCTTTTTTTCTAACAGTCTTTCAATGCTCTAACTCTCTTTGTTTCTAACCCTTTTTCAATGCAGATGCCGCAAATTACCTAAAGGCATGCAGTCGTGGCCCGCATTTATTGATTTGAAAAACAAAATCGACGATTTTAACGAGACATGCCCACTGCTCGAATTGATGACCAACAAGGCAATGAAGGAGCGTCATTGGGTGCGACTTAATGCTTTGCTCAAGACTGAATTTGATCCGACTAGCGCAAAATTCACGCTAGGTAAACTGCTGGAGGCACCCATCTTGAAGTATAAGGACGACGTAGAGGATATTTGTGTGGGCGCCAGTAAAGAATTGGATATTGAAGCGAAATTGAAACAAGTGATTAGCGATTGGTCCGTTGTCAATTTACAATTGGGTCAATTCAAGAATCGTGGTGAACTTGTGTTGAAGGGACAGGAGACATTGGATATTATTGCCTCTCTGGAGGATAGTTTAATGGTGATGAATTCGTTGGCTTCGAATCGTTACAATGCACCGTTCAAAAAAGACATACAATTGTGGTTATCGAAGTTGGTGAATACCGGCGAAATTCTAGAGAAATGGTTGTTGACACAGAATTTATGGATTTACTTGGAAGCGGTATTCGTTGGTGGTGATATTTCGAAGCAATTACCATTGGAGGCAAAACGCTTCACCAATATTGACAAAAATTATGTGAAGATTATGTATAGAGCGCGCGAAATACCAAATGCGGTCGAGTGTTGTACTGGGGATGACACCTTGGCCACGAGCCTTACATGGCTGTTGGATCAGCTGGAGACGTGCCAGAAGTCGTTGACTGGTAAACCTATAGCATACACCTCCAAGCTATAAAATCACAATATGACTTTGATTATATACTTTCCCTAGGTTATTTGGAGTCGAAACGTTTGTTATTTCCACGTTTCTTCTTCATTTCCGATCCGGTGTTACTTGAGATACTCGGACAAGCTTCAGATCCAACAACAATACAGCCGCACTTGCTTAGTATATTCGATGCAATAGCAACGGTAAGATGTTCACTAAATCAATGTTCAATGTCTTTCAAATGAAAAATCAAATTGCTCGCATGTTCAATAGGTTGACTTTCAAGAGAAAACGAATGATGTTATGATCGCCATGAATTCCATGAATAACGAGAAGGTGCCATTTGAAACACCAGTCACATGTAGTGGCAGTGTTGAGTTGTGGCTCGGTAAACTCTTGAAGGAAATGCAAGACACTATGCGCACCATATTGGCTAGCATAGCGCAGAGTCTCAACGATCCGGAATTCATTTTTGTAGAAGAGTTTCCTGCATATTGCGGACAAGTTGGTCTCGTGGGCGTACAGTTACTTTGGACGCGCGACTCTGAATATGCACTGCGTAAATGTCGCACCGATCGTGTAATTATGAAGCGCACGAATGCGAAATTCCTCAACTTGCTTAACTATTTCATTGATTTGACTGTGAAGGATTTAACAAAACTGGATCGTGTACGCTTTGAGACAATGGTCACAATTCATGTCCATCAAAGGTATTTATTTAGTTTAATTTTATATTATTTGTAGATTTTGAGATGGACATTTTTAAGAATAGTTCCATCGCTCTATGGAGTCGGCCAGTTGGTAGTATACTATAGTACTTCCTAGAACCTTTCTCTATTGTACAGTTACGTAGAACTGACCTTTTGACGATCATTTTCATTATCGATGCTTTGAGACCTTCATATTATATGATTATTATTTAAAATATCTTTTTTCAGAGACATTTTCGACGATTTATGTACAATGCGTGTAAAATCGGCTGGTGATTTTGAGTGGCAAAAGCAAGCGAGATTCTATTATCACGAAGATAATGACGACGTCACGGTCGGTATAACGGATGTAAATTTCATATACCAGAATGAATATTTGGGCGTTACTGAAAGATTGGCAATTACACCATTAACGGATCGCTGTTATATAACTTTGGCACAGGCTATCGGTAGGTCCTTGCTGCAATCACTTATATATCGAAATACGACTAATATCTTACCTTTTGGTTTAGGTATGTCAATGGGTGGTGCTCCTGCAGGTCCTGCTGGAACCGGCAAGACAGAGACAACCAAGGACATGGGTCGCGCTTTAGGCAAGCTGGTTGTGGTGTTCAATTGTTCAGATCAAATGGATTTCCGTGGTTTGGGTCGTATTTACAAAGGACTCGCGCAATCCGGCTCTTGGGGTTGTTTCGATGAGTTCAATCGGATCGAATTGCCTGTGTTGTCAGTGGCAGCTCAACAAATTTATATTGTGTTGACAGCACGTAAAGAGAAGCGTTCCTGGTTCTTATTCAGTGATGGTGATATTGTTACATTAAATTCCGAATTTGGGCTATTCATCACAATGAATCCCGGATATGCGGGACGTCAAGAATTGCCAGAGAATTTAAAGATTATGTTCCGTTCCGTGGCGATGATGGTACCAGATCGCGCTATTATTATTCGCGTCAAACTGGCCAGTTGTGGCTTCAAGGACAATTTAGTTTTGTCTCGCAAATTTTTCACACTCTACAAGCTTTGTGAAGAGCAACTCTCCAAGCAAGTGCACTACGATTTCGGTTTGCGTAATATTTTATCAGTATTGCGTACATTGGGTGCACAAAAGCGTGCCAATCCTAATGATACGGAGGAGACAATTGTGATGCGCGTGTTGCGTGACATGAATGTCTCCAAATTGATTGATGAAGACGAGGGTCTATTCATCTCGCTGATCGATGATATGTTCCCAGGCATAAAACTAACACAAGCTTCTTATAAAGATCTGCAGCGTGCCATTGTGAAGGTCGCCGATGAAATGGGTTATGTCAATAATCCAGAATGGAATCTGAAAGTCGTGCAACTGTATGAAACTTCGCTGGTGCGTCACGGTTTGATGTTGATGGGTCCGACGGGATCTGGTAAGACGAGCTGTACTCATGCAATGCTAAGGTGCTTCACCGAAATGGGCCAGCCTCATAAAGAAATGAGAATGAATCCGAAGGTAAATGAACCAACATTGTTGACAAAAATGTTTTAGAGAAATGGGAAATTAGGGGACAATGTCCTGAAGACAAAAACTGAACTTTAGAGCAGATACGATATATCTGAACTTATGCCGCAATTTGTGAGTCAAAACCATTGAGTTAAGTAACTTTTTTTCACCTACCTCAGGCTATAACTGCCCCACAAATGTTTGGTCGTCTTGATGTGGCCACCAATGATTGGACTGATGGTATTTTCTCAACACTTTGGCGACGATCACTGAAAATACCGAAACACCAAAACTGTTGGATTGTCCTAGATGGTCCCGTGGATGCGGTGTGGATTGAAAATTTGAACTCTGTATTGGACGATAATAAAACACTGACTTTGGCTAATGGTGATCGTATAAAAATGGCCGATAATTCCAAATTAGTATTTGAGCCAGATAATGTAGACAATGCATCACCGGCCACTGTCAGTCGTGTCGGTATGACATTTATGAGTTCATCGGTATTGAAATGGAACGTTTATATGGAAGGTAAGAATGTGAATCACTCATTAACTTTCTAAGAGGCGACTCACCTTTCAACGTTTTGATTAATTTATATCGTTTTTCTTCCTGAACAGCTTGGGTCCGTAGACAACCCTCAGCCGAAGGAGATATTTACCGACGTTGTTACTCGGCGTTATACGACGATGCACATACCTTCCTGCAAACCAAGTTGGTGGCAAAAATGCGCATATTGGAGGCTATTTATATTAAACAAATGCTTGAAATAATGGACGGTATCTTGGAGGAGTGTGGTAATAGGACCGAGCGATTTTTAGAACGCATGTTTCTATTCGCTTTAATGTGGACCTTGGGTGCTGTTCTGGAGATCAATGAACGTGATAAATTCGAAGAGTTTTTGATTAAACATCCGTCAAAGCTTAGTAAGTCTTATTTCAGTTCACATGGTATTGTGTCGTATAAAATCTCACCATTTCACAGAGTGGCCTAAGCGTCAGCCGAATGAGACAATATTTGAATATTATGTTGATGATCAAGGCATGTGGCAACACTGGAATACACGCGTTGAGGATTTTGTGTACCCTGAGGACAGTATACCAGAATTCGCCTCGATTTTAGTACCCAATGTGGATAACGTACGTACCGCTTATCTAATGCACAACATTGCAAAACAACGCAAACAGGTGTTGCTGATCGGTGAGCAAGGTACTGCCAAGACGGTGATGATTAAGGGTTATATGGCCCAATATGATCCAGAGCAACATATGTCCAAATCATTTAACTTTTCATCCGCAACCACACCTAATATGTATCAGGTAATGTATTGCAGCTTTATACTCGACTTTCATAAACTATTAAGCTTGGGGGATTGGCTACGTTATTTTCTTCTTTCTTACTAAAAGACTTTAATTAATTTAATGAATTTTAGTTTAAAAAGGTCTGGGTTTAAGACCGTTGTGAACGCTAACCCTGTTAAGATGTAGAGTGAAGCTCCCAAAACATTTTATCTAATATGTTTACCATTCTTTCATAAAAAAAATCTAATAAGAATTTCGTAAAAAATTAAGATAGTAGAATTCTTTATCAAACGAATAGACCGATAATGATTTTAGGGGCCATTTATACCTCTACGTACGAAGTCTGTATCGCCTTTTTGTCACGGCGCTTTCAAGATTGTTGCAGCAGGTTAAAATATTCATCCTTCATTCATCTTTGAACAAATGAAAGTCCGGATGTATTCCTGTTCCGCAACCCACTGGAAATTTATTCTTCAATTGTGGTTTAGCTCGATTCGAAATACTTTTCCAGGGGTCGTATAATACTTATATAGTATGTACCAGCAAATTCCGCAGGTTATAAATTTTCATTCTCACCTTACATTCATAGCGCATTATTGAGTCCTATGTGGAGAAGCGTGTAGGCACAACTTATGGACCACCAGGCCAACGTTCCATGACCGTCTTCGTCGATGATATCAATATGCCGGTCATCAATGAATGGGGCGATCAAATAACCAATGAAATTGTGCGTCAAATGATCGAGCAAGGCGGTTTCTATTCGCTGGAAAAACCTGGTAAGCATGCGGAAAATTCTATGAAGACCCTGAGAACATGCAGTTTTACAAATTTCAGGTGATTTCTCGACTATAATGGATATACAACTATTGGCAGCTATGATACATCCGGGTGGTGGTCGTAACGATATACCAAATCGTTTGAAGCGCCACTTATCCATCTTCAATTGCACTCTGCCCAGCAACAATTCCATGGATCAGATATTCAACAAAATTGGACAAGGTTATTTCTGTTTGGCGCGTTTCAATGAAGAAGTCGTTGGCATTATACCACATCTGGTGCCACTTACACGCATATTCTGGCAAAATGTCAAAGCGAAAATGTTACCGACACCGGCAAATTTCCATTATGTATTCAACTTGCGTGATCTCTCACGCATCTGGGAGGGTATATTGAAAATTAAGGCCGAGGAGTGTGAAAATATGCAGACGGTGCTGAAATTATGGTGTCACGAATGCACACGTGCTATTGCTGATCGATTTACTGAATTCAAGGATAAAGACTGGTTTGAGAATTGTATGAAACGAGATGCGCTGAAAAATCTACCCGAAGAAATTGCGGAGAATTACCCAGAGGAAGAAACGTATTTCGTTGATTTCTTAAGAGATGCTCCCGATGCCGCTGAAGATGAAGAGGTTGAAATGTCTCTGGAAGCGCCAAAAATTTATGAGGAAATGCCGAGGTAGACTTTTGTTAGCAACTGTATGCTAATATTTCAAAGGCAGTTGAGAAAAAAAAAAATTATATCAACTGACCCTTGAATCCTTTACAACTCTTGATTTCTTTGCAACTCTTGACATTATGTTTGCCCATGTCCATGAGAAAGAAACTAAAACCATCCCCTAATTTTTTCTTTCAGTTTTGATTTTGTAAAACAGAAAGTACACTTCTATATGAGCCAATTTAATGAATACGTGCGCGGCTTCACTATGGACTTAGTATTCTTTCGTGATGCTTTGGTCCATCTAATGATAGTGTCTAGAATACTTAGCATGCCAAGGTAAGTTTTGATGCTGTCTCTTAAGCTTATTATCTGTTCGTTATTCATTAATACTCTCTCTGGGACAGGGGTAATGCCCTGCTTGTCGGTGTCGGCGGTTCGGGCAAACAAAGCTTGACACGTTTATCATCTTTCATCGCAAACTATAAGTTCTTCCAAATAGTCTTGACACGCGCCTACAATGCGGGTAACCTAGTTGAGGACTTGAAATATTTATACCGCACAGCTGGTTTAGAGGGGCGTGGCATAACATTCATATTTACCGATAATGAAATTAAGGATGAGGGATTTCTTGAATTTATTAACAATATTTTGAGTTCAGGTGAAATTGCAAATCTTTTTGCAAAGGACGAAATGGGTGGGTTATAAAATTCGTACAAGCTAGCGCAAACATAATTTTTCTTTCTTTGAATGATAGATGAGATTTACAATGAAATCATACCAATCATGAAGAAGGTAGCTCCGAAACGCATACCCACACAGGATAATCTCTATGATTTCTTCTTATCACGCGCACGCTTCAATCTACATATTGCATTATGCTTCTCACCCGTAAGTGATGTATAAATGTTATATTGCAGCATTAATACATAAAACAATTTATAGATTGGGGAGAAGTTCCGTGCACGTTCGTTGAAATTTCCTGGTCTCATTTCCGGTTGTGTTATTGATTGGTTCCAAAAGTGGCCAGAAGATGCACGTGTGGCTGTATCGCGACATTATTTGAAGGATTTCGAAATTGTGTGCGCACCCGAGGTTAAAGAGAGTGTAATTGACATAATGAGTTGGATACATGAGACGGTATCCGAAGCTTGCTTATCGTATTTTGAACGTTTCCGACGCACCACATTCGTGACACCCAAATCGTTAATATCTTTTTTGCAAAGCTACAAGACGCTCTACAAGGATAAGCAAGTGAATATCATAACAATGTCCGATCGTATGAGCTCCGGTTTAGATAAATTGGACGAAGCGGGCGCCGCTGTATCCGTGCTGAAAAAAGAATTGATTGAAATGAACAAAGTCATTGAAATAGCGACGGAGGAGGCGGAAGAGGTGCTCGAGACAGTTGCACAATCCACGGCTGCGGCGGAAATTGTTAAAGTGCAGGTGGCAGAAAAGAAGGCGCAAGCTGGCGAATTAGTCAAAGTAATTTCAGCTGACAAGGAAGTGGCTGAAGCCAAATTAGAAAAGGCTCGACCGGCTTTAGAGGAAGCCGAAGCTGCGTTGCGAGTAAGTACTTGCTTCAATATATTCCTTACTCAATCTCTCATAGTCTCCTCTATTTTCAGACGATTAAAGCAGCCGATATTGCAACCGTACGAAAACTGGGTAAGCCACCGTATTTGATTACACTCATTATGGATGCCGTGTGCATCTTATTCCGTAAGAAAGTAAAGCCCATTAAAGCCGATATGGAAAAGAACTTCCTGCAAAGCTCTTGGGAGGAATCGCTGAAGGTTATGTCCGATACAAGTTTCCTAAAGAAGATTGTCGAATATCCCACCGACATAATTAATGCTGAAATGGTGGACCTGCTAGTACCCTATTTTAATTACAAGTATGTATCCTTAATTATTATTTAACTTTTCCAGAATTCTATCTGTTTCTACAACTTCTTTTCACCTACAGTTTGTATACATTTGAAGCCGCTAAAGTAGCATGCGGTAATGTGGCCGGTCTTCTGTCCTGGACTATTGCTATGGCTAAATACTTTGAGGTGAACAAGGAAGTATTGCCTTTAAAGGCGAATTTAGCCATACAAACGGCCAAATATCAAAAGGCCGCTGCAGATTTGCAAGAGGCGGAAGAATTGTTCGCCGCTAAAGAACGCGAACTAGCCGAGGTGCAACAACGTTTCAACGAAGCCATCGCCAAGAAGGATGCAGTGTTGGCGGAGGCAAAGAAAGTACAAGACAAAATGGATGCGGCAACAGCGCTTATTAGCGGTTTGGCCGGTGAAAAAATACGTTGGACTGAACAGATTGCACAATTCAAAAACGAAACTGATCGTCTTGTTGGCGACACTATCATACTAACTGCATTCCTTTCATACACGGGTCCATTCAACCAAGAATATCGCACTGATTTGCAGTATCAATGGTTGAAGGAGGTACGCGAACGTTTAATACCAATATCCTCCAACTTGAATATTATCGAAAGTTTGACGGATCGTACACAAATCGGTGAATGGAATATACAAGGCTTGCCTTCAGATGAGCTGTCAGTGCAGAATGGAATTATCTCTACGAAGGCTGTACGCTTCCCACTACTTATCGATCCACAGTCGCAGGGTAAAGCTTGGATTAAGAACAAGGAGAAGTATAATAATCTCATTGTGACCACATTAACGCACAAGTATTTTCGTAATCACGTCGAAGATTCTGTCAGTTTGGGTTTGCCAATGATTATCGAGGATGTGGGTGAAGAACTGGATCCCAGTTTGGACAATGTCTTGGATCGTAATCTATTGAAGGTGGGCACAACATATAAAATCAAAGTGGGCGACAAGGAGGTGGACTACAATGCAGCCTTCCGATGTTATATAACCACAAAATTACCTAACCCCTCATACACTCCCGAAGTATCGGCGCGTACCTCAATAATAGACTTTACGGTTACAATGAAAGGTCTTGAAGACCAACTGCTGGGACGTGTCATCTTGACTGAGCGTAAAGAGCTGGAAGAGGAGCGCCAAGAGTTAGTCGAAACTGTGACGAACAATATGAAGAAGATGAAAGAATTGGAAGCCAATTTACTGCATAAGCTATCCACCACAAAAGGTAGCTTGTTGGATGATGTAACGGTGATCGAAGTGTTGAACACCAGTAAAAATACAGCTATAGAGGTGAAAGAGAAGATCGAAATCGCCAAAATCACCGAATCAAAAATTAATCTGGCACGTGAAGAATATCGACCGGTGGCAACGCGTGGTAGCGTTTTGTATTTCTTAGTGTGCAGCATGACAATAGTGAATTGTATGTATCAGACATCGTTAGTGCAATTTCTGGAGCGTTTCGATGCCTCCATGCATCTCTCGGCTAAGACACACATCACCGCTAAGCGCATAAAACGTATTATCTCGTATTTGACATACGAAATCTATCGTTATAAGTCACGTGGTCTATACGAACAGCATAAGTTCTTATTTGTGCTTTTGATGGCGCTGAATATCGATCAGCAGTTGGATCATGTGAGCTACGATGAATTTCAGAATTTCATAAAAGGTGGCGCAGCTTTGAATTTGAATGATTGTCCACCAGTACCGTTTCGTTGGATTACCGATGAGACGTGGTTAAATTTGGTACAACTGTCAAAGATGACTATCTTCGCGCATGTCCTAACCAAAGTTTCTAATAATGAACGCGGTTGGTTCAATTGGTACAAGAAAGAATGTCCAGAAAATGAGATTATACCTGATGGTTATAACACGTTGCAGCCATTCCATAGACTCTTATTGATACGCTCCTGGTGTGTGGATCGTTCCATTGCGCAGAGTCGCAAATATATCGCCAATTCTTTAGGTGACCGTTTCGCAGAACCGGTAGTCTTGAACTTTGACGAATTGCTTTCGGAGAGTAAAGCGTTAACACCTTTGGTTTGCTTCCTTTCAATGGGTTCCGATCCATCATCCAATATCGAAGCTTTAGCTAAGAAAAACGAACTCAAATGTTACCCCATATCGATGGGTCAAGGCCAGGAGATACACGCACGTAAACTCGTGGCAAATTGTTTACAAGATGGTGGGTGGGTGTTACTACAGAATTGTCACTTGGGTTTGGATTATATGAACGAGCTGTGTCTGCAGTTCTTGGAATTGGAAAAGGCAGAACCGGGTTCATTTAATGAGAACTTTCGCGTTTGGATTACTACAGAACCACATGATAGCTTCTCAATCACCCTTCTGCAGATGTCCATTAAGTTCACCAATGAACCGCCTGCTGGCATACGTGCTGGCCTAAAACGTACCTACGGCAATATGTCACAAGATTTTCTCGACTATTCGCAATCGCCTTTCTATCATCCACTGGTCTTTGCGATCTCTTTTCTGCATACAGTCGTACAAGAGCGGCGCAAATTCGGGCCATTGGGCTGGAATATACCATATGAATTCAATTTTGCTGATTGGTACGCCAGCTGTCTATTTGTACAGAATCATTTGGACGATTTGGAACCCGGTAAGGGTATAAGTTGGACTACAGTACGTTATATGTTGGGCGAAGTGCAGTATGGTGGCCGTGTTACAGACGATTATGACAAACGCCTGTTGAATACCTTTGCACGAGTCTGGTTCCATGACAATGTCTTCGCACCGACATTTGAATTCTTCAAAGGTTACAAGATATTCTGTTTCAAAGAACAAGAATCGTATTTAGAAGCGATTGAGGATATGCCTCTATTGGATCCGCCACAAGTTTATGGTTTTCATTCAAATGCTGAGATTACCTATCAAACAAATACGATGAGAAGCATTTTGGACACTATCGTTTCAATACAGCCGAAGGGTGAGTCAGACCGTTTTATATTAAATTCAAACGTGCCGCATGTAGTGCTAAGAGCCCCACTCATCGCCCTTTTGAGTGTCTGAGGCTATATATGATAGGTTTCGAAGTCTATAGACCGTTCTTGCTGGTTGATTTCTTGAATGGGGTGATAGAACATTTCTTGGGAATAGTTTTCTGTGTCAGAATGCCTCCTACTGAACTGGGAACACTTTTTAATAAGGATATTGAGAAATAGATTGCAGAATATAGAAATATTTGATCTGTAAAATGAGACAGCGGAAATACCAAGGGGTAGCATATTTTTGAGCTGGGAAAAAATTGTGCAATTGATCTGAAAATCTGGAAATAGTTTTAATTATCGGAGAGTGTCAAACGCTGTGCTTTTTTTTTTATTTACAACTTATTACGTTAAACAATAAAAAAAACTTAACCTAAGAAACATTAAAATTATATTTATTTTTCTTTCAGAATCTTCAAGTGGTACGGGAGAAACTCGAGAAGATCGTGTTGCTCGTTCTACACGTGAAATGCAAAGTAAAATGCCTCTACCCTATGATTTGTATGAGGTGCGAGAACGTCTACGCCTAATGGGACATACGAGCTCAATGAATATATTTTTACGACAAGAAATCGATCGTATGCAAAGGGTAAGAAGTGGTAGCGCACTATTTACACAAAAAAAAAAAGAAGAAAATTAGTAACAAAAACGCCTATAAACATTTTGCTCTTTCACAGATCATTATACTGGTACGAAATACATTGAAGGACTTGCTACTTGCCATCGAAGGCACCATCATTATGAGTGAACAACTACGTGACGCTTTGGACAATATTTTCAACGCTCGTGTACCAGAAATATGGAAGCGTGGCAGTTGGTTGTCATCCAGTTTGGGTTTCTGGTTTACTGAGCTCCTGGAACGCAATCAGCAATTCTACACATGGTGTTTCAGTGTAAGTGCACGAAGCTGTAGCATGAATGTATAAAAATGTATGAGTAATAATCTTTGAATTCGACGTTACAAAAAACACAGGGTCGCCCGGTTGTATTTTGGATGTCTGGCTTCTTCAATCCTCAAGGTTTTCTGACAGCTATGAAACAAGAAGTAGCACGCGCACATCAAGGTTGGGCCTTGGATCAGGTTACCATGCATAATGATGTGTTAAAAGTTGGCGCTGAAGAGTGTAAAAAACCACCTAAAGAAGGCGTTTTTGTCGAGGGCTTGTTTGTAGATGGCGCTGGTTGGGATCGTAAGCTCTCCAGACTAATTGAAGCGACAAACAAAGTGCTGTACGTGCTGCTACCAGTTGTACACATATATGCTATAAATTCCGTGGCACCGAAAAATCCAAAATTATATACGGTAAGTGTGGATAATAATAACTAATAATTTACAAAACAATACAAGTGTTGCTATATTGTCGATTCCTCCAGTGTCCGGTTTATAAGAAAATTAATCGCACCGACCTCAACTATATCACACCACTTTGGCTGCAGTCACAGAAACCACCGGATCACTGGACACTACGTGGCGTTGCGCTGCTTTGCGATATCAAATAAATATACTAAATTACAATATTGTACAGGCTTGACGACTACATATTTTGATAACGAATATTTGTTCTTATTTCAAATTTAATAAATTGTTATTTATATAGATTTGATCTTTTATTATATTATTTACAAAGCTATAACATCACAATTGCGTGAATTTTCATTACATACCAAAACCTATCCTAAATGTATATATAATGATGAAATCAGGAGTGTTTACTTAGTCACATATCATCATAATATCAGGAGAAATGAGACACAGAAAATGGTTGCAATGCAATATACAGTTTTAAAGTAAACTGAGTACGCCCAAAATGTTAAATAAATAGCCAGTTGCTCGTAAAAACATCTCCCCATTTAATAAAGTTGCATTATAAGTAATATATCCCACTTCATTACCTCTTTTCAGCTAACGGCCTAATTGATTACCGCGACCCCAAGTGTTACCAAAGACTGGATTTCCGGCTGCCGGACGTTGAGGCGCACGACTCGGTGGTGGTTCACCAAAACCACTGAATCCACCACTTATATCTGGTACATATTGTTTTCTAAATAAAAAAAATACATATATATATTTAGAGGAGCTGGTAAAACTCTCCTTGAGGCAGTATATACTTACAGTAGGTTTGGCGTCTCCAAAAATGCATTACCACCAAGTTCTTGTGGATATTGAAATTTGAAAAAGTAATAAAAGTGTCCAATAAGAATTCCAATAAGCGATGCAATTGATCTAAAAATATAACATGTATTTAACATTTAATTTTAGAAAATATGACGTGTCCCATTTACCCTTGGAACACCAGTTCCATAACAGCTAACACCCACGGTAAATAGACAGCTTTGAAGCGTGTGCCAAACCAAAAGTTTACAATAACATCCTTATTCAGTTGACACCAAATATATGTAGTTGAAACAACCAGCAAGTCCATAAGGAAAAATACCTACAAAATAAATAATGACTATAGCATGATTTTTAAAGATAAAAGTACTAAGAATTACTTACACTGAATAGCATACCACCAACATTTGCTAGAAAGGCTACTATTAGTAGCATATATAAGTAATCAGCTGGACTCCGTCCGAATTGCTCTTTCTCCAATTGTGCTATATAACGTGAGATGAAGTAGCAATTGATGAGGAAATGGAAGCCAGTTGCTGACGTTAACGGGTATACAAATAGGGCTGTAACACAACGCCATAACTGAAAATCTCCTAATACTGCTTCACGACGTAGATACACCAAGTTCATGGGTATTATATTGAAGCGGGTTAGCAAACTGAGCACAACCGTACAGGTCAGCCAGTACCGAGTAAAACGGGGTAGTTGATTATACCATTGACCTGGATCGGTCATTTTTGTAATTGGTTTTATTTAAAAAAAATTTAAATAATTAAAATACAATAATGTTTCTGATATGTAATTTAATATTACTGCAAACAGATGTGTAAATTTGTTTTCTGGAACTTGACAACTTTGACAAAAAACTTACGTGTCCTAATCTACTACATTTATTACCGCGCAGTGCTGCCAAACACCGGTAATGAAAAGAACTGACGACAGAGTTGCAAAAGTGGAAATGTGCGTTAATACGCAAGATATTTATTTAAATATATACTCTCATGAGGCTTTAGGGGATATTCTAAATATAATGTATGTTCTTGCAGAATTCGTCAATAAGTATAACAAACTAATTTTACTTACATATGTGGTTTACAAAATAATTTATAAGTTTAAAAGATTTGTGAAATGAATATATGCGTTGTGTTTTAGTGCTTCCTCTTCTTTCCTTAATTTACAGTTAATTTTTGGTGGCTCGTATATTGCTTGTTAATTTACGATTTTCGATCGTTTTGTTGTGCAATTCATTTAAATAAAGTGTTAAGTGATGTTCTGCTACAAAATTATGTTTGTATAAGATGAAGTGAGTTGCGTCCGGTTTAGTAAACGGTTCGCTAAATATGTATAATCGTGCTTCCGGCGGTGCTCGGTTTTCGCGTCGCGTCCGGTGTCGTGCTCGTTTGTTGAGTGATTAATATGTTGAAATTAAGCTAATATTGATTTTCAAATTTATTGCATATCATCCGTTGCATCCGTTGAGAAATCTTTTTCCCGAACTAGAAACGCAAGACAATAGCATTTCGATGGCGTTCAACCAACAGTCGGCTTTATTCAACAGCATTTTTTCTTGGAGTGTCTCTTCCAAGTGTTTGTTGCAAGTTTGAAAAGCAGTGTATTCGTGAACTATAAGTTCAATATTAGTTGCAGCTTTCCGATTTTCCTATAAATATATCATTTAAAAATTTTTACAAAAATGTTTTCTCAACTCCAGCAGCAACAACTAATGTTCCATGGAGATGGCAAGTGAGTTTTTTAATATATAATTTTGTGTTGTATATATTACACCTTATAAATTTTAGGTAATCAAAATGAGTACAAAATATTTACAAAATTAAAGAATACACCAAGATTCAAAAATATTTTAGTTTTTAGACTGAAACTATAGATTTCGGCCCATACTGGACTATATTTTTAATTTTGTCGACTAGTATTACTAACTAACTGGTATGAGGCCAGTATATTTGAAAAAGGTTTGAAAATATCTGCATCCATACATATCTGTATTCGTATTTTCATATAAGTGTAGGTACGACTGTCATTTTAAATACAAAATTTGTGTATATAAATTTGTTCTTCAATAAATTTCCTTGCATTTTCGCACGCTCACACATACATATATCTTTACAAATAATAAATTATAAATGTGGTTATATACGAATAATTACTTTGTCATTGCGCAACCCATCCCATTCAATTCGTTATTCATTTGACTTCTTATTAAGGTATTGAAGGCATCCACATAAATGAATTTCAATTTTATATTATTTAGGGGATTATAAGCTAAGTTTGTATGTACATAAGTACAGTCAAATAAATATGTATGTCTATGAATGAGTTTCGGTCGTCAAAAACTGTAGCATATTTGATTGAATGCTGTCAGCCACTTCAATGTGCACTTTTCCATTACATTGCGTTTTCTAGTTAATTGGAGTTCATTTAGCTAAAACTTTAATCGACTTGTGTGTTGTTACAAAGAAAAAAGAACTAAGAATTTGTAACTATTTGGTGGTCGTAGTTTCAATGTAAACTAAAATCATAAACTATTTCGACGCCTAAGTTTCAATGTAAACTAAATGCATATATATGCATGTACTTGGGGATATATGCATAATCGTGATAGTTTGCAGAAGAAAGTATATGGATTTTAAGCGATCGCAAATTTGAAGTGAATGCTTTTGATTATTGCAATCGTCATATGAAAAAAGAAAAACGACAAATGTCAAGTGTTAAAATTCATTGTGCAGTCATCAAATGAATTCATACAATAGATATGAATGTACATACATACATTTGTGTGCGTCAGTGTAAATACATACAACGTATAAATCCAGGTTTACCTATAGGTAGTAGCTACCACATGCCGATTTTGTATGCAAGGCGGTATATTATATATCTCAAGCTCATTCTTAATTAAAAATTACAAAAAAAAAAATATTATGTATAAAGTCAAATTGCAAACATTTATGCATGGGAATGTCAGGCATTCATGAACAAAAATTATTTGCAGTATTATTAAAGATGCATATATGTATTCAAGCAATTATTAAATATTTTTCTCATCGCCTCCCCACTTAAGTATTGTCGAACAGTGATCTTTTTTGAAATTAGCTAAAAATTTCTCTGGTTCAACGTAAAGTTTTTGGTAGCTATAGAGATAGGAGTGACAAATTGCAAATATTGTGTCTTCTATCCTGTGAGTCCTTATAGATTAAATGACATAGGTACAATTTTGAGGTTCTGACATAACCTAACTTTGTCTTTGTGATAAATATGATAAATAAGAACTGAGTTCGTACACTTACCCTTGTTGTAGGATTATATCCCATATCAAGTGTTTCAAAACGCCTTAGAATTTGACAGATAGACGGATTATAAATGAATATACAATAGATAACGGAATTATTTGTTAGAACTCTTCCACAGAGATTTTTTTAATATAATATTGTCCTTTTTCCAAGCATGTTATCTATATATGACTATATACGAGAGACATTTGGGGAGTTTTGTTGAAAATCTTTACCGAAATGACGCCATATAATTAAAAAGGCAAAAAAATTAACTTCGTTGAATTTTCTGATGTTTGTGCTAATACCTTTTATAGTATTCAAATACTGAATGGCCTATATAATCGTTTCTTTATGAAAATACCGAAAACCATTAATTCCGTATTTTATTATGCTTATACAGTTTAATTTCATTCATAGGGACGTCTCGGTTAGCTTCACAGTAACGCAATCCAGTAGTTAAACCCAGTCTTTCAAGAATTTAGCACCAGTTTCTAGTGGTATCTCATGAACGTCTTGCTCCATACTTACTTCAAAGGTTTCATAAGTTAATGAATAGTTCGCATAATATCCGTTTTTAGCGGTACTCTTTAACAAAGTGGTAAACTTGGGAAGTTGGCATCGGTTACTCGTTTAAGATAATGCTCAAATTTCAATGGAATAATTGAGGAAGATCACATCGCTTCAAATAAATATATAGCTCTTAATCTCCGAGGATGATAAGATAGGATAATAAATCTTTTTCTAATCTCCAGTCCCCCTACAGAATTACCTAACTACTTCGACTACTGAAAGGTTGTGATCGTTAATAGATTGGCTAGGAAGTGAGCAAAAAAGTAAATAAAAAAATTATAATAATAAAAATAAATACGAAAAGTGATTTTATGAGAATTTTGAATTTCTTTGCAAAAAAAAACTTTAACATTCCTCCTACTGTGCATCCAACTTTAACCTAAAAGCGCTCCTCCGCCAGTATTAAATTTACTGCTGATATTCCAACATTTTATGACGGCTGACAATAGAATGCTTGCAAGAAATATGCAAAAAAAAAAAATAAAAAATAAAAGGGATATGAAAAATGCCAACAAAGTTGCCTGCGAACAGAGCAGTTATTTGTTGTTGGCTTTATTTCTTTATTTTTACTGTTTTAAGGCAGCCCAGCTACTACTCTTCCTTAGGCATTTTAAGACAGAGACAGAGACAGATAGTATGCCAATGCACACGCAATTAAGGGCGAGCCTGTTGAATACCCAACGAAGACAGTTGCGAAAGTAGAATGTGAGGGGGAGCACATTTGTATAGCGAACTGAGACAAAGTAACAAAATGACGAGAGGCTAATAAATTGCCAAGCTGTGCAAGTACGGATACAATTGTTTGTATGTATGCACATGTGTATGCTTGTAGATGTGTTGCTCGTTTTGAGCCTCTCTCTTTGCGGATGTGTGTGTGTGTGTGCATATTTTTGGCCACACCCACTAATTAGACGAGTAAGTTAAAAATGGGTGCTATCATATTCCCGACACACACACACACACATATATATATATGCTGGCATGTGCAGATATGCATTCACTGCACATGCGCTCCTTTCCGATTCTCAGTTTGTGCACTCTTTTGCGCACACGCTCTTCCTACGCCTCGCTTTCCTGCCCACTTTCTCTAGGCGTTAGGAAATGCGCCTCTCTGTTAATTCGTCCACATATACACATACATGTATACATATGTATGTATATACACTGTTCGCCAATGAATTTGTTTACCATTGGTCCACTTGGCAGTTTTTTCTCAGCTTCATTCTTGCCAAATTTGCTTTGTTTCTTTTTTTCGTCCTTTTTTTTGTTTTTTTTTTTTTGCTTTGTCCACTATTTTTTCTGGCTCACCTGCCAGTCGTGCTAATAATCTATGTTTGCTCAACTAGTCTGTGTTGGTGTGTGGACGCAGTGCTTCAAAGGAGAGCTTCAAGTTTTGTACCACCACAGTCACCGAGTCGAGTCTCTTTTTGTCCATTCGCAGTTTTCTTTGATTGCATTGCATTTTGCTGCGTCTGGATGCGTGTGCGTGTATATATGTGTGTGCATTTGTTTGTTCTGTTTGGTCCTCTGCTCGCTCATTTCGTTGTTGCAGTGCATTTCTGAGCAGTAAGTGTAGATTTAGTTGATGTACTTTTGTTTGGTAGGTACTTTGACTAGGCTGCGTTCTGCTGGGTGGCTGGGGTGCTGGGTGGCTGGGGTACTGGGCAGTTGCAATGTCTGGAGATGCTTATGATGTTAAGCGCTTTTTGTGTTATTTTTTAAATCACTTCCATACGATATGCTGTTGTATGTATGTATGTATGCATGTATGTCTTGTGGGCAAAAAAGTTATTCTCCTTTTTCCACGTGGTTCAGTAGGTATTCTTTATGTATGAAGTACTTTAAAAGTCATGTTTAGACTACCTCTGCATACAGTTGATAACTCCATTGTCGGAAGTGAATTAAAACACAAGATAATTAATGATCTTAGAGATACTATTCCACATACCGGCAGCCCCTTCGAATTTGCCTTTTCTTATAAACATTTAATTTGAAACATTTTGAACTTTTTTGCAATAAGACCTTTGGAAAATTAATCGCCTTAGTAGAACATTACTATCGTTTTTTTTTCTAGGAATATCAAATTCGAAGGGCTCCATTGCGACAACGAATGGATTTACAAAACTTGCGAGACATGATTTTTATTAAATATTTATTATGATTATGATTAAAAGAATCTACTTGCATCTACTTGAATCTACTTGAATCAAAAATATTTTATATATCTTTGAGTGCATCACCGTATATATTAAAGCCTCGATTTTTTTTAAAGATATCAAGCTATTAACTCATAATTTTGTGTGACCAGCCAGCAACGGTGGAACTCTACAGTCTCTTCTTCTTCAAAGTCCTTTTAATTACATTGAAATTAATGCCTGAGACTTGCATTATTACACCAATCTAGAACATACACATGTGATCTCTAGTTAAGTAGATGCCGAATATTGGACAATTTAATTTTGAGAAGAAATATACATAACTACCATGCAATTTGCAACTTCCCCTTGCCGCTTGGTTCTGCATTAAAAGATCTGCTTCATATAACCGGAATCATTTGGATTTGTAATGGTGGATCTACTCCGGGACCTGCCCATTTCTGCTTATAGATTTTCTAGAGTAAGCTTATTCTACCAATCTTGAGCGTGTAGCAATCTGACCTTACTAAACTTAGCCGTAAGTATAAAGGACGATATAGAAATCGAATGTATGCGCCATAAGTAAATTCGGTTGGATTTTTTTTGTGACCTTAAGTGATTCATAGCAGGTAAATTTAAAGTCGAGGAAAGAAAAAGGTCTTAGGGTCTTAATCTTGCTAATAAGGCATGGAAGGAGAACGGCTTTAGGGTCCAAATCTGGGGAATAAGGCAATTGATTACTCAATCTGCCGCTAGATGCGTTACAACAACTCTAGTTAGCTTTCAAGAAGGTCTCGTAATTCCGCTGGCATAATACCGAATTTAATAGACACGAACAGAGCTAGGCTAGGCTAACATAACCTATTGGTCTTATTGTTTTCTGGTCGTTACAATATCACTCATAAATTATATTGCCATTGGAAGTCGATGTAGGGTACTGAACAATATGTATATGCACAAGGTGTCGTCTACTAAGAGTCTTTTAAATGGCGCTCATTCATGATGATATAGCTGATAATTACCTAAATAATAACGAGTTAAAATAGCACTCACCAATATCCAAAAACTAATATATTGCTGCATACTCGTAAGTAAATATACATATGTACATAGACGATAATGCTGTTGTTGATGATAATGTTGGTTATGTAGCAAGCAATCATTATGGCTGCTCTGTGACAGTTAGGTAGAGATATAAACATACAATGTGACACTTTTACTGCGCATCAAATGAAAAACTCCCTAACACCCTAAAATATTTTATATTCATAGGTTGAATGTATGCGTGTGTGTGAAGATTTGAGAGCGCTGAAAGAAAGAGAGCGCATAGGGGTGTATGAATGAAATGGATTATACATCAATCATATGATAGCTCACCCCTTGAAATATAATATATATATATGAATGTAAATATGTTTGCCGCACTTATATATGTATGCTATATTGGGTGTCCCTCTTCGCGAAATCTGCACCGATTTTCATGTATTTATTATTGTTATTGCAAGTAATGTAACTGTTGTCGCTGACATTCGAGTGCGCGAGTGTGCATTACGCCTTCAAGAAATTCCGAGAAACACGTTTTAGCAAGCGCTTTGCCGACGGTGTATCCTAACGGTAAATCTATGAATGTTTAGTGTGCAATCCTTAGAAAAGACTACAGTAGTGCGCGTGGGCGAATTCCAGCTCGTGTGGTTGCCGCCAGGCGCCCAGCTATAAACCACCGTCACCGTCACCGTCACCGTCACCGCCGCCGACGCCATTGCTGTTGTCGGTTGCTCGTATTGCCGTCGCTGTCAACACTCAGCTGTCAACTGTCAGCTCATCAATAATATCTAGGCGTCCAGTTAGCGAGGCAATTCATACAAATCGACACAAATGTTGGAGCGCTAACATAACTGCGCTTGTATATGCATGCGCGCGTACTCTGTTGGTGTGCTTTTGCCACCAGCGCGCAGTTTGTAGCCTCTTCAAGGCTTTTCCTAAGCCACTTCGTCGTCCTTTGAAAAATTTCATCTACAATTGCGCTTATGTTTGTGTGTGTGTGTGTGTGTGTGTGGAATGGCGTTAGCTATCGACACCCTGTCGGCGCTAAGCACACGCACACAGGCACACATGCACATTATATTTCGTTTCCTCCACACCCACACACATGTATGGCGACTTAATACATTTAATGTGCATGCCCAAAGTGTGCCGATATGCAAATATGTGTTGGTGTTTTTGTGGTAACTTGGTCACAGTTTTGTATTAATTTACTATCCGTCATAAATCAAACATTTGCATTTTGAAACTGACGTCGGCATTGGCAGTCGTTGTTTACGGTTAACGCGCGCATTTTGCACGAGTTCGTTGAATAATCGCAAAAGTTTGTAGAAACATATTATAAAAACCGAAAACAAAATAGATAATAATATTAAATAGAACCAAAAAAAAAAACAATAATAATAAATTAACGAAAAATATGAAAACTAACAGTGATAAAAATATGTGCTAATGAAATTAAATAAATTAAACTTTGTTATAGGTGAAAATAGTTTCTTTAAGTGTGTAAAAATATCTGGAGCGCAAGAATAAATATAATGAACTACTGTTAGCTGTTTCTACACACTACTGCATCAAAAACTACTTGCAGCCTTCACGAACTGTCCAGGATAACAACTGTGCTATTATCAGGTACGTACTTGTAAAATTTAATATTTACATGATTTTAAAATACTAGGTGCGGTAGAGTATTTAAATATTGTAATTAAGTTTTATTGAAGCATATTTACCGAAAAGAGTTCGCTGTGATACCGACGTAAAATTGAATTTTAATTGAAGGTTTTTTAAGCTAAATTAGATAATTTCATAATGCCACTCTCATAGAAATCATCGTCACTGTGTGTGCAGTAAAAAACTGTGACAGTCGATTTTCACAAGCTTCCCTTAAGCCGAATTTTTCACCAACAAAATCATTCTTTATAGACAGGAACAGGTAGTAACCACTTGGTGTCTGGTCCGGACTTTTGGCGAGTCACTATCGATGTGTCGTAAGATGCTTCCTCTCCTATTGGCCATAGCTGACTGTTTTCGGACGATTGCTTCGTTCAGAATTGCTGTCCAACTGTTGACAGTACAGGTCCGAATTAAGGGTTTGGCCGTAGGGGAGCAGCTCATAGTAGATAATTGCCTGCCAATCCCACCAAACATATAACAAAACCTTCCTGGCCATCAGTCCTAGATTGGCCAACATTCACATACGCTGACTCACCAAGACTCGACCGTGACCGTTTTCGCTTGACGTTGTCGTAAGTGATCCACTTTTCATCACCTGCAACAATCCGGTCCATTAGGTTATTTTGTGTTAACACGTGTGCCACCTTTACAGCGTACTTCTTTTTGTATCCGGCCTTATTTAAATTATTCCAAACGAGTTTCGGTGCAATGTTTAGCTCTTGAGCTATCGAAACAGTACTTAAATGACGATCGGATTCGACGATTTCCATTATTTTATCGATATTTTCGACAATTGGCCTTCCAGAGCGTGGTGCATTTTTGATATTAAAATTAAAGGAACGGAATAGACGAAACCAAAACCAGACGAAAATGTGTGGTCGTTACGGGATCAGGACCACAAACACTATTCACATTTCAGCCGCCCGGCTTGCGTTTTCGCCTTTATCGAAGAATAACTGTAAAATGTGGCGTATTTTCTCATTTCTGGTGTCCATATTTGATGCGTGCTCCAACAATACTGAATCAAGCAATCACAAAACTCTCTGAAACGTTTTTTAGTACGTAATTTTATCTTTATAAAGCTATATTGTGTAATCCGATCGCACTTACACTACGCGAGATACAAATCATCTTTTGGAAAAATAATGGTTTTCTTTTTACTAGGCACAACTGTTCGGCACTTGCGACAGGTTTTTCAGAGAAAGTCTGCATTTCTCCATCAATAAAAATCAACAACGTCTGTCTCAGCTCCTTTAAAGACTTCTGTTATATGTTCTTTTTATAAAAGAAGTGTCGACTCTCTCTGTTATTTACAGAGATCTGTTATTTACAGATGTTACTCAAACAGAGTCAACCGCATCTGATGTTCAAAAAATGTCGTTGAAATAGTGGAAAGATTTCATTTGATACCAAATTAATAATTAATCAACTTGCTGATTATAGAGGATTTATAGAGGATTTTATAGAGGATTTTTGGTTTGTTTATCTTTTTATATACAATTGATACTCTGTCGAGTTCACTGATAAAAGATCTGGTTCGCGAACACTACAGAGCTAATAATTCCAATGTTACACTCGTTTAATTTCAGAGTGGAATATTTTTAAAAGGAATGGAGGAATGGAGTTATTGGGAAAAATTAAGTTATTAGAAAGTGAGGTTATTAACAGAACAATAGAACAACATTCGTTACGATTTGTGGATAAGATGGTGGAACATAAGATTTTCGACGCATTACTGAGATCACACTGTTAGGTCTTTAACGAGTTATGATTCGATCGAATAAATTTGTCGGTTCTGAAATGAACTTCTAAACTAAATGTCGAAATCAAAAGACTTCCTTTACTAATGCACACATGTTATCTTAATTTTGGTATAAAGAAGCTGAAATCCAATTATGATGAAGTGAATAAGCATGTTTATTCACCGATTCCAGAGTGCAATGAATGCATATTGACAACAAATATAAAAAGATCAAACTCGATAAGGACTTTTTAAGAGACACACCGTCTCCACAAAGTGCAGAGAAAAAATATTGACAAGCATATAGACCAAACACTGCTTGACACAAATAAAAAAAAAAACTGAGAAGTGGAAAATAAATAAATATTTTGGAAATCCTTTGTGTTCAATCTTACTCTTTAGCGCTTGTAGAACTTTCAGCAGCCCCTTACGGCAATAACGCCCGCTCCAGGCTCATTGCCAGCACAAAAGAAGGGATTTTCAAGTGTTTTCCTATACATTGACGAATTTGTCTGAAAATGCAAATAAATCACTGAGCGTGTTTACTACCTTTTCGAGCATTATTGCCTCCACTAACAAGTGACATTTGAGTTTGTTGGTTTTGCTAGTTAGTTTGCCAGTCCGTTGTTCGGTTGCGCCTTGTTCGGCGGGTTGTGCACCCACCCACGGCTTGACAAGCTGTCAAAGTTCAGTACTCGTTCGATGAAAAGCGCACAGACAGCATGGATTTCTAAGAGCAAATGTCATCAGCTGGTTGCAGTTAGGCGACACATGTGTGCAACTCTCGTAGTTTTTGTATGACAACGGCATTATGTTGTAAACGCTACTCCTGGCAGTTTGCACACGTCCTTACACAGTGGGTCGCTCGCAGTAAGTGAATGTAGTTTTGCCATCCTTTACAGCTTCTATTTGCATAGCATCAAGTGCGCGCTAACACACACGCACACGCACACGCACACGCACACAACCAAACACACACACAGCCAGTTTGTATTTGCCAATGCTCGTTCGTCGGCATTGTTGCTTTCGATTTCGGTTGAATTTTTAATTGGGAACTGCTGCTACGTCAATTCCCTTTGAGCTGTGATCCGCGCAGCTTTATTTGCTCACCGTCGGCTGTTGGCTACGATTCTGCTGTTGGTGATGATGATGACGATGACGATGATGGCTGTTGGCAGCCGCAAATCCCCAGCGGCCAAAAACTGTCTCGCAGTTTACACTCATTTTTATTTTTGTGCGTTTGTTGGTTTTTGTTTTTTTTTTTTTGTGTTTTGGAATTTCGTCAGCGTTTTACAGCGTGTTGTTGGCGTTGTTGGCGTTGTTGGTTTGGCTTCATGCTGTAATGCGCTTATGTATTCTGTCTGCCAGCTCCTGGGCGCTTTCGTGTGATCCATTTTGGCCTGTCGATTTTCATCGCAGTTTTCAATGCTGACACGGGTGATACTCACACACACACACACATACACGCACACACACGCACACGCAGATTTCTATACTTGTTTTACATGTATTTACATTTACAAATGTGTACGATATATTTAGCACTCCGCTGTGCTCGTTCGCCGCATTTAGCCTTCAGCACAATATATACAATATGTATGTATGTGTGGTTGTGTGCTGCTCAAACGTTGCGTCATCAATGCGACGCTGCAATTCGGTGTGACATTTTAATTGTTTATTTACTTAGATTTACCACCATTTGTTGTTGTTGTTGTGGTTGTTGTTGTTGACACAGCACAGCTTCAACTTTTGCAATTTTTATTTGTTCACGCAAGTGATTTTCGTTGTCTTTTGTTTACATTTATTTCAAATCATCTTATTTGCTTGTGGGGTATTTAAATTTAAATATGTTTCCACGTCTGAAAGTTTGCTGGTGTGTATTTGCCTATTTAACCTTAATTTGTGGCAGACTTAAAGTGATTTCACTTTCCTCGCAAGCTTTAAAATTAACATTTTTGTGGATGTGGCAGAAGCTTTTAGGTTTCATAGCTCAAAATCAGTTCGAAAATTGATATCCGCCTCCAAAGAATCGCAGCCGACTCGGCGATAACGGATGGAGATAGGATTTTCGATTCATATACTAGAAGTAAGGTTCTCGATAAGCCACGACTTATATACTTATTTTGACTACTTATAGTCGAAATTTATTATCATTCGCTGAGGTAAGCTTAAATGACTGCTTTCAGTTTTCCTCTATAAAGAACTGTCTCGGGAAATGTGTCCTCAGAGCTAACTCAAAACCTAAGTTATAACGCCATTTTTGAAGCGAAGTGGTTTTTGGTTAAGTATTCCAGGTTGTGGAAAGCGCTGGTGTATATTTATACTGGTACTCAACCTGCGTTACGGACGTTAACGTCTCCAAGGGTAAACTTGAGGTTCATAAAGAAATGCTAGTTTTTGTTAAACTCGACTGTAGAAACTCTCATAATTTCTTCCTGCTCACCAGAATATCAAACGTGAAAAATAGGTATAAGCTGGTGGTATTTCTTCTCTGTGTTGGAAGTGCGAGGAAGGGCTTCTTATTTCGTTTACTGCTATTATACTTATAATCTTCACTTTATGGGATATGAGTATCGTCATCCTCCAATTTCATCCAAAAAAGTCTTCTCTAATTGCGTTTACTACAAGCTAGATAACGGTAATCCTTCTAGCGTATTTCTGCCATGAATAAGCTTTTCAAAAAAATCCATTAACCTATTGGATTCGGATTTGGTTCTTAAAACTTGCTAACCCTTCCATTTTGCAGATGACATCTAGGTTCACAGTGCAACTGTAAGAAGAACTTCAGCCAGGCATTTATCGGAAATATAAGCGCCAATTCTATATATATATTTTTTGAATAATAATGTTTTAAAGTTGTAGTTATTGGACAATGATAAAATGATGATGAGAGAATGAGAGTGCACATATGCATATATAACCACTATTAGTCGTGTTACGGCTTTTCCAGCATATATGAGGGTCGGATAGCATCATTGAACTAACTCGTCTCCTCACTATGATAATTTGATATTTTTATTTTATGATGACGTTACCAACAGCCGTTATTACACAGCTTGCTTTGGCATCGAACTCTGGTGTACATTTTTTCATCCACCGTTCTTCTCTTTGAAGTGTAACGTTTCTGAAAGTAGAAAAAATAACACTTATTTACATAAACCTAGAAATTATTTAAGTTCTCATATACTTATATGTACCTTATATGTATATATACCTATATATATATAAATACATTTATGAGAGCATACAAATGATTGCACTCCCGTTAAATGTTCATTTATTCACAAATTAACTGGCATCAGCGTGAATTGCCTCACCGGTCCATCAAAGTATTAAAATTCAACAATTCCGTCATTTATGTTCATCAAAGCGAGATTGTAGCCTTTTGCCGCCTTTTTGTATGTCTTACAGTGAATAAAAAACGTTACGTGCTGCAACAGAAATAACACCAACACCCTTCGATCGATAACCATCAGCGCCGCTAATTGCACAAGGCGAACGTGAACTTCATTGCAGACAAATTGTTGCAGAAAAAACAACAAATCTTTAATCTTTGTTTCTCTTCTACATAATGCGATCCAAGAGTATCGATGTAATAGTGTCGGCAATGACTTAAGCTCAGCGTTGACTACGATGTGCATATTATGAGCGAAGGGTGCAGAGATGCGCAGATGCAGTTTGCACTCTAGAAAAGACAAAGAGGGAGATTGATAAAAGCCTAAAACAGCGAAACAGCGAACGGCAACCATTTTGGCAGTCAATTACGCACTTTCGGTGCGTCTAAATATTTTATACAATCTCAATATCGACTGACCCACGAGTCCGTATGCAGACAACACAGCTGACATTGCCATGGCAGCCGCAGCCACTAACAGTTGGGCGTCTCATTGGTGAGGCAGAGACAAGGAAAGGGGTTGTTACATTTTCACGAACACCCCAGTGATATGCCCGCATCAGGGCGGACCCCTGGACGGAGTTGTTACTCTTGCTGGGTCCAATGAATAGGGTGCATGCATGCAAATACACCGTGTATGTGTTTGTGTGTGTCAAATTTTGCTCATATTCCAGCACACATGTATGTCCATATACACGTTGTAGAGTCATTCGAAAAAGTGTTTTCAATAAAATACATAATTATTTTTTTTTCATTTGATATCCTGAGAGCGCACTTTGTTGAATATTGTAGCTGTTGTTCTTATAGCACCGATTGTGCCATATTTGCTGCGCGTTTGTTTTTCAAGTGCGCAGCAAAGGTTAGTGACGGCCGCGTAGAGCCGCACAAAAAGTAATGAAAAAAGCACACAATAACTAATTATATGCGTCTATTATGGCATAGCAATGGCTGGCGGTTCGAGTCTGAATTTTATTTGAAACACAGCGAGGCATCGATATATGGAACTTATAGTCAATGCGCTATCATAAGCATATGTTTTGTTCTCTTTTTTTTATATATATATGTTGGAACAAAATACGAGGTTAGACCTAGTACCTCTATTAGAGCAACGCTCAAACGAAAAGTGAAGTGGGACCTTTGACGAAATTCACTCAACTACCCACTCCATCATTAAGAAGTGTCAGAAATCATATCAATCAAGATAGGTCCATCAATGTCCATCAAGAAGGGACCGGACGCTTTCCGATAGTATGTCTGTACTATAGTACAAGGTCACTGAAGCTTTCTTAATATTCTGCGAAGCGTTAGGTCTTCGACAAATAATCATAAGATGACAAGACAAGACCAAAGAGAGCATAAGTTCTACTCATCATTTGAAAACAATTGGGTCAAATGTAACTTATATCTTCTTGCTAGATTAGAACAGGCAAGGATAGGTTAAGCAATCTGGTCCACAAAGTGGTTTGAGTGATTTATTTCGTTATAGATAGATCACACATCTTTAATATTTACAACAATAATACACATAGTGATAAAGTAAGTCTCGCTTGCATCTTGGGTTTTCAGCTCTTTTCGAGCATCAGCATTTTTTGCAGTACCAGAACAGTTTGAATCAACATTTGCCAACGTTTAAACAATACTACAACCGTCTCGGCATCAGCGAAGGATGGATATTCATAATAAAATGCTTGCGATGGTGTCCCCTAATACTTTCTGAATATGATATATGCACTCGGCAGATCTTCGTTAACGGTTCGAATACCCTTAGAATGATTCCTTGGTGGATCAGACTTCAGTTCGGCGTCATTTCATGTGCTAGGATCACTGTGAAATACATTTGCTAACTTTTAAATTGATTGTATACTGTTAGTCAAGATTTACGAATCATTTGTCATCCTTCATTATCTAGAACAAACACAAGATCAGTGAAACCTTCAACCAGATTGAAAAGCGAAGACAACAAATTAGTTGTTTCAAAGATGCAGGGCACTTAAATGGTAGTCGTAGTTTGCCTAGCTGCTATGTTCATACTTACATAAATATGTATATAGAAGTGAATTTATCGCGTTGCATCGTAACATTTTTTCACAGATACAAAATCCCAAATGAGCACTCGAATTCCACCTATTTACGCAGTTGACGTGCTATATGCACTTACTTGCCTTATAAATTATATAGTCGCCAGCACAACTCAAATGAAAACCAGCAATTACGTTGCCGCCGCATGTGCTCTTTTCAACAACAACACCAACAACACTTACAACAATAGAGAGTATGGCGAATACCTTACTTTAGAAAGGGTGTACGAAGCCAGCCATCACCAGCGAGTTGCTCGGATTTTATGATTTCGAAAACTATAGTTTTTTGAGTGTTAACAGTTCATATTTGTCTGTATGTATATACGTATACATGTACTTTTTGGGCTACACTACATAACTTTTGTTGATTGCTTGTAATTGCAGTTGCACAGTTTGTTTGCTCCTTTTATTTCGTCGTGCTTTCTTCGCGATGTATGCGCGTACCCCGGGTTATTTCGCTTACAAAGCACAGTTGTTATTGTTGCTATCCTGTCGCGATAAACGCCGAGTGTCGAGTGGGCATTGCAGCTGCCATTTTTGCGGGCCAACAGCATTCCCCGTTCAATATTTACTCCTCACTCGCTCTCTAAAACAACTAAAATCTTCCATATTTTTAACATCCACCGACTTGCACTCAAAATTCACATCGCAACAGTTCACATCCTTACAACTGAACACATGTACTAACATAAAAATTTTTGTAGTTGTTCAAATATATCAACAGCAAAGCGGGCAATTGTGCCAATAAAATGGTATGAAATCAAAAATAGTCGAGACTACCTTCAATCAGAAGAATTCACAAAGGCTCGACCACTGGCAGAGCTCATAATTCTCATACTAATATTTACATACATCCAATTGTGAGCATATGCACATACAAATATATGCGTATGTTTGCAATATTCATTGTTGCTATTCTTTAACATCCATCAAGTGTTTGTTTTGTGTTGTTTGTTTTCAAATAAAAAAGCGATTTGTGTAAATATTTGCGTTCGACGTGAAAATGCCAGTTTTTTCATTGCCATCAAAAGGCTTTTGTTGTAAGCAGTCAAGGCTAAAAATGTACTTCTTTCTTATTAATTATGGAACATCTATGGGAACATAAAATTTCCCCACTGAAGCTAAGAAAATCTCAGAAGTCTTCTATAGAGTTTGCGGCACGAGGCGTTATTGAATTTGCATTCGGAGTTTCGCTTGTCTCTAGCCGAGTTCCAAACCACTTGTCAAAAGACAGATAACCAAATATAACGGCTTCTATAATTTGTTATAATGAGTTGTTGTCCTACAGAATTCATGAATGCGTCTCACGTCTACAGAATTTGTTGAATGAAAGTTCAACTGTATTAGTCTTGAATTTCCCTTGAATTGCAAGATTTATCAATATTAAACCAGTCGGTTTAGCCGTCTATTTAATGTAAAAGTTAATAAATGTTCTGACCTTTTTTTCGGGTCTCAAATACATGCACTTTTCTAAATTCAACTCCATCTACGTCGGTGCAACCGCCGAGAATAACTTTACAAGGCTTCACAGGCATGTTTAGAACCTTATTAAATTTATTCCTCGGGCCCAATGTGTTCTCTATTTAGGGAGTAGCCTTATATCCAGATCAAATTCTGCAAGCAGGAAGCGGTACGTGGTACGTGGCACTATAAAGCATATATGGATGTTGATTCTCGCAGTGAAAACCTTACTCATTAAATAAATCTAAATACGATTTATTGATATATACTTATAAACTCATGGATATTTCAGCGAGTGTCATTACCTTTAGAGAGCTGCAAAAAATCAAGATGCGATCAAGATTCAATATGCACAATGCCAGTCTTATCCTCTCTGCTCAGTCAACAGGACCCAAACAATATTAGCCGAAACGCTTATTTGCCAATGTGTAGACGTTTTAATAAGCAACACAACTACACGCATACAAACATACATATAAATAATCATAATAATGCCTGAATGCATTTCCAAAACCACACTTGGCAGCTGCTGCGGTCTTTGGCACTCCACACACGGGCTTTCCCCCAACTCACGCAGGCCATTACACACATGCATATGTACATCTAATCTATCTCTTGTATTTGTCTATTAGATATAATAGATTTGTTTGCATTTGTGCTTTGCTCGACGGAGATTCACCCACTTTTTTCCGCCTTAAATGGCTTCATCGCTGAGTTGTGAACTCTTGATGGACTTCCGATGATTATCGAAATGCAAACGCTTCGCGTTTAATGTATGTATGTGTGCATATTTGTATATATATATATATATATATATGTTAAGAGGGTAGTATTAATATCTATATAGTTGCTTGGTAGATAATTTGCTTATTTACATGAGACAAATAGACTTGCAACATTTGTTGCAAATGCTTGCACACATACTCATACATATATATATATATATATATATATATACTCGTGTTATGGCTGAGCACTAGATTCGTTGGTTGTTTTGGTCCACATGTGTGGATTGCATAATTGCTTGCGGAAATATTGCTTTGTTTGGCAAAATTATTTTGTATGCTGGAGAGTTTCGAAATGGAATTTTGAAATTATTTATATGCATATTATATACATATGCACATGTGAGTGTAAATTAATTTCTGCATAATTGCATTTGCTGGTTACAAATGGTTTTCTATAAGCCATTGTTTAGGTTAGGTTGATCTACTGTACGAAAATGTCTCAAATGGACCATTTATATACTAAATACGGGCAATCAATAATTAGTCCTGAGAACATTATAAACCATCAACAAGAATTAAATTTTAAGAGTTATTTAAACTGAGTGCTGGAAGTCACATAAATATTTGAAAACGTCATAGTTCATTAATTTAAGGGGTTGGGCCAGTTTAGAGCCATTAAAAAAGACCTAATTTGATAACTGATTCTGGCAGTAAGGAATAAGGAATCGAATTACTTTCTTTCAGGTTTTATTAAACATATATTTGAGTGTATAAAACTATTACCCTTATTAAGGGACTAAGTCCCTAATACATACTAAGTCCCTTAATACATTTCAAATATCCAGACTTGCTCAGAAATGGGGTATGTTATACTGCATTCCATATTTTTTAACAGCCATTTTCTCATTCAAGTTATATTTTTAAACCGACGTCGTTTAATGGTTACGAGTCGTATCTTTCGCTCTCAACTTCAGACATTTTGAAGCGTTGAGCTCTCTTTCCTTAGAATACTAGCTAAGGCTAGTACTTTAAGACAAGGATAGAGATTCACCAAAGGCCAAAATTATTTTAGCTCATGTAGTCCTAGCCATGGGCGCAGCTGTTATAAAAAATTGGACTTTTCGACATATGTTTATGTTTTAATATATTTGTTTAAGTTTTTAGTAAAATGAAATTTCAATAACTTGACAAAAATGTGAATCCCCTCTCTAATGAAAATCGCTAAACAGTAATCGAAACTGCTTACTAACTAGCAATCTAACGCCGCACAACACCGCTGAGTACCGCAGACCGACGCGATTTCAGCTTATCTCCCGCCGAAATCAAAAACACGCGAAGAGCTCGGTAACTGGTACGCCGAAGCACTGTACCGGTGGGGATGTTAGGTGGGTCACAAAGCGACGGTAGACGGTACGATTAGCAGCCGTACATATATAATCATATGTATATATATATTTACATGTGAAAATAACACAACATATAAACAACAACAATTTCAGCTATATTTTGTACTGTCTGCCTTCTAGGGTTTAATGCAATTTCTCAAGTGTTCAATTCGCTGCTGATTTCCATTTATTCTCAGCCGAAATTATCGCCTTCAAACGATCGCTACATGCGCTTTTAAGGAAATCCAAATGCGCTGCGAGCATTTATTTCAACAGTCTGACGCCTTTTTCTTCTTCTTTAGGGGGTTGCTAGCCACTTAATATTTAACGAGCCAACAATAAAACAACAACAAACTCAACGTTGCATAAAAATTCAGTGAATTTTAAATTTATTTATACACAACTCCATCCCTCCCTAACTTGAGTGGTAAATTTAAATAAAATACGAAGCTTACGTGACTCGTTGCAATTGTGCAATCGTGCACCATTTATTTGGATTTGTTAGCTCCTTCAAGTGTCGCCGCATTGTCCTTTCGCTTGTTGTTGTGCTTCTATGTTACTTTCGTTTGGCGTGTAAATTAATCAAATTGTTGGCAACAACGAAAACAGCAACAGCGGTTGGTTGACTCGCTTCGGGGCATGAACTCACATACATCTGCATATGTTGTGGGTGTGTAAGTGCGCATATATCCATTTAAATGTCTCAATTTGTTCAACTGACCGCGTTGCACCCTTTCACCTGTCACTTGAAATTTCGCAGGCGTTTTCCCACCTTCGATACGCCGATTTACTAGTGATTTATGCAGGTATTTATTCGGAAATGAAATTTCCACGCTTTCCATTACTTACGAAGGTAATGTTTGTGGAAGCCAGAATTAGGGTCAGAGGTAAACAATATAGGTTTCAGTACAATTTTGAACATTTAAGAATTCCGCGCTTATTTTCCAGCCAGCTTTCGCGAACCAGTACGTCCAATTCGATGTTTATCCCTATAAGCTTTAAGTCGAAGTTGTATCTCAAAGACGTCACAAGTTTTTAATATTAGTTGGATATGGGTACCCTAATTCGTCTACCCTAAAAATGTCTATGTTTAGTATTCCACTGTCATTAATCAGCTCAGCGCTCGCTATGAGTTCACACCCCTCAGTACTAGTGGGGGTAATTGTAGGCCATTCAACCATTAAGTGTCAAACAATGCAATTTCTTATAAGCTCAAGCTCTAACTGTAGTAATATTTTACAGCTCTACGATGTCTATTCCATAGAGTTTACAGCTTTTACGAAGCTGAGCTTCAATTATCTTTTCCTAGGTCCATTATTAGCACTTGTGTGATATGAATGGTATCGCAATGAAGAAAAAGAGAATATTATCCTTTAGTAAGCCTTGGAAAATTTGACAAAATTCTTGTCCTCTCTTCGTTCCTCATGCGCTAGACTCAACTTTGTTGAATAATTCCGAATAAAATAAATACTCCATAGATACCAAATCGTTGGTAAGTGATTAATAGTCATTATGGCTTCGATGGTGCTACTACTACTTCAGGGCTGTATATTTATAAATGAGAAGCCTTCAAAATACTCAGCCATAAAAATTTTCCGTTTGTCGAGTATAATTCCATCAAAGTCACACTTTCTGTATGCGGAAGTAAAGACGTCTTTGGAATGCTACAAACCGTTTCCGAAACATATGGTAGCCACAGTATTCGACAGACTTTATGCAATAATCTCACGTATTTAGGACCTGAATTAAAGCCTTTATTCACCTCTAAGAGATTAATATTTTTCGAACTAACTACTTACTTAAATTAAGAATAGTTTCAAGATTTTTTATGCATTTATACGCTTTAAGATGGTCCTTAAATGGGCGAGGAAATTTTATAGTGGGTTCCGTATTAAATTTTAATAACAATAGAAATAGTTAAACCGTGTATAAGATGAAAAAAAAAAGATTTTGTCCAGCTTTATGGTGTATACCGTTTTCAATGAGGTCAAAAATGTTTACAGATTGATGAGATGATAATAACAACATCTTTCTTTTGAGTTTTTATTAACCACCCTCATGTTAATACTTATCAATTGACTGCATATTAAAAAACGACCAAATCAGACAAACCTACACACATTAATACTTATTCTCTTAGACACCACTAATTTAGTAAATTTAGTTTATTTTTATATGAATACCTGTTATAGTAGATAATCAACAACATTAAGCATACATACATACATACATACATACATATACTCATGTAACATATTGCACATACTTACAAATCACAGTTGTTTTGTTTTGTAGCAGCATGTGCCAAGCAAATCTCGACAAAAGTGCGTGAGCTTGCACACCGCTACTATATATTTAATCTTTTCATTAGCAAACAATCACAACAATACATATGTACATACACGCATTCCATGTTGTTAAGTTTTTGTGTTCTTTACCTCTGCGTTTAGCAGATTTTTAAGTTTTTTTTTTTGCTTTTTGTTAATGTTTTCGGTGCTCGATTTTGTCATTGCTTACGTTGTTGTTGTGCAGTTTTTATTTTATTGTATAATGCTGTACATATGTACATATGTATACAAGTTGTTTGTTTAGCTTTGTTTCGTGTGTGTGCGGCGATTTTTATTAGCTGTGGCCGGCGTGGATGAGATGAATGGTAAGGGACCCTTTGGCGCAGCGGATAGCGCGTTGGACTTCTAATCCAAAGGTCGCGGGTTCGATCCCCGCAAGGGTTGTGAAATTTATAAATATTTTAATAGAGAAGGTTATTGGAAAATTATACGCATACACACTTACACACTTACACTTTGGGTTCACGCATGCTTAAATAAGCCCATAGCTAGGTATATCGGGGAAGATAATAATTGCCAATAATTGCCTCGTACTAATGAGATATATATCGTATGAGAAATTGTATTTATATCCTTAGCTAATCTAATCTAATCGCGCCCAATCCACATTTATTTTGGTATTGCTCGCTGTATTTGACGGTATTTATAGCCATCTATCTAGTGCTTATTTTTGGAGACATCGATATGTTAATGTGAAGCATAGTCTTTTAATTGCCAATTGCCGGTGTTGCCAGCTTTTTATCATTTATAACAGTCCAATAACTTGAAACCCCTTGGCGGTTGTAGTAAAACCGGAGGAATATTTCCGTATATATAGCTAATAGCATTCTCATTAATAACATATATCACGGCATTCTCAGTATGCGTTGAAGACTGAAAGATCGTATGCACAAATTGAATTTCTTATCATATGAGTCTCCGCTAATTTGAGTATATTCTTGCAGAATCATCGTCAATCTTTATAAGAGAGCAAGAGAGGTATTTTCGAGCTTACATGCGAGGTTTACTCACATTGAAGGCTCTCCGTTCTCTTAGATTCTGCTTAATAGTACTTTTTTAATAGCTGATAACACAATACACCCTCTGGTTTTACAAATCACATTGCCCAGTTGATCCTTCTAAAAACTATATTTACATGGAAGACCTAACATATAATTCATTATGTTGTTTTCTAGATGACACCTCAGCAGTTATTTTTTAACCTCCTAAGAAAGCATCGAGTGGGGGTGCGAAGTGCGGCGCTTTGTTCGGTGTGGAGTTTTCTTAGTTCCATTCCACCATTCCTAATACTTTAAGCATACTTGCAAACTCTTTTAAACTTTGAGTTTTATTAAGAGCTATTCAGTTTATGTGAAGGCAGCACACATTCGAGGTATTTTAAATACATTTCTGTTCCTTGTACTTTTGAGTCGTTCTGAGGGATTCGTATCGATTCTTTGAAAGATCGTGGTCTATCGCATTTTCTGGGAATCGAGTTGTGAGTACTTTGGGAGCCTAAGCAAACTTGCTTCGAAAAAAATCTTCATAGAAATAATATCTCTTGTCATTGATTTTACCAAACAGGCTTCGTATATATGTATTTATGAGAACATCTACAAAAATTATGGGTGTGTGTATGTACAATTTAAAACCTTCTCTCCCCCACACTATTTAATTTTACGCATATGTTTTCATTTTTTGTATTTGTGGAAATAAAGCACGAATGACATTTTGACATTGGAGTGAGTGAAGAAATGAACAAAGAGCAGATCAAGCTTGTGCGAGTCATTTGAAAGAGCGTAAAATTTCGCTTTCATTTCGCGATTATAATTCAATGAGCTGCCGCGCTTTGGAAATCATTTAACGGCACCAACGGATAATACAACGAACAAATACGCACTAATACTGTCATTGCTGCTGCGGCTCATAATTATAATTAACCGGAAATTGTGCACGCGCCACAAACGCGAGCGCGAAGCATAATAATAGGCGCGGAGGCGCACAACAATAACAGACATGTCAAACTGTTAGTAAAATGAGTAGTGAATAAGTGAATGAACTTGTAAACGGTAGGCAGGATATTCATATGCAGGGTCAAACAGACATTTAGACATGTAAGAGTGCTATAAAGGATATTCTAAGACAGATTTTTGAATGCCAATGCCAACAGGAAGACGCATAGAGTGTGCCAACTAAATAATATAGGCACACAGGTATAGATAAAAGTATATGTGTGCGTGTGTATATGAGTTGTATAACTAACGCCATCACCACCGCTACCGCCACCGCCACCGCCTCTGCGCCGATGAAGACAAAAGCCATGTGTCAACGACCGAAAGACGCACACTCAAAGAACCAAACAAGCACTTCGTGTACATACATCTATATGAGTTTTGTAAGAATATGTGTATACCTCACATTTGTTTTGCAATCGTTTCCGGTGACTGCTATGAAAGCGAAATTGAAATTGAAATACCACTCGATTTTACAATTGCATGGAGCATAAGAAATACCAAATGCGAAATCAAAAATGCCAGTGACGTTATTTTTTTCGAGTGCTGAAACAAGAGGCGCAAGCATATGCCTAAAATTGTAGGTACTAGATGATAAGGGCTGTTATAGTATGAAAGAGTGGGTTGAAGACATCGCTGACTGAAATCTCGGAAACGCCCAACTCAAGGTGCGACAAAACGCTTGCGCCAAAAATGTTAACGGTACACCGGTTTGCGCTACACATTCATTACTCCTTCTAGCACATGTCCTTTAATGAAAGGGATAATAAGCATGCGCAAATACATATACACATACACTGTAATATATTTGGTGTAACTGGGTGGCGGCACTAGAACCGGTTCGCTAAGGCAAAGTCTGTAAAGTGATCATAATGCTTTTGAAGCCCACACATTTTCTTAAAATGATTTCTGCTGATCTCTCGTACGCTATTTTCCTACATAAGCATAAACACTCCACTTAGCTTTTGTCATATTACGCTACTGGCTTTTGCGTTAAATTGGCGGCAGCTGCACGCCACAATGATCGCGTACAACACCACCACCACCAACATCGCCACCACTTTCATTCCGAAACAATGATCGCGTTAGCTCGATTGCATTTGGCGCACACCTTGCTTCCTGTTTCGTTTCGCTCGACGCCTTACGCCGGCTGTCTGCCGCTCGTAGCGTACCGGAAGACGCGAGACAATGAGTGCCCCTTCTACACTTTTGATAGCTCAGCACTTATGAAATTTATTTGCAATATCTTAGCAGAACATAGTGTTGCATGGCGTTGCGCTGGCATTTGAGGGCTGATCCACAGACGCGTGCGCCAGGACGATCACCGCAAAGGCAGCAAGCAGCAACGACAACAAAAGCGCTGAAAATCGAAGGCGTTCATTGTAGACGCATTTGAATGTGTCTAGCGCGCTCCGTTTACGTTTCTTACTGCTTGTCGCATATGTAGCAATTAAAAGGACATGTGCATTTGCGTAAGGAGAGTTTCTTAATTTGAGCGCGTGCCTTTGGATGTGAATTTTGTCGCTCATATTTAATACATCTGCACATTTAAGTATAGACGCTCTGAGGAGAGGCGTTGCTCAATCTCAATTTGAAGTACCGTATTTGCACTGCGCCTCTGCTGACAGCTGCGCTCTCTTACTTGTTGACAATGCGGATTTTACGCTGTTGAATTTGTAAGCAATTAGCTCTTTTATTGCGGAAAATTGCTCTTGAATTGGCGCATATAATACTTTTAAGTAAATATGACGTTTAATAATGATTCGAGATAGAGAAGCATTGTAATTTAGTAGATTGAAGAAGTTGAGTATTGCATAGTAAAGATAAAGGTGAAGTAAAGAAGTACTCACAGCATTTCGTACCCAATTATAAGCGAGCGAACTCAAACTCGGAATAAAAGTGGGCAGCGTATAGACTAGACCTAAGTAAGGAACTTAGGCTTATTGGACCTCTTGCAGAAAAATGTAAATATTTTTGCCTCCTAAGTGGAGAGGATTTTGTCAAAGACTCTACTATTGTTACCGGTATTCGCAGCTGCAAACACCTAATTTGGACGTCGAAACAGGTTGAGGCTTCTACTTAGATCATCAGCTTGTGGACGTCAATTTTAAATGACTATAATTCGACCTTACCGACAGAAATCGTAAGGATTGTAGATCATGTCGAATGGAGTTTCTCAAAATTTAGAAAATCTAACAGATTATTAAAAGGTAAATAAAAAGAAATATAGTTGATCAGATGCAAAAGATTAAATATAAATTCCTCGCACAATTCATAGCAGCAATTAATAAAATTTCATTTTTGATTCGGATTCTCGATTGAATAAAAATATAGTTAATACGAAGATAGACGATTTGAGTGTCATTAAAACGTATAATAAAGGTGCTAGTGACTATATTCGTTACTGTGTTAAGGAACTTTAATTTATTTGGCATTTTAAGAAAAACTTAAAGCTTTCCCAACTGTCGGCGTCCAGATATGTCAGAACAGCTACAGAGTTCTTCTTATGTTAGGCATGGCTGGCTTCATATCTGGCTGGCTAAGAGGAATAGCTGACTGGTCGGGAATTCCCTGTTTCAGTAGAAAATTTTTATGCAAAATCTTGACTGATCTTGTGACAGGTGACTGTACTTGATCTCTCTGCTGAGACTAAATGAAATTTTGCCTTGAGGACGATGCAAATTCTATGCGTAATGGCTTACTACAGACAGTACTTTTTGGAACAGCCCAAGTTGATGAGCCACCGTATTGGAGTATGTTGAGTTTGTGACAAAGCAGAGCAGTGCAGAGTGGCAGAGTATTGTAGGTGCAGCCGAAATGGAATGTATCATTGCAAAAAAGTTGTTGTTTTCTAAAAGTCATCACCTTCTAAGAGTCCTAGTTTTTTGTATAACATCAAGATTCGGTCGAAAAAGAGAACCTCAAGGTTTTCAGCCAAGATTTTCACGTCAATCAAATACAGTCGTGGTTGCATTTATCATTTAAGTATCTGGGAAAAACGATTATTTCACAAAACCATTCCTAACCCAATTAATCTCCAACAAATTTCACTTCATGCGCTAATAAACGGCAAAAGTAAATAACGGTAAAAGGTCACTTAGTCATGCCAAGACCATAAATAGCAATTGACATGCCTCATACTGTTAAGTCCAACACCAAGGCCTGCCGGATATTGGCCGCACCGTCAATAAATCATAACGGAAATAGTCGAATGTGTCTATTTACATAAAATACATCAAAATAAATAGGCAATAAATATGGCAAGTGGCCACGAGGACATTAAGTTGTTAAAAAAACACCCACATAAAACAACAACAACACTTCAGCGATGATCACACAAGAACAAACATCAACAACTTTATAATTTCCGTTACTTTTTGGGCAGACCAACCCACCGACCAACCACCCAATAAAGCCATTTTTTCATTTCGCTGCCTGCGAGTAGCTGCAACGTCAACCCAATTCGCTCGAACTCCAACCGCAAGCAGACAAATGTATGTATGTATGTATGTGTGCGTGTGTGCCACAGCCGGAAGATGTTCAAATTATGTTTGTCGCGTGCGCCACCTCACCGACGGCGTTCAATTTGTCACAATTAATTGTATAGCTGCCAAAAGCGGAAGTGGCTATGGAAAAATAACAAAAAGAGGCAGTGACAGGAGCGGAAGAGAGTGCAGAAGCGGAACTATATTTATTGCCATTTAACATTTTCTTTATTTACCATTTCCTTTTTATTTATTTATTTTGTTTTTTTTTTTTGGTTGGTCAAACGAGCATGCAAACGCTTTTCATAATGCGCTTAAACTGGTACAACAACAGCGGTCGCAACAACAACAAGAATAGCGAATCTGAACGCACCCTCTGCGCCCATTTATGACTGCGTATGCACGCCTACCACCTCTGCGGGCTAACTAGCTGGCTCACATGCTCAGTGATTACACGCTCACTTGTTAGCGGCGTTAATGCTACAAACGCCTCTTACATAAGGACGAACGCGTGCGCTATGCTATTTACATACTTGTTAGCAATAAGCGGGTCCCAAATACCTTATATCAAAAAAATGCAGAAAAGAATTGGGGAAAAAAAAACGCCGACACACGTTAACGTAACATTTGACTTGTTCACTGCTTCTAAATCAATAGCACAAAAATGTTTAAAGAAAAATATTGTAACTCTATCCATATATACATATGTCCTCTCCACACGCTGGTGCGATTTTCTCAGCGCCAATGCGATATGGAAAATGCCGAACAACCCTTCAACGTTAGTCGTTTGACAGTCTTTTCTATGACGGAAGTATCATGTTTGCATGTTTGTAGGTGTGTGTGAAAGAGCTCTGCAAATATTCCCGTACTCCTGGCGCTCTCTATTACAGGAAATACAATATTGGCTATTTGCATACGATCAAATAGTTAAGTATATACATATGTAAATACACTTGTACATATATTTGTATGTATGTGTATGTAAATTTCTAGTGTAATCCTACACCCTTCTTTGTAATTCTTACCACTTTCTAGCAGTATGCAAAGTCTTACTTTTTGTTAATATTGTCTTGATAAATATTATACTTCACATCATATCCTTTCACTAATGAGTTATGATAATACAAATATGGCATTAGCGGAAAGTTCATTCAAGGTTTGAGTAACCCTAACCCACTTAAAAAATTTATAAGAACAAATGGCACTCCCTTGGCACATATATATTTATGGACATATGTATATATATACACGGAGACGATAGAGCGACGCTAAGATTTTGTCTTCTCGGTTTTTTCCGCTCGGAAGATTTTGCGCGATTCTTTAATGACGCTTCAGTTCTTTTATCTTCTCACAAGCCTAAATAATACCCATTCGTAACACCGCTGGTAGAAAACATCTTTAAACGTTAGTAAAACAAAGATTTTTTTTTACCATAAACTCCGTGTGTTGGTTAGTTGGCTAAATAAGGATAGTTAAGGGTTGTCTGACCGCTGGCGACCACTTGTAACACAGTTAGTTCGTTCATTGCAACTACTCGAATACATAATAAGATATCTTATTTCCTTCTACTCTTGCGACAGTGGTCTGAGAGCTACAGCATTCTGTCTCAGTAAAGAAATCTGCTGGGTTCTCCTCGTTCTTCACCAAATTTATTCGTCTCGCTAATGGCTCATAATTTGCGATCTATCGTTTCAGATAAATGCTTTGAGTTTACAACTCTGTAACTGAGTGTTTAGGTTGCTCAACCTGAGCTATGCGCGGTTTATCACCGAAATCTTGCAGTCGTAGAGTAGCTAGTCATTAGACCGTGATTGTTTTCGGTTCTCGGATAGCAGGCGTGTTTAAAACATCAGCCACCAAAATTTACCTTCATTCACTTAAATTATCATCACTGTTTAAGTTTCAAAACTGTGTGAGACATAATCTGTAAGCTAGACAACTTCTTGCTTCAACTTCCAATTCGGTAATAAGTGCGTTGAAAGCAACATATCACTTCATCTTCCCTTTCCAAACAGAGCAAAGTTACAGAACTACAGTCGCCTAATTGAAGATGAGTTAGTGTTAGGATGTAGAGTGCTTTTCTTGCCCTTAAACTCCATATTTTCAAACGCTAAAAACGGATAAAACCCTCAATACTCAGGCACACTACAGTAAGTGTCGGATTTTCGGATTATTATGAAAACAGTATGTTGAATTTGCCTTACAGAAGTTCGTAAACAAAACTTTGACTGCGTTTGAGCGACGCTACTTTCCGATTCAGATAATTATGTCAAAAACACTCATCTACCAGCAAACAATTTTGTAAACTTTCAACCGCACAAAAACAGTAGCAGCGAATTGTTGTTGTAATCCTTTAAATGTTTTTAGAATTTCACAACAACACCAACTGCCGAACCGTTGCACGAGCGCGGACATTAATTTTAATCCCATTTGTATGCCAAATAATTGTGACATTTAAAAACTGGTTTGTGCAACAACAACTACTTCTACCTTTTTACACGACACACGTTCATACACACAAAGACACCGCGTTATTTCGATGTAAGGCGTTTTAACGCCGTGGTTGGAGTTGAGTTTTGGAGTTTCAACGACAATAGAATCATTTTGATTTTGTTGGTGTTGGCGTTGGCAGTTGTTGTCACACCCCTTTCTTTTAGCGCCCACCTTTTTTATGTGGCATTATTATTATTATTATTGTTATTGTTGACATGCACACATTTAATCGGTTTGTTTATGACATTTCTATTGCTTCCGCGACGGCAGCGGCAGCGGCAGCGGCGCGTCGCCAGTGTGAGCAGTGAGTGGAAGTGTCGTGAGTGAGAGGAAGCAGTGGGAGGGGTGTGTGTATGCGCCAAATGTGAACAAGATTCACTTGCCAAGCCGTCAATGACGACTGTTTAGCATTTCATTGTTGTTGTTGCTGTTGTTGTTGTAATACATACTATACACGCACCGTCGTGATTTTTGCTACGAGTACTTGCAAGCGAAAGTTTTTATTCGGTTGTCACTTTTTCCACGCCACAGCGGTAGATTTGTAAAGCGGAATAAGTAGCGAAACCTCAAACCACCGTTCGCACTCACTTGCCGGCGCGTTGAGTTTCTTTGTGTGCGCTTTTGTTTGCACGTCGTGTGGTTAAGCTTGTCATTTGCTGTGTGTTAAGCGTTCGGTTGGGCGGATTTCGATGCAGTGTTGTGGGCGTCTGCAACTCGTGGTCCATAACGATGCTGTTACCACTACTGCTAATGGTGGCGGGGTGGTCGTGGTGTCTCTTAAGTGCTCTCAAACAAAAAGAACACATTTGTCAGATTTCCATGTTCTATGGTTTTCTTGTCTTTGCTGGCATTTGTTTTCATTCACCAGCCTGCCGTCCGCAACACTTCCCTGTCGCTGCCTCGATTACACTACACACCCATTACAATAGCGCTCACACGCACCTCGTTCGGTGTGCGAATCGTAATTACGGCTTTCGGCTTGCGGAAATCGGCTTTTAGCACTTGTTCACATCCACCCATCCAATCAGATTTTTCACCAATTCTTCTGCCTGTCGTTCAAACGTCTACCGAAGCGTCAAAACACCCTCTCGACAGCTCGTCAGCCCGCCATGCCGAGCGCCCTCCTTGCGCATGTGATGATTTTTGTATTTCCCTCCTTGTTTTTGGTTGTTTTTGGTTATTTTTTGTAATTCTTTGCTTGCAGACGAGCCTTGGTTTCGCCTTTCTTCGGCTACGCTTTCGCAAATTGCAGATTTCCTCATATGTCATGAAATTCTTTTCGCACATTTTCCACATAATTGGCTGCTGTTGCTGCCGCTTTTCTGCTGTTCGATTGCATTGCTGAATTTTGTTGGTATTTTTGTGGTGTTGTTGTTGTGGTAGTTGTGGTTGTTAACATATTTCGTCTGCTTACTTATTAACACACTCACTTAGCTGCGTCGACGTGCGTTAAGCGGCGGAACGTATGAATTTTGACAGCATTCAAGTACGTGTCAAAATTGCTGTGTCAGCGGGGGGGGTAAGGTAGCGCCTGTGGTGAGTGGGCGTTGCTGCAGACGGGGTATTTATGGTTGAACACAAATTATATGTTTGGTGGCTTCTGGTTGAAGTGATTATTGTTGTTCTTGTGGGTGGAATGATGTCCGGATGTGTGCTTGAGATTTTATTAAGTGGAAGTGATTTGATTTTCGGCATATCCGAGCTGGAAATTAATTGATAATGGATGTGTCAAAAATAATGATACTTGCGGAAATAGAAAATGTTAATAAAACCGTTATAATTAACACTTCATTTATTTCATATATTGGTACAGATGAACTTATTTGAGTAATTGGAGTTTGGACTAGATTAGAGAGCGCTTAGAGTCTTGTAAGCAGTGTTCCTTGCAATTTTTTTCAGAAAAAAAAAATTTTCTTTTGCCAGCAAACAAGATTTCTACATTCATTTTAAATGTCTCCTATTTATCCATCTATTGACATTAATCTAATTAAAAGCTCAGTATGCGATTAAGAGCAAGCGAAAGTCTCTCCATCGCAACCTGCTCTACCCCAACCACAATAAATTGCTTTATTAATATATTTGTCCGATACCAATATCAGCATAGAGGATACCATTCAGCTCGATTGATTCACTTTCCTATTACGCAAGTAGACATTCCAATCTTTAATTTTAATACAAACGAATTTTACTTTACTTTTTACTTTACATGGTGGATCCTAGGATCAATGCTTAATCTATCATCGCAGACATATGTCACCTGCTTCCAAGTAGTCCTAGACTGAACTTTGTAATGAAGAACTTATTCCTTTGTAGTTAAGACACAAAATTTCACAAGGTTCGGTTTCCATATCTCATGTTAGGCGAGGAAATCGAGCGAAATCTTAGAGAACGACGATAAAACTTCATTATACGAAAAAAGTTTTTATTTACAAACAAGCTTTTATTTAAAAAACTAAAGCGAAAATGGTGATTCTCATTGTTCTCTACACGGCTGTGAGTTAAATAGTAAACTATGTAAACGAAAGCTTGGAATATAATACCCAAAACTAGAGTAGAAGAGTAGACAAGCGATTAACTAGCTAAACCCAAGTGCAGAGTCAACAAGAGAGAGTCAACAGAGTCAGTTGGTTCTTAAAAGAAACACCAAATTAAGCAGAAAACAAGTCCAATTTTTTCGCAGTTTACCAGAAATGAAGGATTCGATCTCAATGGTGAACCACAACCATAACCTTCACAACACAGCGTAGGTGCGAGCTATCATCATTTACTTCATATTATTGTTTTTCGTTTTTGCTCATTCTTTAGTAGCGATTTTGAAAATTCACCTCCTTTTTTATTAAATTTCTATTATTTATATATTCACAAACAATATTTTTTGTAAAACTTAAATACTTCAGCCCAGCAAGCCACCAGCACCAAGTACTCCACCACCGCCATTCGATTGTCCCCCGGGTCTGCGACCACCACTAGGCCTACCACCACCACCACCCAGCACGCCACCGAAAGTATTTCTACCACCGCCTAGAACGTCGCCAACACCATCCAGCGTTCCACCGACTACACCCGTTAACGGTGTCAGCAAACCGCTCAAACTTTGACATGTTGTGGAAGTTAGCGGTGTTAGTGAGGCACCTAATACAGAGAGCTCACAAAAACGGAAATCACTGTCGGCACTTAGTTCCGTATTCACTTTTATGAAGGGCACACCTTTGCCGGTTACGCTTCGAAAAAGCGAGTCGCTGCCAGGATTTTTCTGATTTTCAGTGCCAAATGATTTGGCGAACGTCACCAACATACCAATCAAGTTTTTACGAACTTTCAAGTCCTCTTCGTCGACCAGCTTCGCTTCGGCTATGGGATTGCCGAACAGATCATTTGTATCGAACATATAGCCGAGTTCATCGCCATGCGCCACCACCTCTGGGTTACTACTACCAAGTTGCTCAGAAACAATCGGTAGACCACGCAAGAAATGTATACCTTTCGAACGTGTGCCATTATATTCGAAGCTATACATAAATGATGGCGCAATCTGCGACCACACCTGTGTGGTTAGAACAGCGGGCAGATTGAAGAGTATATCGGTAGTGGTTTCAACAACCTAAAACATTGTTTATTTTCCATTACAAGTAATGAAAAAATACCTTAAAATACCTTAAAATACCTTCGACAACACTTGATCCAGATTCAATGTCTCCGGCACCTTCAGCAGATCGTTGAGCGTTGGTGTCAAAGCCGATGTTAGGCCGGGCAACACGGGTTTTAAGATTTCTCCGGTGACTTTATCGATGCGCAAAAAGCCAGTTAGATCTTTCAAAACGTCGGTGAGTGAATTAA